>JAHLSL010000023.1:11121372-11339062 GCA_025920805.1 Petroica traversi
ATAATAATAATAATAATAATAATAATAATAATAATAATAATAATAATGTTTAAAAATAAAATGTAATCCCAGATTACTTTACCTAACAAGATACTCTGCTGCTTAGCATGCCGTAAATTGACCACTGGAGGCAAAAAAGCCTTAGAAAATACTGAAGTCACTATGCTAAGCAGAGTAACATGTGCTTTTGTTCATGAACTAACAGGAAAGCCCAGGTTCACTTACAGTTTGGAGATACTATGTCACAAACTGCTTCCATGTTCATACACCCTGATTTTCTCCTTAACAGATGGCATAAGCCTTCCCATTTTTATAAATAACTTCATTTCTCATTCTTGTATTGGAGTTAGACCCTATTGTTTAAAAAAAGGTAATTCCATGAGTACAAAAATGGATGCAACTGTTTTACTGTGAGTCTGAGCCTCCAGGTTGTTTGACTGATTATTTAGGTATCTTTAACACCTTGAAACTCTTACTTGAGTTTCTCTTATAAGAACACTTTCTATTTAGAGTGATAATCACAGCAGCAATCAAGTGCTAGAAATTGAGAAAAATATATTCACTCCAAACTCTTCATTCACAGTTTTAGTGGTGAGAGAAATTAATAAAGATGTGGATTCTTTTTGAGGGAAAAAATATGTGAACATGCTTCCATGTAAAGGCATGTAACTTTCAGGCTACCTTGTTTCCATACCATTCATAGGAAAGATAGCTTTCTGTGGGAAAGTTAAGCTGAGTTCTTTATGCTTCACTTTTTTTTTTCCATCTGATTAATACTGTGTGGATGTTACATTGAATCGCTGTCATCAGACCTGTTTTTCACAATTTGGGTACATAAGTGACTCTGAGCAAGCTATCATGACAGGCTATATCGAGTTAGCTGAAAAGGTTGCACTTCCCGGATTGTCATATAATCCTCTAATCTTTCTTGCTGGTTTTACTTCCCCAGTTATTCAACATTCTTCTTGAAGACTAGAGACCAGAACTGAGTCCTGTGTTGATCCCAACATCAATCGCATCAGAGCCAGCTGTAGAAGAAAAAAGAGTTCTTCCCTCCTGACTGCTTTCCTGATGCTACAAATATTAGCATATGATGTTTTGATCATGGCTTCATTTACTTAGATAACCATGACCCTCAAGTCTTCCAGAGTCCCTTCTCTAAAAAATTCAGTGGATTCTATTATATAATGGCTATTATTCTATGGTTTTGAATACAGAATATTTCAGCAGGTCATGTTGAAGGCCATACTATTACTTGTGCTTGGTTAAGTGATACAGACAAGCCTGTGTCAGGGTATTCATAAACTCATTGTGGTTGACACAGGCTAGAAGTTCTCCTTTCTGGAATCAATTCTACTTATTCTTGAGATCAGTGTCAGGTCAGCACATTTAGAATTACCTGATAATAAATTTTCATCCATCCCTCTGAAATTTTCTTGTTTATACAAAGCATATTAAAAATCAGTATTAAAAATTCACATTGGTCTCTTCAAATAGGTAGTTCAAAATGTCTAATTTTATTTTCTGTAGTGAACATTTTTGTCAGACATTAAGGTAATATAAATGCCTCCTGTTTTCTTGGATATGCAACAGAAATATCTAATTTATTTTTTGCCTTTTTGCTAGTATCTGTGACATTTTTATCTATAAATAAATGTAGTCATTGTCCCCCCTTTATAAAAGACATTAGAAGCATCTACCTTTTTTTTTTCCTGTTTAGAAATATCTGAAATCTGCTATTCATAGATTTTCTCATGTCCTTTTTCTTCCTTTCTTAATTTTTTCAAACCACTTCATTTTAGTTTATATCCTTTCCCCTTCTTCATTATTAATGTTCCTGTCTTAATGAATCAGAAATGAACTTCTTGCTGGCCCCTTAAAAAATGAAACTATCCACTCAGTCTTCAGTAAGAGAATGTAATTCTCTTTTTTTCCACTCATACCATTTCTAATTTACAAGTCTTTCACTATCAGGTAATGAAGCAAATTTCTGCAGCTTGTGGTGTCTGCTACTCCATTGGATATTTTGCTATTAAGATTCAGAAAGGTGCCCAGTTCCTTCTTGCCTGGAACAAAATTAAACAGTGGTTTTAACATGTCCTGGATCTAACTGCTTTTAATCCCAAAAACATCCAAGGGGATACAAGCATCCTAAAACCTCTTAAACTTTTTCACTTAATTGACAAGATCTCAATGGTTTTATAGTACTTCACACTAAATTTTTGAGGTTCAGAAGACCTCAAAAGTTTTTGAATACAAATTAGACCCCGAATAGTTTCAGAAAAGAAATTATCGGGAAGTTTCTCGATTTTAGGTTGGAATGGAATGAATTAGAAAATTTGAGGAACTTGGATGCTAAGAGGGGAAGTAGAATAAGAAAGTATTTGCCTAGAAGATTTAGTTGTTCAAGACAATGAAACCCAGAGTAGTGTAATGTAAATTATGAGAAAATACAGAGAAATGCAATATTAATTTTAAACCATTTAAGCTGTAACTCTTCGTTTAATAGAAAAAAATCACTTTTTGGTTTTCTGTGAAATCCCCTTGTACATAGTTCAGAATCTAGCACCAGGGGAAAGAAATAAAAAATAAAAAATATTTTAAAAAAAGGACCGGGTTTTCCAGAAGAAATTACTGAAATTAAGCACAATTTGAAGATTTACTGTGTTCACACTAGTTTCTACAGTGAATGTTTTCAAGATCCAATATTCTGGAATAATAAAGTTGCCTGTAATTGTACCAGTTAAATGGGGTTAATAGTTAGAATATGTATTTGCTGTGCAACAACACAAACTTTTCTCTAAGCTTAGTTATAAAGTTAAATCCTGTACTATATTCTGATTCTTGGATGCCTTATCTGAACTATGCAATAAATGTATAACTATGGTCGGTAAATCAGAATTGTAGTACTCTACCCCAGGCCACTTTACTTCTGTCCACTGCCCCAGCTGTAGCAGCTCTGGGCTTCAAAGCACTTTCTGCACAGCAGCAGGGCAAGTCAACATGTCCCTCTGTGAAGTAGGTACATTACTGTTAGGGTACTTCAGCTTGCCTGCAGTTCTGAAAACATTAAAGCGCTAAAAATTCAGAAACCAATATGGTCTGAACTGAAGCAGTTATGAAAATAAGTCTTTTTAGCAGCAAAGAAATTTTTTAAATCTTGATTCAAACTGACCAATTTTTCATTTAACTTTTTTATTATTATTATTTATTATGACTTAATCACTTAACTGAAAACTAAAAACTACCTGTTCACCTAGCTCAACATCCAAACCGAAGATAGGTCCAAATGAGACAGGAATAACCACTAGGAAGCTCCTGCCCTTCTTTCTTATCTCCCTCATTATTTTGCATTTTTACAAAGCAGAAAAGAAACCAAAGAATCCAGACAGAAACCAAAGTGATGACCTCTTGGGCCAGAGGAATTAACTTTCAAGAAAACATTAAAAGTAGATACCTTGATTGAATGGTGGATTGGAAGTGAAATAAAATCTAAAAATATTAGAAGTGAATGATTTCAAAGAATAAATGTGATAATTTAAAACTCCCTAATCTACTGCAGGGGGGAAAGAAATGAAAACAAACCTAAAAGACCAAATAGAATAAGCATACTAAGCTGCAAAGGAGTTCAAAACATCCATTGGATGAAATGAGTAGGGAAAGTAACACTTTTTCTTACACAGGTTCTGGTGAATTATTGTGAGGTTAGTTTTTTTTCTAATGAATTATTCGCATAAAAAATGCATGGTAATTAGTCATCAGCATACAGAGATCCATAAGGGGCAGCAGCCTTCATTTCTAATTAATTTTAAGAAAAACATGATAAGTTTATGAGGAGAATACATGACATGGCTTTGAATTATGCCTGTTAATGGTGTACATAACCCAAAATAATTTGAATGCTTTTAGAAGTTCCACAAGCTCATTGACAATGACTTATTCACTCTCCTCTGCCTTCTGGGGCTGCTTTGCCACAACTCAAGATGTCTCATAACTTTAGCCATGATAAAGTTACATAATGGCAGAAATGTAAACATGGAAAACAAGTTAGTATTTCTAATTTTTTTATACCAGCTCTCTCGAAATGTTGCTGATTAAAACAATAAACTCAGCTGAACCAAAATAATAACAGATGTACTGTAAGTGTTCCCAGACCTAAACACCTTGGAAGGTCTGAGGTCACATTTATTAAAACTGATCCCTATCTTAAGCAGTTTTGACACATATTCTTGGCGTTGGTGGTAAGCAAATAAGAAAGTCCTTTGAAGCATTCTGGAGCAGGCAAACAAGGATCTGTCATATAGGGCTCTTTTGACCTTATATTTTTGCACAAATTTCTCCAACTTAGTTAAATTCATGAGGATTTTTCAAGTGATGCTTCATGGAGCTGACATTTTAAAGCAACAACCTGTCTGTCTGAGCATGTGTGTGTATTAAATGGAACACAGAATCTACATATTTAAAAGTCGAGTGAAGTGATACAATTGGAAGTAAACTGGATGTGACATCATCAGAAAACTGCAAAAGTGTTCTCTAGTGACCAGATTCAAATATATTTTCAACAGAGGTGTACTTCCTTCCCTTTTCATTGTTTTCCTGGTTATTACTAAACCGTCTTTAGTAAACAATCTTTTCTAATTTAGTATATTATTTGAATTCAGCATAGGCAGGCATACCCACTACTGCAATACGACATGGTGAACATGATGAAAGCCATCTGCTCCCAAAGGTTATGGTTCAGAATTTCACTCAAAATGTTGTGCAATGGTTCCAATTACAGATGCTGATATTCATGTGCCAGTGGCATAAAGAACATGAAAAGGCAGTCTCACCAGATCTGTCCAGAAACAGGTTCATCATAACTTCCCAGATTTTTGCAGACAAGCCCAAAATCACAGCTGGCCACATCTTAGGCCACCCAAGACATTTCCACTCCACCAGCTGGTATTTATATGTTCCAAGGCATTGATTTTTTACTGTGGCTTTACAGTTCTGTTAACCTATGTGAGGCTTTAGGGAAAAAATTGGTTGAGAATAAATCCTTAAGATCAAAATAAAACAATAGATGGAATAACTAATTATATTTAAGGCAACAGTAACACTAAACTGGTACCTTGTTTCATAAGTTCTTATACAATAAAAAGTTTTCATTATAAAAACAGTCAGAAAGTACAATGGGTAGGTAAATGGCTAAAGAACAAGCAGGGTCTACTTATAATGATATGGCATTCAGTTCAATAGGATGGTTCTCATGTCCTTTTCTGAAAAAATTAATTACAATTCACCAAAAATGTGCACTTTGTAAATACACCCCTTTTAACTCTTCTTATCTTCCATCTTCCTTAATATTCCTCATTTTTTGCCCTGCTTATTCTTTCTTCTTGGCTTTGTTAGACTGAGTTCCTTGCTCTTGGAAACTTCTTAGGAGCTATAGAGCAAATAATACAAATGTGGTTGTGATCTTGACTTCCAACAGCAGGTGCTATCACAGAATAAACTCTCCTGGCCAGTAGCAGATTTCATCCCTTGTTTTTTATCCCTTGTTTCTCAGGGCACATGATGAAATGTTCTATGACAAGCACAGAGTGAAGAACATCTACACTTCCTCCCACTGTTCTCTGGGATAGCATTCAACCCATCTCTGTCTCTAGAGTCCCTATGTAGCAAATTTGTGTATTAAATGCTATGGATTTCTTTATCATTCAAAGGTTTCTTCTCATAGGTTCTAGCTTTTTCTTTAAAAGCCAAAGTCTGCTGGTGAGGTGAAGCCAAATCTTAGTCTAAGGCTTGCTTTTGATACGAATGGAAGAAAAGTATTGGAGAGCAAAGAGTAACATATCAAAATATACAGAAAGGCAGAATCCTAATTTACAGCTAAATTTAATCATATAGATTAGTCAGACAAGGTCTTGCTTCAAAGGCATTCACATCATTTGCCTCTCTCCATCAAATGAGAAAGGAAAATGGAGTTCTCATCTGGTCAGAGCTGTCTCACTAAGGGCCTACAGTTCATCCTTCAGTTAAGCACCTTATTAGTGGTAACTGAGCCCATCCAAAATAACCTCAGCCAGTCAGGAACAGACAGATCTAAATTAGCTGCAAGTATCACTGATACGTGTGAAGTAAAACACATCAGAGGATAAAAGTAAAATTAATCTTACAATTAAAGTCTATAAAATGGCTCGATTCAGCAGGGAAATGTAGGTACCATTGCAGAAAGCACATTAAGAGCTCGTGGTCCCCCACAAAAAGAGCCTAACAGCATTCAGGTGCTGCAGAAGCATGGAGGAGAGGGTAGAAACAGCACAGAAAGCATCATAATGTCTTTGCATATATAAAGGACAGAACATACTTCAGATACTTCTCGAGGCACCAGACACTGTGTCCCATAAACGAATACAATAGACTTGGTGAGAGATCACAGAAAAATAACAGAAGTGGAAATGTGGTCTTGTGAAGAAAAATTGGAAAGACAGAGGATTTTCCCCTCATACAAGAAGGAATGAGAGCAAAGTGAAAACATTTTACAGATTAATGTTATCGTATAAAACAGAACAGGGAAAGCAGATCAGGGGCTTCCACTCTGGCTCTGAAAGGAAAAACAACAAGGCATTCACAGAAATTAAAAGGTGGGCAAGTCAAAACTGATGAAAGGAAATACCTTTTTCTATTACGTGTAATTAAATTGTGGAGCTCATTGCCAAAGGAAGTTGTTGAGACCAAAAGCTTCACCAGATTCATCAAGAGATTGGATATTATATCAATATCATGGATATCCAGAGTTATCATAATTAAAGAAAATAAAACTTTTGGAAGAGATATTAAACCTAGTGCTTCAGGGCTTAAACTAGTCTCTTACAATTAGTGAGCAGGATCAAGGGATCTCTGTGGAGGCAGATTATTCAGCCTCTGCCTCCTGCAGGGTTCTTCTGTCATTCTTTATGGCATCTATTTCTGGTTATATCAGATTGAGCAGCAGACAAAATGGTTCTCCAGTCTGACTTAGTCAAGGATTCCTCTACACTTACACTCCTCTGCAAGGAAGATCTGCCCAGAAATGGGTGTGGATATGTGTTAAACCTTTGTGTGTAAGCACAGGATGGGGTCAAAATTTGATCCTTAGTCCACGTGAAGGGTGTGTAAACACATGATTGCATGCGTGCAGGGATTGATTGCTTTCTTGATTTTAGTGTGAGGTTTGCCCAGCACTTCAGGATTTGTTATTCTGCACAAAGATGCAAAACAGTCTTAAGAGATAGGTATGGAAGTTTTATTTAACAGTAAAATAATCCAGGCAATATATCAACATGTTTGTAGTGTCAAAATAAGTAAACCCATGAAAAGAATAAATAAATACACAGGACACTCTAAGAAGAATGTTTTGAAGCAAGTCATTAAAAAGATGCCTCTTTTCCCTGTTTCTTCTCACCTTGGTTTAGTTTTGCTGAGTCTTAACACAAATTCTTATCCCCATCCAGGCATGGGGAGCACATGTATGGACCAACCATCTAAGCAACTTACAGAGTTCTTTCCCCAGAGAGATATCCCATTCCACTATATGTAGGTTAAACTTAAAATTCAGCTGCAGTGAACTCCTTTAATCTAGGGCTGGCAACAGGGAGATTCCACTATCATGGTTTGAGAAGACACACGGCAGTGGACTGCCAGTCAGCAGGAAAATACATCTTTTGTATTATTTGCATAGTACAAAATGGAGAGGAAAAAAGTTTTGGAATTAATCCAGACATAATTTTTACCTCTTTTTGAGCCAACAATAATTGACCTAGTTTTACTCCAAACAATAGCTGATCATTACAAACATAAGAGGTCTTTAAAAGCTGACTTTCCATCTCACCCACCCTCCAAAGCTCTTTCTTTCTCAGTATAAAGAATTCACACTAGCTTCAGTTCTAGAAATCTGATCCTACATTTTTTTCCCATGAAGAATAATTCCTTGATCTGCTATCTTTGGCACTTTTCCTAATCCTTACAAGTATTTATTATCTATTTTGTTTGGTTGAGTTTTGAGCTACATTTGGAGATATTATTGGCAAGTACTTGTAAATATACAGTAGCCTAGGTAACCCCTTCTTTTGTGTTTGCCTTCATGCACAGAGTTACTTTAAACTACCTCTGCCAATGCAGGCAGAATTTAATAAAGTTCATAAAAAGATATTTACTCCATTTGACCATCCTTCTAAGTAATTGCTTCAAAAAAAAGTAACTGAAGATCCAGATTGAGAGCACTAAAGACAAAGGTTTTTACCCTTCTAGTTGCTATTTTTACTATTGCCCAGGTGAATTTAAATATATATTTCTTCTCCTAGCTCAGGCTTTTATACTCAAGTTTTTCATTATTTCATTTTGAAAGCATTCTGAGGATGACAGCAAGGTAGAAAATTTCTTCTACCTCCCTGTAAAATATGGACTTGTAAAAAAATGGAACCAAAAAGTCAAGGTTTTGACAGTAGTGTTGTGACTAAAAGGCATTTCAAACTCATCTTTGCTTAGTTTTAACTTTCAATGTCTTATTTAAGTTTATATGAATACCACAGGAATTCAGATTTGTATTCTTTACTCCCTTATATTCCAATTTTTCCCTTTTTTCTCATTTTGTTTAAACCCCCTCCAGTCCTCTACACCCTACTGAAACAAGAGCAGAAGAGACAAAAACTGAGTGAAAATAGTGGAAGGGGATGATTTTTGCCTCCCAAACACAGAAATTCAAAATATTATGAGTGAGAAAATTGTATCTGAGGTGATAAATAATAGCAGTAGTAATAGCAATGAACTCTACAGCTGAAAAAAAATGTATGAATATGTAGCTGTGCATGTACTTTAAATTTTGAATATGAATTAATTTATACAGACTTCTCTGCAAGCCCCAAGCTTGCTTTCTCTGACGCAAGTATTGCTGTCAAAAATGCAAAATTTTATCCTGGAGTGATTTTTTTATTACTGACTCATAACCCAGTGAATATAGGGGTATTTTTAATAGGAATGCTGACACAGTCCCATCTATTCGAGCTCAGACAGTGCTACTCAGTTTCTTGTACATAAAACTCATTTAAATGCAGTGATGACAAGAGCTTGTGTTTTCACAAGCCCTATAAAGTTCAGTTCAAACAAATACCTGTTATCAGGCTATTCAAGAAAAGGAATGTGGGAGGGGGGGGTTGTTTTAATGTTTTACTTAGTTTTGAAGTGGTTGAATGGTTCATCAACCCACTGAGTAGTTTCCTTAATCATTTTCTTTTTAATTAATAGACTTGTGAACAACTACAACTGCCTTGTGGAAACACTAAACAGATGACTAACTTGCAGTGAGCAATCTACTCAATACAGTCTGCCTTAATTTGAGCCATACAAGCTGAAAAATAAAAGCACGGCAAGTATGCAGGTTATTGTACAGCTTTGCGTCTGCTTTAAGTTAAAACAAGTCCCTGGTGAGCAGAAAGCAGAGATCGTAAAACCGAGAGGAACGTTCTCAGATTTATTGCCACCTGTTAGCACGACTTTGAGCCGTGTAAGGCACACGCATTGTCAGCCAGGTTGGTGTCACAGCGCTGGAGCTGGTGGCCACCGTGGCTGCAGAAAGAGTCGGTCAAGTGTCGGCTCTGTGGCCCGGAGCAGACATTAGCGCCTGATTACAGGGAAGATAACACGCTATCACTGTGCTCCTTCTGTCCTGTTTCTGGATAGGACCCATCTACCGGGGGTTCATTAGAAACCAGCCTCGAGGCAAGCCAGCTCTGTAAACTACAGCTGTCTAATTGGTTTTGCTTGTGTGCACTGTCTTTGCTTTTATAATGGGGGAAAGCAACACAGCCTTTCTAATTAGATTGTTAAACATAATAGCTGAATGGCACAGCAGTAAAGAATTTGCCCTAGTCTTTGTAATTCCAGAATAAGGCACAGCAAAGATCCAGGATTTTTCCAGCCCATTTCCCCCATCATCATATCCAATGGTAATGAGACTGGGTGGTTTTTTTTTTTTCCCCTTAAAATAATGCAAACGATTGTAGGCCTTGCTAAAATCCAAAATAAATGTCAAAACAGAATTCCAGGAGCAAACACATCTCTCCCTTTATTCTGTTGTCTCTCCTTTCATTTGCTTCAAATGCTGAGGCTATGCACTAATTGGTGTCTTTGTTGGCAGTGAACACAGGGGGGAAAAAATGCACAGGCTTGGAAGATGAACTCTCCTCTCTGCCCGAAGGTGGTCCCCCTCAACCAAGGCTGAAATGCCCTGGCACAGTGGGGAAAGCTCAAAAATCACCATTTGCTGCACCTGTTTTTTATATTAACAAAGGAATTTTGTCTGTCAGTTCTCTACCTTTCATAGGCTCTAAATTGATTCAGAAGGAATAAGAAAGCTTCACAAAGCCAGTTTTTTCCCAGTGCCTTAGATTCAAAGTTCTTGATTCTTTTATAGGTCCTTGCTGGTTTTCACATAAGGACTATGTCAGCATACTGAGCACATGCAGAAAGATGCAGAGAGGCCTCTGTTTCCATTTGCTTTCTACAGAGTAATTTAATGCGTATCCTCACAGACATGATGTGGATATTTGGAAGGATTCCTAATACAGTTGAAGATTTTCTCTTTTTTAACAGTCATATTCTATTTTCCCTTCACAAGTCTATACTGGTGAAAGAGTCTCCATTGGATCCATAGGACAAACAGAGTAGTGGGCAAAAAATCAAGTATCAACTGTGAAATTTCTGTTGATTCTAAATTTAAGTTGCTCTTGACAAAATGACAGAGAAATTCTAGCATATTTTACCACAGTCTTCAAGTCATACAGTGACTCTTTTATCCGATACTCCTTTTGATTTTCTGGTTATAAAGTAGGAAAAATGAAAATGGTTTGATAGAATAACCGAACATGAACTTCTCCATAAATGCTCTCCGTGAAAAGGTGAATCCTTCAGTACTCATGTAAAAGAGTATTTTTTTATCTGGAATAGCACAGAAATTGATGTTTGAGATATATGAAAGATGTCACAGGAAATAGCAAACTATTCAATGTGCAACTGCAGTAAATAACAGCAAGAGGAACCAGCTGTGCAACTTTCATGTGGGTGTCTCAAAGGAAACAGAAAATTAATAACAAAAGAAAAGTGCACTACACTGAGCCTTTAGCACTTATTGCTCTCTACTGCCTTAAGACTTCTGAGTCAAAATTAATTTGGTTTCCACACAGTGGCACTTCCTCACCTCTCAGGGTTGCACCTTGCTCTGCAGGATCTTCAGAACCAGAATTCAGAGAGGAATTGGTTGAACCTCATCTTGCATAGTCTCTTTCTATTATGTCATGGTCATATTGACCTGTATTACCAGAAGCATGCACAGCAAATAAAACTCACTTTGTTTCCAAAACTGGAGACTTTTCCCTTCTCTTTTATCTATAAAATATGATTTTATATCATACAACTCTTTTAATTCTTGTGAAATTGCGAAGTTTAGATAATAATTTTAAATAGTAAATACTGAAAAATTTTGGATTCATACACTAGAGGATCCCAAAAAGTAAGTTCTTTTCTGTAAGAGATTATTTCTGAATATGAGAATGACAAGTGGGTACTTCTAAGAAATTTACATTAATTCCTTATCTGCCTTTCCCCTGGCTCATCCAACTGTGATATAAAAATAATATTAATAAGTAGATATGAGTCTATCACAACTGTATTCACCAACCAAGATCTCACTGAAATGTTAGCACCTAATTCCAAAAATTAGGTTCCTGAGATTTCCATTAAAACCTTCTTTATAAAATGGATTTCAGACACCTTAGGGGGTCATTTGATGTTTTATACTATTACATGAGGTTGTCCATACCTTTTTTTCTGTGCATTTTTAATTTTTATTTTTTTAATTTATGGAATTTTCACAACATCTCTAGTCAATTTGCCTCTTTTCAAAGTTTCCTTCTTCCCAGGCTGTCATGTTGCATGGACTATTCTATACCACATTGGAAGAATGAACACCTGTGTTCTTTGAACTTTATGAGTTATCTGTAAGTCCACTTCTGCAGTGTTCTGATGTCTTAAGTGTGTTTCTTCCTTGCTTTTATGAGAGAAACTTTCCTTCCCAGAAGTGGTTTCCATAGCTGCTGGGGTAAACCTTCTATTAAAAGTAAGTGAAGAGTTTTCTCTCTAGAAGCTGCTGGTAACTTTCCAGAAAGTTCAATAAGACCTTTGTCCAGGGAAGTCCCACCTCTCCGAAAAACAAACCCATAGGAGAGGTTGAGGCAGGAACCAGGAGTACCTGTGTTGCCTACATAATGCATTTGTTCTGCAGGGTATGAGAAGAATGTGTCTTGGTGTACCAGAGAGGGCAGAAAAATGAGAACTCTTCCCATAGTGGCCAAAATTCAGAGAGCCACACCCTGGAAGCTGTAGCACATCCTGGAGCAAGCATGAGCTACTATATACTACTAGACAAGAGAAGTGAAGCTGGTGACCACTTTTCTCTGTTTGGGTAGACATTAATCAAATGGGAGGAAAGTGTGTTTGACACAGTCAACTGCTACTGAAGAATTCTTCTTAATTGCCAAAGAACACCACAATTTAGCAGTGAGATCTTTTTTACTGTAGAGTATGAAGCAGTCAGACCAGAATGCTTCTTGTGGAAAATTATGTTGGTATAAATAATAAACAAACAAATGCATTCTGCTCATTTATATTAGGCTTCATGGCAAAATTTTAGTGGAAACTAAATAAAAGGGGGGAGAGAGAAAGAGAAATTTATCAGGACTCTTGTCCAGGACCTTCCAGCATCATGCTTTTTCATTAGAAAGTATCAATTCTCAAGAATCAATAATTTTCTTTGTCATTGGCACTGTGCCTGCTTTAACAAAATTCTGTAAAGAAATTTTCTCTACTCAATGAGACAAGAGGTGAGATGTGATACTGTAGTGAGAAAATATTTTTCCATAAGACATCTATGCAGAAGATACTACTCAGCCTTGATTCAGGTCCTTTCTTCTTGATCCAATGCTATGAAGTGAAACAGGCCCAAAAGCAGACACAAACCCATTTGTTAGGGCACTCACCTACATTAAGTAGCCTTGATTCTTCGCTGTGAATCAAACCAGACAAGAGCTTGGCTTTCCCCCAAAGGTTCTTCGGCAGATGCTTTAGGCAGAAGCCTACTGTTCTGGGTAAGATTCTCACAAATTCCAGAATTTCAAAGAGTGTTTCTACTTTACTTGTAAGTAAAATGTATCCATTGTTCTCTGGCCAGACCCAGACACAGATTCTGCCAAATTTATAGAAGACAACAAGGCTGGAATTCATCTCATTTAACCCCAAGCATGCACTTAGTCCATGGAAAGAATTAGGCTTTTCTGAGGTGTGATACATCTGGTCTTTCTTAGATACCTGAGGTGAGATTTCTCTTACCAGATGTTCTTACGTCCAAGTTGGTCTCCCAAGACAGGGGACCAAAAAAAAGCAGCTCTAGAGCATGATTTGCTTAAATCTAAGGTAAATGTCTAAAATTATCTAAAACAGTTCATTTCTTCCCATCTGCTATAGATAGAATAAAGAAGAACAAATCAGGGTTAAACACCTTTCTAATAGACATCTGACATTGGCTGCAATGAATTCTACCCTTGGAGGAAAACTTTTTGTCCATTTTTATTGAAGTTATGGCTCATATCCAGCATTAATGAAGAAAGGGTGAAAACAGGGATTTAAGAGAAGTGTGGGTTGCTTTCTCGGCTTTTGCAGGCTTTGGAAGAAAACCTATACTGCGTTCTTTCTTACGTTATATGCTGAAGCATGTTGCTATGTTGTGAAAGATTAAATAATTAGTAGAACGTGGTCAAGATCAAAAGGCTGTTCCATGTCATAGCTAATTTGAGAGTTACCACAAGTATGACAAGTAGTGATTCCTGCTGGTCCAATACCTGCTGTAGCCAGCCATGTGGATTCAGAGTGAAATGTAATACACTCACATTGTGTTTTAATTCAAGTTGTCATAAGGTGTTAATTTAAGAACTGAATATATTTTTACCACTCCTCATCTCCCAGTTACTATTAACATAAAAATGAATAATGGGCTTCTATTCTAAGCAAGAATAGTTAAACACCTGGCCAGTGACCTCTCAGCCACCAGTTTCAAAAAAAGTGTTTGCAATGAAATGCTTTATGCTGATTCTATGCACAGCTTTATCAGAAAGCAGTTTAATAATACTGTTACTGCATCTTGGTAGAGGGATTGATTGATTTTCTTCTTTTGTTTCTTTATTCTCTCTCTCTCTCTCTCTTTCTTTCTTTTTTCTTTCTTTCTTTCTTTCTTTCTTTCTTTCTTTCTTTCTTTCTTTCTCTTTCTTTCTTTCTCTCTCTCTCTCTTTCTCTCTTTCTTTCTCTCTTTCTTTTTCTTTCTCGTTCTTTCTTTCTTTATTTATTTTTTTCCTCTCCCTCTCCCTCTCTCTCATATCTGGCATATTGAGAACATCCATCTATGTATTCTGTAAGAATCAGTATGTTTGCTATGCAGCAAAAGCAGAAAATTACTTATATAAAGGAGAATCATTTCATTTGGCATTATTCGTAGATTTGAAATGCAGTAAGCAAGAACACTGTATTACTGTAATGCAACAAAATTTATTCATTCTGTGCCAGTGACTCATGCATCAATGCTTTGATATGCATAAACTGAAATATTCACCCCCAAATTAACCTTTGTATCTTGTTGTGATCTATCCACCTTCCATCTTAACCACAGGCGTTATTTGTATGGAATTCTTTTCCTACAGATTTCCCTGTAAACACTTCTTAATGCACATGCTACAAAATACAGTCTTCAATTTCTAAAGGCTGATTTGGAGATTTCAGTTTCAGAGGGAGAACTGCCACAGCCTGATGGCCAGAAGTGAGAAGAACTCTCAATTGCTCAGCTTTGTTAATCATCTTTGTATGCTGATTGTTTCGACTCCCCAGTACCAACCAACACAGAAAGATCTGAACTGCAGGAATCATGATTTCCACTACCAGGTACATCCAGCTACGATGACTTGGAACTATTTAAGGTGAGAACATTGCATTTAGTTTTTCAGAGGCTGTCATATATCTCCTTTCTTTGCATAAAATTGAACTCCAGCAGAAAAGTAGCAGGGTCTCATATCACCTTGAAACAGATGTTTACACCTTTTCCTTCATCTTCTTTCTCTATTCCAAAGGTGTAGGTCTCTTCTTTCCTCTGTTTTAATTTTTTAAACCATCTTTTGTTGTACTAGAAAGATCTTATAAGTGTCTTAAACTTCTCTTTTCTTCCATACTCTTCCTGGATACTCTACTCTCTATCACACAGTCTTGATATATGACCTCAACATCTTCCAATAGACTCTCTTTTTACCTTTGTTCCAGCAATGATTTCAGCTAAAATTCTGTTTAGGAATTTTTCATTAAATATTTTTTGGCCTTTACCAGATAAAACAAATCTTCTACTTTTCATCATATTGTCCCAGTAGTGATTGAATGTAGCAGCGTCAGGCCTGCATGGCGTAAGACATTATCTTTTATTAACTGAACTGGGCAAAATATCATATTCGGTTTGAATTTTGAAGGGGCATATAGGCAACTTGCTTAAATGCCTTGTCTTATTCTGCAGCAAAATTCAAAATATCTTACATTTGTTAATAATTTGCTATGCTGCTTGAATCTGACCATATGCCAGAGCATACAGACAAAAGAAGAAAGGCCAAGAACAAACTTCTGGTCAAAATAAGAGAGAGACAAATCCACTTACCTACTACCACAACTTAGTGGTTAGGGAACTTGCCTACAAGGCTGGAGGCCTTGATCCAGTCCTAGACTGACTTTTTCTCTCTGTGATTTACAAAAAAAAAAAAAAAAAGACCTTATGTCTATTTGACCCCAGGACTGAGACATTTGGAAACTTCAGTAAAGAAGAAAATGTTTGCACATCTCAAAGTAAGAATGCTTTTAGACCCATACATCTCTTTTGCTATTTTTTTTTATTTTGCATTTTAAAACTCTACGTGCATGATTATTTTGTAAACTGGGTCCTATTTGACATAAATGAGGTGTCCAACTTTCAGCACCTATAATGACAGCTAAACTTTTTTTGCCTTCTCAGATGAACTTCAGTAACCTTCCTGTCTTCTCTACTGTGAATGCAATGAATATTCAGAGTTTTGGAATTTCAATTTTACCCAAATGTCCTTTAGGTATCTTTCTTCAGTTCAGGGCTGACTTTCAACTGAGGTCCAAAATGCATTGGACTTTACTGTGAGCTTTTGTTTGTTGCAAATTTGATTATATTATTTTAAAGCACAATATCATAGAGGGTCCAGAGGAAGCTCCTCCAGAAACATTCCTTTTTTTACTCTTTCATATGTCTAGATTCCCATCTCATTTATAATGAATTTTCTTGGAGAGCAGGCTTGAAGATTCTGCTGCAGATCATAGAGCAAGAAAATTATGCATATGCCATAGCCTTCTGCAGAAAGTATAACGTTTCAAACTCCTGTAATTTTAAAAAACCATTAACTTTATTTTGAAATCATAAGATCAGTATTATTGGAGTAACCTCAGTTCTTCTCTCTCTTATTCTAAGGATGTGAGATTTCTTTTGAGGGTAAAAACAACAACATGACAACTGTTCTAGAGCACATATAATAAATTGTTTTTGTGAGAATGTACATGGATATTCTCCAGTTTTGTAATTGTAACTAAGTTTTATGAAGTAGGGCATGAAGCTGATGAGCAAGCCTTTCCCACAGGAGAAAAGAAGGGACAGTGCCCACAGCAAGAGGCTGTATGAAAGGCAGGTCTGGGCCAGAGCTCAGCTTAGAGCAGACAGCACAGTCCTGCACTCTGTGGTGATTTCTTATCACCATTATTATTTTAGAGAAAAATGTATAAACACTCATGCCCACACTTCATTACGAAGTATCATTTAGCAATCTATCCTCATACAAGTTTTCTTCCTCATGTGTAAGCTATTAGGTATGATTGTTTAAGGAAGTTAACTGGAGTTACTAAATATTCCTGTCATGTGCTTTTGGGGAGATTTTTTTGCCTAGGCCTATAATCACATAGAATTTACAGCATATACTGCATACAGTTTTGGCAAATGGGACTATGGGGAAGAAATTATAGTGTAATAATTCATTTCTGTTTTCCCTCTTGTTTTAGTGATAGCACTGACACATATTACTAAGGAAATATGACTTCAAGTAAGCATTTCCGTGGTTCAAAATGCTATTTAAACACTTTCAGGTCACATTAGGGAATGTATTTCACCAAGGATTTTGTTTTGGTGGTTATGTATGACTGTGTATTTGTGCATAAAAGTGTTTCTCTGTGGGAGTGGAAAGCCCATGGGGATGTTTTTTAGTGCATTAAGTTGGGATTTATGACAGCAAAAGCTAAGGAGATCTAGTCTTTTGTAATTGAAGCTAATCACTTGGTTTTATTTCACCAACTTTCGTAAAGCCTGTCTATAGGTAGATAGAGCCAGATTCTGAGAGGAGAAACTGTATCTATTGCAGAATGTTTTGAAAAATATTAGAAAATAAACTAATATCTTTAATTTCTCTCTGGACTCCGTCACTTAATTTTCAACATAAAGCTAAATGTTTTGTAACAAAAAAAATATTTTGTCTGTTGCATCACATTAGAGGCTTCCACTCATCATCACACATTTTTATATTTGTTTGCATGCATGTTTACTTTAGTGCCTCAATAACATGTGGTTTCCCTGATTCCTTCTGGTCACTACTCATTCTCTAGCTAAGAATTTGAGTTTTAACAGTACTTCTTTTCTCAAATCACAGATATATTTCTTTCCATATTTTCTTTGGTTTTAGTAACATCCATCAAAGCTAAATCAGAAGGCTACACTCTTGCTACTGCTGTTCCAGGCTGCACAGGTTACTGGATACAGGGACATGGTATCACAGTCCAGCAAAACAACATCTGCTAAAGTGATTAGAATTACATCACTGCTGGTGGAGAAATGTTTGTAAAACTCCTTGAAGATGAAGAGACATATTCACAGGATAATTGATGCAAAAATTCTAGCAAAATTACACTGGTCCTTAATACCTTTTCTTCGATGCCAAATACCTAATCAAAATACCCAACACATTGTTAGAAACAGGTGCAAATGTGTCTGTTTTGCAAAGACAGATTTCACAGGTTTCACAAACCAGTGAAATGAGGAAGGTGGCCGTTTCAGTTTGTAGAGCTTGGTTCAGATGACAGAGGGTAGGTTCATACAGCTACATGCCCAAGGTCCTGTGCTGTCACGTCTTGGTGTGTATCTGTTTCCCACAGAATACCACAGTGTGGAAATTCTAGGGACTTCCAAGGCACATAAAATGCAAGCAGTTCTCTGCAGGTCACATGCTATGCTTTCTGTTTTTGAAGTTATGTAAGTACGTAGCTGAACTGGGCAAAGGACCCTAGGGCTGGACTTTGCAATCCTCCAAAAGGCAGCTCACAGTCCTTGTGTACTGGCAGACATGAAGCTTGACCACCCAGGCACTGAGGACTGAAGCACAGTAAGGAGCTACAAATACAGGCTCCAGCTGGAGATCCAGATAAGCTTACATCACAGGAGAAGGAGCTGTTCTGAGAACAGACAAAACTCTGAAGTCCAAAGACAGCACTTATCGACAGCTGCCCAAAAAAGCAGAATAACAGTCTTGTGTGCCATGAAAGCAGATGATGCTTCCAGCCTCCAACAGCCTCCAATCTTTGTGTGTGTGTGTGTGTGTGTGTGTGCGCTCACATTGCATTACTTCATTTAATGACTGAAGGGAAGGATGCCTGAAATTATGTTTTATTATCCTCTTCTATATATTTAAAAAAAAAAAAACCTCAGAGAGGGAAAAGAGAAAAAAGAAGTCTGTGTTGCTGTGGCCAGTGTTTATTGGCCCCTGACATGTGACCTTCCTAAAATAAAATAAAGGTTCTTAACAGTGGCCCTGGATATGACAAGGTTACTATAGAACCAATCTCCTGTGAGCACAGTAATAGACTAGAATTTTTCCAGCTGCCATGTTCATTATCAGATAAGCAAGGCTTAACATCAACAGAGCCCAAAACCTTAGCACTTTTCTTGTACAATACCCTGTTCAAAATCCCCAATCTTTCTTTATTTCTCACACTGGAAAGCATTTATTAAATTTAATCTTTCCTCATGTGGAGCAGCCATGATCTCAAGCTGGGAATTTAGGATTTCCAAAACAGTGCTGAGCCTTCAGGAAACATATAGCACAGTTGGAAAGAAAAACCTTTGGTCTTTCTAACTTCTAATACTCTCTTCTACTTAAATTTTTGTCTCCTTCAGGTATTCATGAGGTTTCAGTACTTGTCTATTCCCAAATTTACTCATCAGAAATCCAAGTATTTTGTCTGAATTAACTATCTTGGATGGGGAAAGGCTTGCATTTCCAAAAGATAGCTACCAATCGAAGTAATGTCCCTTTAAGTGTAAAAAACACGTGATTAAGGTGCTTGCACTAAGGCCTTTGATTAGGGATCTTAAAGATCTTGAATAAGTTCTTAGCCCTTCAGTTATAAAAGAGTTTTAGGGAACTAGTCATGCAAGGCATGAGGTGAGATGTGTGCTACCTTTCCGCCCTTCTGTTGAGGTTGCAAGAAAACTTCCACAGTTTCTAAGTTTACACTGTCCAAATAATTCCTCAGACAATACTTCTTTTGCTTATTCAATTCCACTTATATCTGAATTATTCACTGTGTTGCACTTTATAAACATTTACAGTTGATATGTTCTAAAAGGAACAAATAACAGTTTGCTTGCTATGAATGTGGGCTTGGCTCCCAACTCCAATACCAGAAGTACAGAGAAAAAAATTCTTTACTTTCTCCTTCAGGATATTGCTGGGAAATAAGTTATAAGTATATTAAGAACATTTTTCTGCTGAAAAGTAGTGTTCAGTGCAGAACTAATTCACATTGGAGAGGAATTTGAAGCTAAAAAAATGTTGCTTTAGGAAAAACTTTTATAGCAAACTGTACCATAATTGTAACTATTTTTTCCTCTAAATTTTTGCTGTCATTAAAAAATCTTTTCAACATTTTTTATATTAGATTTAATTTTGTCAAGCAAAAAAATGGAAATAGAAAACTATAAAAAATACCATTCCTAAACAAGGAAGAAATTTGTGGAATTGTGAAATGGTAAAAAAAATGTTTGAATTTTGGCTTCAATATTGGGGGAGAAGAAAATCAGTGTCAAAATTTCTTACAAAAAAAAATTGTTCCAGATTCTTTGAAATGCTTTGAAGACTCACAAAACATGTGAAGTAGATCTGTGCACTTAGGATGACTGATGGTTTTTGGATTGAAACAGCTGGTTCTCACTCAATATCATAGCATTGCCATCTGGAATTATTAATCCGTAGGATCCCTTCACAGTTTTGACAAATGTAAGGGCAGATTCCCAGGCTAGAAAACACCAATGTGTCTCTGCAGCCCATTGGGACAGCCTCAGTCTTAACCCTCAGAATGTCTTTCCATGTGGACTAATTAATACTGAGGAAGAGATAAGCATCCTTGTGCCTGCAGTAAAATGAAACCAGTCCAGGAACTGGCAGCTACCACAGAGCAGCCAACACTTGGGGTTTGCTAAGGTATGGTGGGAAACTTTCCTTTTTTCCCAGGAGGCAAAGCTTAATTTTAGACCCCCACAAAATGGAATACAGTCACATTAAGCACGGACGTTGCTTAACTTAGTTTACAATTTGTGTATATAGTGTCATATTCATCGTGCCAGAGATGGTAGTGAAGATCAATACTAAGATCAAACTCAGACTTCTCTGTCTGACCTCGGTGATTAATTCTTGCAGCATAAAGGAATCTACAACACGTGTCTCCTGGAAACTGCCACAAGGTAGTGGTAGTTTAACCACTTAACCACTTAACAAATCATTACAAGCAGGACAGGTATAAAGATATTGTTAAGTCAGTGGAGTGAAGATCTTTGATTGCTCCACTTCAGTCGGGTGCTGCTTGTAACTGCAGAAATATACAGCTGCCCATGAAGAAATGCTTTCCTGTAATATTCTAAGTGGGATCCCTCCACTGAGGCCACCAGAGGAGTTTTCATTATGTCCTACTTCTAAATTTAGATAAACAACATACAACAAGGATTGTAGCACTAGTTTTCTATTTCAGTCTGCCTGAAGTCACTTGCCAAGGTGTCACTGATGGCCTCTCATTTATTTTTGAGCCCTTGTGCTGAGATACCAAAGCAGGACAGGTCAATATACAGACCTACACAAAAACAAGGCAGCACTAGTTGAGATAACACTTCTTTCAAGAGCAAAGACACAAGAAAAATTTTATTTCATCTAGATTTTTTGTGCATCCCAGAACCTTGATGTTTTTATGGTCATGAACTTGGCCTGGGGGTTGAGTGGATAAGCCACTGCTGCAGGACAAGAGCACCTGTTCCAGCTTTCAAACACAGTCAGCACAAATTTTTCTCCATAGCACAGCACTCCCTGTACTACCTGTAGCTAATTCATTGGAAGCAAATTGTGGAAGCCTTACACTGCCCTAGATGAAATGCTGGATACACAGCACATCAGCCATCCTTGCACTCTCTGAGGATGCAATCACCAGCCTCTTGCTTGGAGGTGTGTATTTACACTATTCCAAATATCTAAAGCAGTGTGAAGGGCCTGATATCTACTGTTGAGAGGTACCAGCATCTGTGTTTTCTTAGATTCTGGACTGTCCTGGTAGTGAAGCTGCTTGACAATTTACTTTATTAACTAGATCCACTTTTTTTTTTTTTCCTGAGAATGGAACATGGCGGTATTCTAAAAGAAAAACACCTCAAAAATTGAAATTAAACTTCAAAGAAATCTTCAAAATCTTACTATTTTCTGCTGAGTACATCAGTGAAAATAAGATAATCTTCACTTTGGGCTGTGACTTTAAAAGATGCAGCCCAAAGTAGGAAATTATATACTCATTACCTGACCTCTCTAGAAAATGAGCTACCAGGGGAAAAAAGCAACTTATGAGCCATAAAGTCCCTGCTCAAACACTCTTGGGGAATTTGGACAGAAAAGGCCCTTTAGGGCTTGGCTTTGGAACATACACACACCTCCAGTAAGGAGAAAAAAAATCACGAAAAAGCATGTGAATTTAATGTAAATAATTATATTCAGTCTCCCATGTTTGAACATTTATTCTAATGTGAAAGGCTTTCTTGAAGCAGAAAGTGACTACCTGGTGTGTTTTGGATCCTAACCCAAGGGAATAAACCCCCTCCAATCACACAGTAAAATCACATCCCCACTGTTAATGGCTCCTTGCACAAAGAGTAAGAGCCTCTTGCACAGTCTTCTGTTGCACTGCAGGGAGAATTCAGGACTTGCACTCAAAAGTACGTGAATTCTGTTCCAGAATCATGATCCCTTTTCAGCTGGCTGCAGTACTGATATAGTCACATTTGCTGTGTAACTGAAGTGTGCTGGAAAGCTTCCCTAGTTTGATTATCCCTTCCAGAGCTGGTGAAAGCATGCTTCTATTATTTTTTTTTTTACCAAGTTATCTTGTTTAATCAGGATTAAGTAAACATATTACACACTAATAATAAAATCACTGGAAATTCTCTGTTTAATCTCTGTGATTTTCTTTAGACGGCTCAAACAAAGACCAGCAGGACCTCTAATCTTATGATCAACAAAGTTACATCAGCAGCAGCCTCTGTTTTATCTGTTTACAGATCGGGCTAATGTTGTTAGAGGGTGGTGACATTAACTGTTACCGTATCAGCAGATAGTGCAATTGCATTAGGCAGCCCAAACTTTGCTGTCCCTTCTAGCTGAGGTTGCTTAGAGGAAACTCCAGGGATTATTTTTAATGCCACAAGACCTTGTTGTGGCTAAGTTTGGAGCAGTAGACCACAGCCACTGAAGATGCCATAGAAGCCTCTGCTGAAGCCTCCAGTCATGAAGGAGAAGCACCCCAGCAGCAAATGCCTTTTGCCAGTGCATGACTTTCCTCTGGGCTGGGTAACCCCAGCTAATTCAGTATGGAGAGAGGAACCAGAGGTGAAGGGCTCAGTCAGCTCCCCATTCCCTGGACATGATGTCCCTCCAGCCAAAATTTGTTCCTCCACCCTCACTCTCTGCCTGGTTCCAGGGTATCCCTGAGTGCAGGCAGATAAGGATGCCACTGGCATTGCAGGAAGTCAACCACCAGCCCACCAAGAAGGGACCCGGGTATGGGGGCTGCCTGTCACCTCAGCTGCTGCACGGCTGCAGCGTCACCTTCCCTGCCCCCTCCGCAGGCTGTGTCCTGGAAAGAGCTGCAGCTGATTATCATCATGCCTCCCACATAAGAGGGATGTGCTGGAAGCAGCATTACTCCAGCCAGCCTCCCACAGCTCCTTGCTTGAAGTTAAAAGCCTGATCTAACCCTTTACAAACAGGAATAAAAGTGCTAGGGAAGGAATTTTAATTGGCCAACACTGTAAATGCTTTGAAGGTGCTGTGTCATTATTGACTAACTTTCAGCACACCTGAGCCAGCCAGAGGGCAGTGACGTTGGTTTTGAACCCAGGATATTGCTGTTACTGTGTCCTAGCACCCCACTATTAAACTGCATCATGTCTTTGTGTTGAACAGATTTGTTGTGCCTCATAGTGTCAATAAAACCTTGCCTTGCTTCTGCACTGAGTTTGCAGGGAGGGTTGGTGCTGGTTTCTTCTCTTACCTCTGCCTGGCACCGTTCCACACCAGCACATGGCTCACCCACAAGCAATTATGAGCACCCACAGAGTGCAGCAGTGCAGATAACCTCCCCCTCCATCCCACTTCTTTCCAGGAGTCCCCTCCCTGCCCTGAGCTGAGCAACACGGTGTGTTGCTTCTCCTCCATGCAGCTGCCAATGCAAAAAAAAAAAAAAAAATTAAAAATTGAGGAACAAAGACAAGTCAAGGAAGAAGAGTTCTTTTTAATTGACTTGAAATCAAAAGTCATCCAAATAGGAACCTGAAAGAATGCACACTGAGCCCAACAAAATATTCCATATGGCGCTCAGGTAGTAAGCATTTGTTAGACCAGATAAGTTAAATTCATGAAGAGCCTCGTCACAATGCTCTACAGCAGACAGAAGAACCTCCCCTTCTGAAGGAAGTCAGAAATCCCATTTCTCCACCTTTTCAGGTGACCTAACCACAAGATGCAGGGTGATTTGCTCTTTTTTTCCTTTAGAAAAGGTCCTTTTAATTTAAAATAAATGACATCTGATATTTAGGTGTCTGATGCCCTTTGGCTCCTATGTGACCACACTAAAATATCAGGAATACTTCCACTACAAAATAAAACATATGATGAAGCCCAGAGGAAGAAGCCTTGGAAGTGACAATTTTCTCCCTCTATACAGATGTACGCAACTAAAGCTAAAGTTTATGCACAAGAGAAAATTGAATTTTCTCTGACATCAAGAACTAAAAACATCACTGTTTTGCATGTTTGGTTTGCATTCTATATTGTTCACGTGAAGAACCTTTTTAATGGCCACTTTTAAACATCCGGGAGACCACAGCAAGCTTTTATTACTCTCATTAGCAATTCCTGAACAGTTCCTTTCAGCCTCCAACAAGAAATTTCTTCTCTGCTTTTGAATCACAAGTTACAAATATTTGAGATTCATTAACTCCCTTCTTCCATCCTAGCTATGTAAACAGAGTCAGAATGCAGTACATGTACCAGGGATAATCCGTGACAGAGGCAACTGCAATGGGAACAAGAGCTGCCTTGGCAGATGGACAGATATCCCACCCATGGATGAGGGAAGGGTTTCAGCACCCCTGGCCCCACCTGAGGTTTGTCCCTGGGAGCAGCCCAGTCCACGAGGGCAACAGTTCCAAAACTGCACAAAAATAATTCTACTCTTACAAGCAAGTGTTTTCATTTGTATATCCACGTTTTTTCGATGAGGGCTTTAGAACGTTAAGCTTGTTCCTGCAGAGGTCAATAGGCTTTAGATGTGCTACCCTGAGACACTGAAATGCCTGAGTAAAAATAGACAGTTGAATGAGAAACCTTCCACAAATGAATTTTCTAATAGCTTTGATATTGTTGTCAGCACAGATTTCATGGATGAGCTGAAACTAGTCTGAACTTGCTGTGCCACCCAAGTTCATCAAAAACTGCAGGAGGAGCTTGGATGGGGAGGGTAGAAAGGCCCTAAAGGTGATTCCCACCACCTTTAAACCTAGACCAGTTGTCCAGAACAGCCTCAGTGGTCTCTTTGTGGTTTGTCATCATCTGGATGACATCTGAACCATCACAGTTCCCAGACGTGAGACCACGCAAAATAGGTGAGAGACAAGTAAACAGAGTCCAGTAACATCAGCCTGAGAAAGTTCAGGTTGGATGTTTCTTTCAGACAAGCACTTCCCATACATCATGACCTTCAGAGACTGTAAACTCTTATTCTGTTGAGGTTATTTAAAATCAAAGGCCAGTGTGCCAGCAGCTGCACAAGTGAGGAATGCCTAAGAAAATAAATACCAGTTAGAGTGCTATTTAATGCTGTTAACTGCAGTGGGTGGAGGCTGGAGGGCAGTAGCTTTTAACAGGTTTTATTTGAAAGACTAACTCAGTGTGGTTGTCACGACAGTTGTCTTTGTGACTGAAGTTGTATTGCTAACAGATGGAAATCTGGCAGCTTTTTCTAATTTATGCAGATGCTTTGCAGAAGGAATTACCATCCTAAGTGATTCTAACATTAACCTTACACAAACCTTTCTCCACTGTGTTAATAAACAGAACATTTTTAGGCTGTTCTGCTCAAAACAGTCAAAATGCTCAACTGAGCCTCCCTTTCAATCTCTGCTCTTTCAATTCAGCTTTAAAATTCTCTTACATAAAACCTCTTACTCAACTGAGAGTTGGATGTGTAGCAAAAGTCAGCCTAGTGCTCAAAATACCCATTTTAATTATAGAATTACCTACCAGGTTGTGTCTTCATTAATGAGCTAAGCTTGTGGACTGTCTTGTTCTTGAAAACTGGCATTCAGTACAATAGCTAAAAAGAATGATTTAACAAGAGAACTATCTAAATTGGCAATCATTTAAAAGGACTGAATAATATTCTTAATAGCTGTGTAATGTTTCATCTTTTTGCTTTGTTTGGCACTTTTTTAATTGTTAACACTCTTTTCAAACTGGCAACACATTGCCTTATTCTAATCTGCAGGATGCCCTACAGTATTACACACCAATGTGAGTGCTAAACAGGCTCAGGAACAACACACCACAGAGATGTTTTGAGGCATTTGGTATATTTAATGGATCTCTGTTCTTTATAGCAGATTTTAGGAAATCAGGAGACCATATGCTTTTGCTTTGCCTCTTGGCAGTTTGAAAATGTGGGTGCTGTAGAGCTTAAGGGTGAAAATTTATTTGTTTAATCAATTCCCTGATCAGCTGAATGAAAGGGATACTTGCTACTACAGCCATAGCTCCTTTAAATTACTGATCATGTGCATCTACACTGTAGGTGACTTGAACAAAAAAACAAAACTCTTTAAATGATTCCTTGTTTCCATATGTAAAACTTTTTGACTCACTGACTAAAGGCAGCAGTCATATACCAGTAAGGAACAGATATGAAAACACATGATATAGAGACATGCAGATCACTGCAGCATTTCAGAGAAGGAGTCAAAACTAGTTTTGATTTTTTTAACAGTGCCTGCATGAGCTATGAGCCATCTTTTGTGTCTAAGCATTCTAACTTGAACCAAGGAAGATACCTTCCCTTAAATAATGCACTCACCATAGAAAATAGACAAATAGACATGCCATATTCAGGCATGTCAGATCTTTCCACGGAGGCTTTCAAATGCCTTTTTTCTTCACAGGACACCAGACACTTCCTTTAGGAGGCCTTTTCTATCATTAACTTAGAAATTAAGCACAAGTCAGTGCCTATAGGAATGGCCATCTTTTGTTTATGTATTTACAAAAAACCTGAATTAGCTGCAACACAGAATTGTCTGCCTTTCAGAGTGCAGACACTTGGCAGCTTCAATACTTGCAGTAGCCTTCTCAGCAGCCTCAGAGCATGGACACACACCATGGACAGAGAAGAGAAGTGAGTGCTGGTTGCAGTATAGGAAGCAAGTTTCCAGGCATGTGGCTCAGGCTCCAGTGAAATGCCTATTTCCTGCCTGGAAATCTCAAGTAGCTGTTACACAGAGGAAAGGGATGCTACAGTGAGATATGTGTATTTAACTACTGCTGCTTTTTGGCCCAAAGCACAAACATAACTGCATATTAGTCTCTGTTCTTTTTTCCCTTGCAATCAAGTAAAAAGAAGTCTCAAGTTGCGGTGACTAAACATATCCTGGAACTACATGTAAGTAAAAAATTTCCTGCTCCCTCCTGAGGGATCCATATAATTTTTCAGGATTAAGTTTTTGAAGGGACTGGATCATTTTCTATTTCTAATTTATTTATACAGACTTCTCTGTCAGGATGCTTCACCTGCAGAACATCAAGAAAAGGGCAAATTTTCCCTTAAATCACTCAAAGTTTAACATCCACTGCCCCAGACAACTTCTGCTTGAGCTCTATAAAAAGGATATGGACATTCATGTGGCAGAACAAGAGCTGTGTTCTGGGAAGGATGAAATAATGACTAGGAATGATGAAAAGGGGTGAGAACTGTAGCAATATCCCCCAGATCCTCTGACTGTGAAATGGCAACTCAGCAAAAGAAACAATCTCTGTCTGATCATAATCTTGTTTCTGCAGTATTGAGGCTGAGAGATTGCAGGCTTTCCAGAGTGGTTTAGCAGTGCCCCAACTTTGAATGGACATAAGAGAGTGAGTAGCCACTTCTGAAACCCAGGGCATTTTGAAATAGAAAGGTCTTTCAGTTGCTTGACAAATGTTATGAGTCCAGAGTGTTAGACAATATGTCAGGTGGGAAGTACCATTAGTCCCAAACAGTTTTACAAGAAAACTAAACTATAAAACTCCAAATACTGTGCATAAGTAATACTACACAATTGAGTATAGTAAGCATTTATAGTACTTTGTGCCTCAGGCTTCTTGTGAACTAAAAAAGATCAAAGGCTAAGTGCCCTCAGCACTCAGTCAGACCTTCAAGAAGGGGTCCAATATCCCTTCAAGTTGATGTCTGCCTCACAGGAAACACTGAGCAGCTTGAAGAATAGGGCCCTAAATGCATATTTGGCACCCAGTTAAGTAAGTAAGTGGTATTACTTCTAGAGTAAGTGGTATTTTTTTAATCAGCATTTCCTACACCCGAGTATAAACCACAGCTGAAAGAAATCTCATTTACCTGGTCTAAATCCTGGTCATTAATTACATATCCTGTCAGCCTTATTACAATAAGAAGTTTTTAGAGCAAAAGTTAACCTACTCTAGTTAACAGGTTACTGCTATTGTTCATGTGTCTTGTATTTTTCTTTCAATAGGCTACTTAACATCCATTGCACTTACAAAATTCCATTACTTACATAGATAGCAATAGTGCATGAGGCATGTCTCCAGCTGTTTTCAACTTCTGTGACCTGTGTAAACACTGAGCTTTGAAATAGCTTGTGTTGGCTTCTATTGAGAATAAGTTAATTCCTCAGCTGACTGATTCTAAGTATTTTAAAGGCTGTAGTCTCAAGTCAGCTTTACATTTCATATTTAATCTCAAAACAAAGCTAAAACTTTCCTATCTTTAGCTAGAAAGCTGTAAATCAGTACGATCTCCTTATAATATTTGCACTATCACAGGGTTTATGTCCCTATTAAAAAGATATCTTTAAGATTTGCAGTATATGGTGTAATTCACACTGCTAATTTCCACAGGTAATGAAGTGTCATGTCAGGGTACAGCACCATATTTTCTCTTGATACAGAGGGAAACTGCAGAGTCACAGTGCCATATTCAAATAAACCTGCTGTAAATTTAAAAATACATGATGAATATCTGTCAGAAACGTGCATTTCTCTGTTCAAACCCAAGAAACAGAGACCAACAGAAGCAAAATTATTAATCAAATGCTATTCTTAGTGATAGTCAAAACACTAGACAAAGGCCCATATTCAGGTCTGCTCTTCTCCCTACTTTAACAAGGGTTTTTGTAGGATGCATTCATTTGAATGCATCCTACATCCTTCTTATTTAGTTTAAGATTCAGCAAAACTGAAGCAGCCATTTTAGCTCTCTATGAACATGTAAAACCACCTGTGTTTCTTCCTACAAACCAGTTTTAAACTGATACAGTGCCTTGTGCTGATTCACATACGGAGGCCACCAACTCTGCATGTAAAAACTATCTGGGATGCTTTACTTCCTTTTTGGGCAGAATCTAACCTTGCACAGTGCAGCCGTGAAAGGACCTTCAGGCGGAATCATGGAATCACACAGTGGTTAGCTTGGAATAATCTAGCTCATAATAATCTAGCTCAAACCCCCCTGCCATGGGCATGGACACCTTCCACTAGACCTGGTTGCTCAAGGCCCCATCCTAGCTGGCCTTGAACACCTCCAGGGATATGGAATCCACAGCCTCTCTGGGCATTCTGTTCCAGTGTCCCACCATCCTCATTCACTGCAAAGAATTTCATCCTAATATCTGGTCTGAGCCTAGTCTCCTTCAGTTAAAGGCTGGAGAACACAGAGAGAGTTGCTATGCAAGGAACATAATGTATGTCAAAGAAAGTAGCAGGGGCAGAAGTTCTGTTTCAGCTTCTCAGAGTTTGAGTGAAGGATCAATGAATGGTAGATGGAAGACTGAAGCTTGGCTTACGTGCCAATATGCACTACCTATGGAATGACTGCTCCTCTCTTCTTATGTTTTCAGGGCAGACCAGCAGACAAAACATAAATCAGCCTTGAAATACAGGTGTCCAAAACTTGCATTGGTTTTGTTCCTTTGAATACAGGCCTTGATAAGACAGTTGCAAAAGCATTTTCTAAGAAAACTGTTACTGACTAGATTACTCATCTTTGACAAATGCCTGAAAATGAAGGATTAATGACAATGAATTTCAGCTAGAATTTTCCAAAGTAATTTTTTACCTCTCTGAAATTGTTATTTCATTTATTAGAGATAATTGACATTCGGTGCTTCCAGTGCCAGCCAGAATGCCATTTAATGTCATGAGCTAGCATTTTATAAGTTGAACAAAGATTAGCAATGACCCAGATTTTTCACATTAACCCATAGCAAAGAAGCACAGTGCATGACACCACACTGTTAATTCTGATTAAGAAGTTTAATTTGGTCTACTTTGACCATGTAATCCCAAGTCAGTAAATAGAGCTAAGTGGACTGTAAATCAAGATTGAAAAGAAAGATAAAAATGGTAATGCCAACACAAAGCTTAATGGCTCTGTGGGACATGCAAAGTCACAACTGTTACCCAGAAATATAAGAATTGACAGCATAATCCATTTATTATAAAGCTGTTACTTTAAAGGGAGTAACACTACCACTTAGAGTCTCACCTTGTGGACTTGAAGGAAATCTTGTTCTTGAAGAACCTTGATAGGGACATATGGCAGGACGTTGCATTTGAAGCAACTCAAGTGTGGATCCAGCAACTCAAACCCTTTCTACCACAGCCTGAGACACACCTGGAAGTTATCACAGATCTCATGCAAATACTTCCAGGGTGACATAAACCTAGGCTTTGTTATAAAATGTTTTCCTTCCATATCACCTTAAACATTTTCCCAATTTGGAAGAGAAAGTATTACCCTCTTTTTGTAACTAGAAGAATTAATGGCTGATGGATTTCTTTTTCTCTCTACACCTAATTGCACAACCATTCAGTTTGCCAGTAAGGTCTTCAATCAGTTAATAAGACAGTTAATAATGTTAAAGCCCATTAACTCCCACCAATGTTAATTCCCAGTGTGTCAATTTAAAGGTCAGAAGCAATTTTCTACTGTTATTTTATTTGTGCATTTGTATTTAAGGATACAGACCTAACTAGTCTTTAGTACCCCATTTCTGAATAAAGAATTTATATTCCTTCATGAATATACACACTGTGTAAAACCAAGCAAATGCAAAGTTCTGACAAAATCACCATAATTTCATAATAGTCTTCAGACAGTTTTTTTGCTCTTCCCTAATCCATTTTTGACAAATACATGTATGAGTGTATGTATGTATGTATGTATGTGTTTGTGGCTTATGTTTATTTTTTTTACTATCATTTTGTGGTCACTAAGAAAAACAAAAAAATCATGGTTAACTGGCAATAGAAGAACTGGCATTTAGCCATAGCAGCATCAATTGAATCAACTGCCCTTGGGAGTCCTGTAAATTCACTGTGATGGTTGATCCTAATATAGAGAGCAGTTACACCTACTGCTGTTCATGCAATCTAGGAGAATGCCTTGCTAAATTTAGCTCAATGTTTATCCCTACTGTGCCTATATGTTGTGATTAACCTGCCTGTTGTCCTTCACCAACTCAGCAATCAGCTAAAGTAACTGATTTTTCTAGTGTGAGACAAATTAAACTAAAAGATCTCTTCAGCAACTGTCAGCTGAAATAATTATTAAAATTAATACATTTTTCTGATCCAGTTTAGAAATCTGTGAATCACCTATCTCCTAATTTATTTTCTTCAGTGGAAGAGCTTAAAATTATCAGCCAGTTTCCTCATCCATTTATGTAAAGGCCCTGGTATTTGCATGTATGTGTCTTCTTCATAAAATGGTGACATTCTTGAAGGAACATAAGGAGTAAAGTACTTCCTATTCATGCACAGAATGGCAGTAACATAAGCACCAAGGTCTAAGGGTGCTCTGTTCCCCAGCACATTGTTTCCTGATATTTCACTCACTTCAGTCAAAGGTATTTTAACCTTTTAAATCGATTCACCATCACCCTTTCCAATTGAGGGTATCAATAAGAGCATCATTTGCTCTCTCCCAAGCAAGCTTACCAAGTCATCTAAATTGAGTTAGTTCCCTCCTGAGAAAGCAGTGTGAAAAAATGTTTCTGCTGACTTCCAAAAATCCTGGATCACAAATAGAAACCATCAGACAGATAAAATAAATGTGCTATTTGGGAGGATGCAGTAACAGGAGCAATGATGGGAAAAGCAGAAGCCAGTGCTCATTACTGGTATAAGTAGCAGTAATCAAAAGTTGTGAATATTATGGGCATTCAACAGCAGAAAAAGCAGCAGCGCTGTCTTTTCCACTGGAAATCTTCAGTACCCCCTGAGCTAAACCAGTGACTTAAAAGTCATAGGCACAACATACACTACAGATTTGTGAGTCATTTGCACTCCTGGATTTCTAGCACACCTGGAGGATCTCATTTGGCTTGATACAGAGCCATCAGAAGGTGCTCCAGGCAAAAACATTAAGAACATTTTATAGTTGTTAACTATTTATAATAAAGATTCAAAGAAATAAGGTTATTCCTCTGATTAAAATAATGCAAGTAATTATTGTGAAGGTTCAGAGAGGTGATGTTAATTGTGTGGACCTCTAAGAAGGAATTATGTTCTTGCAGAGACTAAGGAACTAGCTCACAGCTTGTGTATCACCAAAGCTGCAAACTTATCCTCCACATGTTTTATCTGCTTCTCCTGCATAATACCATAAGTATCTTGGTACATTTAATCTAGTTTCTGACTACAGGACCCTGCCAGAAAGGGTTATAAACATAAAAAAGTCCCCCAACATGAGAAAAGAAACACAATTGTGCTAGAACATATTTTTATTTGTAAAAATTTCTTGGCTGACTATGCAAAGAATATGGGATTGTCACGGGGCATTCTTTGTTAGAAGTGAAGAGAAGGTGCTCTCAGGTAATGGCAGAGTGAAAGAATCCCCCAGCAAGAAGCACAGATGCTGAAAAAGGTCTGCAAAGGCAGCAGTTCAGGAGAGAGGGGGTTGATGTCAGAGCAATGGAAAGGATTTTGTCAGCTCCACAGTGGTTTGACTGGGAGCTGTGGGAGATCAGGAGCAGGGAGCAGAAGGAGGGTACAAATTTTAGGAGAGGAGTCTAGTTGATTCATGCATCAAAACCTCTGTATTTGCAAATGAGAGGGAGATGACCTGAATGTGAAGGGAGGAGGAAAGTAAAATCGAATACCGCCATAAGTAATAAGTTTACACATGGAGGATTGTTATAGTGATGCTGAGAGGGGATAAAATTGCTCCTGGATTCATTCTCCCACAAACAGAGGCCAGTGGAAGTCCTTGGTCCTATGTGTATAGGCAAGTGCCATGGGGAAAGTAAAATGATTGGCATAATCATACACTGCTCTCCGGGAGAAAGGAGAATCTTGGATGGGGCTACAGCTGTCTTCCAGCTAGTGGACAGGAATTAGTCTGCAGAAATAAGCTGGAGCATGAGTAGGTGCTACTCAGTGTTGCAATAGCCAGTTTTGAAGGATCGCCTCTGTAGCTGTTTTGAGAGGAGTGTGATCACTGCAGGCCTGGGCTGCTGCAGAAAGCTGAGATCTCTCACAACAAATGCCATTGAAAAATGTGTGGTGCTAACACAGCTGCTCATAAAACTGGTAGGGTGTTGTTTGGAACATGAAAATTGAAGTAGCAGCTGAGGCTGTCAAATTGGAGACTTATCACTTTTAAACTGACACAGGTCCTTTCCTATTGGAAGTTTTTGTTCTGAACTTTAACATTTATTTTAACAAAGTTGTGGTTAAAAGAAACATCACATCTTTCTAAGGTTTACCACAGGATGGAAATGGTTCATAAAGATATTTTGTAACAATTACATCTATAAAAAAAACTTCCACAAATTTTGCGCGAGAAGTACTATATTCAAACAGCCTCAAGAAGACGTCACCATTTAAGTCAAATTTCCACCTCCTTATAGAGCTAATATTGAAAAGAGAATCTGCCATGAATAAAATTCTGGGGTTTGTAGCCTTCTTTTCACTGAAATACTGACTAGAATTTTAAAACGACCCATTAAAAAATCTGTTTATTTACATGAAGATTGGCTTTTATTTTGGATAGCTTAGAAACTGTGATTTATATTAATGGGGTGAGTGCTAGGGGAAGAGTGTAAGGTGTGTGTTTCTGACATCCTTCTTGTTACAGAATGTGTTTTTTATTTTTCAGCTTATATATGAAAAAAAAACCATTAAAAATTCTCGTTCAAAGAAACTTGTGTTACCTTTTGGAAAAAAAAAATAGAAAACACCAACCTCTTCTGAACCTTGGATGGTTCTTTCCAACAACCTTTTGAAAGTTTTCTAGTCTCTCATTTTGTACCTCCTCAGCTGTGTGAAGATATAATTAATAAAACCCTATTAAATTAAATCCTTTCATAGAGTTTTCTCTCTATTTAATTCTGTTTAGCTGAATGTTTACTGATGAGTCAATTAGCCACTGCTTTGTTTGTTCAACTTAATGTCATCACATCACCATGAGATCACCACAGCAAACAACATTCATCAACAACAGCATTGTCATGTCTGGCTGGCCTCAGGCTGGCCACATCAGGGGTCTGGCTGGTCAGTGGCCCTGGCCTGGCTGCAATGGGCCATGGGGAAATCCTATGGGACGGGGGGGCCAGAAAGTACTTTTCAATCATTGGTGAGAATCATCCTGTCCTGCAGTGCAACCCCTCAATCAGGAAATAAGGAGGTAGACCTGTTTGCAAAGGCAGTTGTGACAACAAACCAAGGGTGAGTTTGTGCCCGCAGCTGGAACAGACCATGTTACATTGTGAGGGAAGTTCCTGCAAGAAACATTTTTAAAGCAATGGAAATTATTAGGGGGGAAGGTAGTAGATATCAATGATATCAAAGATTCCAGTGGATATCCATATACCAGCACAGAAGATTTCAATTCTATTCATACACCTGGTGAAGCTCAGTAGTATCCGATTATTTTCTGTGCACTGTGCATTGCTAGTACAGACTCAAATATTCTGGAGCTGAACAGAAGATGGCAAATGCATGTCAGGGTCACTCAAACCTAGTGACTGAATTACTTCTTTAAGCACATCTGCTAGGCTGTCTTCAGAGATTTTTTTTCCCAAATGTCTGCAAATGGACACAGTTTATTTCAAGGTACACTCAGGTATATCAGCAAAGGATATTTCAGAGGGGATTTTTTATTCAGTGAAGATAAGATCCTTTCACAGAGATGCTGAAAATCTAAATCATTTTCGAGAAATGCCTGTTGCCTTTCATGGTTTTAACAGGGAAGACAAGTGAGCTCCTAACAAAGAAACTTAATCGAGGGAGGCTGGATATGACTAGGACACAGGATTGTGAGTTGTCTCTTAAAAAAAGGAGTTCAATTTTCCTCCTCTCTGCAATCCTTTTAAAACCTAGCAATCCATCCTCATTTTCTAGCACGGGCATAAGTAGATAAATAAGCTGTTTCAGGGGGAATAAAATTTTGTATCGATAACCAGTCATAAAGGATGTGGAAGCTAACAAGAACAGGTCAGTCCACAAATTTTGTGATTTAGAGAAGTGAGGAGAGAACTAACCCGTTGCACTACATGGTCTGTGTCCTTCATGTGGCACAGGCTCTAGGTCCTAATAATGTTCTGGCACTGATGCTTATTAACAGTGCAATTTCAATAATCAGCATATTTTGTCAAATAATTGGTAGGCTGATGGTTATAAGAGGTGACACTGCCAATATCTCATAAAGGCTGAAAGAAATATTTCCCATTTCCACACTGCATAAACAAAGCATGCCAGACAACCTCAGGAATGCTAATGATCTCCAGTACTTCAGTATATTAAGTATTCATCAATTGAGCACAGACCACAACAATGTTTTGAGAGTCCTTAAACACATGAGAAACACATGAGAAATGATGTAAAGTTTATATGAGCTCATATAATCTTTGTTGGTTATACAGCCAAGTATAAGATCACAGAAAATAAGGTCATGTGTACCATATCTCTCCTACTCGAAGGTTGTGCCCTACATTATATTTGCTGGTGCCACATCCAGCCCAGATTTAATTGACTGAAGCAATGAGTCATCCACTTCTTCCCCTATGGCATTATTCCCCAATCTAACAGATTACATTGTTGGGATTTCTTTTCCTTGATAATCAGACTTCACTGTCCTTAATTTCATCCCATTATATAATACTTATGCCGTAACTGCCATCCAAAAGCTTTGCGAGTGTTAATTGAGTTTCATAACAGCCCCCCATGAAATAAATAAGTTCTGAGTCAGAGATGCAGAAACCTGAGTTACTTGCCACAGGCCACATGCGGGCTCATATCGAGCACAGCTGGATCTGTGTCATTGACTGGGAGCTGTTTGCTTGCAATTTATGCAATAATCAAGAAATAAAAACTCTTCCAGGATGCAGCCCTGTCCCCTCCTAGCAGTGTCTGTATGCACTATGAAAAAACAGTTTACTTGTTCATTAGTATTTGTGTCTTTTAAATATTCACATATGTATCTTTCCCTAGTCATAATTTTCATACTGTTGATATTTTCTCCATCTAAAAATAAACCAAGCCTTTTATTATGTGGCTCTTTTCTCATGGCTCTCGATCTGGAGACATGTCTTTGCAGATTATGTGCCTAGAATGATACTCTGTGGAGTTTATGGAGATAAATCACGCTGTGACTTAGCCTCCCAGGCTGTGACACGACACAAGAGGCACAATCCAGCTGGCTGCCCCAGACTGTCAGCTGAGACACAGTAGCTCACTGTGCATGTGCTGTTACCCCATTGTGAAGCAGAGTAACGTGGGTTCATGTGAGTCACCATCAACTGACCTTGTTTTCCGACGCAGTGCAGCAAAGTATCTGCTCTGTTACCCCATCTGAAATGAGGGACCCTGACTAACAGCTGGGGGACAAGAACCTCTACAGGCCAGCACAGGCTTTCTGCCTGACAAACCCTTAATTTTCTTTAATTAATGCATCTGGGTTTAGAATACACAATTAGAAATGGCATTTTATTGCATATATCACCCGTAGCATCTCAGGTTTCTGATTGAAACAACTCAGGCAATATTCTAGATCATAATGCAAAAGCAGGCAAAAGCTAGATATCTTCTGGCTGCTTTGGAAACTAATGTATTTGGTTGTAATTTCTCTTGCTGTACATCATTTCTTTCTAAGTATTTATCTTTAATTTGCTTACTAGAATTTGGTTTATATTTATCTGATGATTATTTTTCTAAATCAGAATTAATCATATTGCTCATTTGTGTTTTTACAATACCTTCCTCTCAGATTATTTTGCATTATCTTTCTGCTATTCTCCCTGCTTTTGCTACCATTTCTTAGTGAATTTAAAAGTAGAGTGCCTGGTGGAGATTACTGCCATGTAAAATTCAAGATGATTTAACATGGAAGAAATGAGTGTTTTCAAAAACATATTAAGTGGTGAATGACAACATTTTTGTGTGTATGTTCTGCTACATACAACATAAGGGTCATAATACATGAAAAAGACTTTTCTATAAGAAAGTTTTGGTATAATATCTTCCCTGAAATTATCTTTATCCAATACTCATCTCTTCTCCACCCTGGAGCAAAAGCAAGCCACAATAAGGAAAATTAGCAATCCTCTCCTGCCTGGGCAAAACAGCCCTGGAAAAGGGGGAAAATGTTTCTTTCCTGAGAAAAACAATCAAAGAGCTCAGGATATGAACAAGTGATTGTCTCACCTGAATAAAACAATGGGTGTTTCTGAGCTATTTACCTAACTTTGAAATTGCTTTCAAGAAGGCTCACAAAAACTGAGGCTAACATCTTCCATTAGCCAGCCCTGCAGCTCACAGATCTCACCAAAAAAATGTGCTACTTGTGCATAATTAAAGGATCTGCAAACTACCAGTCAAGATAAAAAGATCAAGGGCTATCATAAATCATGCTGCCTCATGGGATGAGCTCACCAGCAGCAGAAAAAGAAGTGTTTTCTTTCTCTGAGGATTACTTGCTCTCGTATGGTAAAGGAGTTTGACAATCTTCTCTCCAGTAGCTCTACTTGAGGACACAATGGAGTCTTTTTTCTAGGACAGCTCCCGTGTCCGAAAATGCTGTCAAAATTATTTGCCTGTCTGGTCTGATATTTAGCGAGGAACCACACAGAGCAGAGATAGTGTGGAATTTTATTTATTTACTTCATGAGAAAGTGTTTATGGACCAACACTGAAGTTTGTTCATGGGAATATGTCAACTCAGATAAAGGTTTTGGCAGGAAACTTTCCTTCTGTACAGAACCCAAGCTGGAAAGACCTGGGAAAGTGCAGAGGTCTCAAGCTGAAAGAAACAGAGAATTCAGCATCTGTCTTTTCCATATATTTTGCCACAGAAAGCAGTGGTAATTAGCAGGTAATTAGCCATGTCACTTGCACCTATATTGTCATTTTTTTAAGAAAATGTCAAAAGAAATTAACTTTATTTCCCCCTTTCCTTCTGTATGAAGGTTTTGGGATGATCATGATGTGGAACCTAGACAAACAGCGAAGGCTGCAAAATAGTCCTTGCTTTCTTTCTGTTCCCAATATTATTTCTTCTTAGGACCCTGCGTAGTCTCAGGAAATTTTGAAGCAAATCATAATGTTGATTAAAAGTCTCAAGCTCAACCTCTATCCCAGCCTCAACATTTGTAAACTGTTTTCATGTCAATAAATAATCTTTCTAACTTGTTTACAGAGAAAGCAAACAAACATTTTCCCTGCTAGTGTTATCCTTTTAGAGTAGTTTTTGTTTTGACTTTTTTTTGTAATATTTTCCTTCCAACCATGCTACCAGTTTAGCATTTAATGAGCCTCTAAGAACTGGAATCTTTGTTCTAGTAAATACACAAAATCTTGAAAACTCTTCCTTGACTGTTAGTCTCATAAATCAGCAAAATTCACCATTGGAAAGTCCAGGAAATTTCCACGCATCCCACATTTATAGCCAGTTATCAGTTTCATTTCTCTGTGGATTTTTTTTCCAGTCTATTAGATTGTGTAGGCAGAGAAGGAGCAGAAAAGGTAAATAAAGTAGACAGGATGCTTTGACTCATTCAGCCTATGCAGGGCAATTGTCCTATGACTGTAGCAATCTTTCATCCCCCTTGCCTGAGCTTATGCCTTCCCCCACCACAGAAGAGCTTTAAAATAAGTTCCATGCAGCAGCCAGCCAGGAGCACCTTGGGATTACCCCCCTTCCAACACCAGAGGGAATGCAGTTGCTGCAGCTAATTATGGCGGCTCATAGGTAATCTCTAGTAATACTCATCTGGAAAATCTTAGTTTCTCCATAAAAGCCAAATTTGGACATATTAAAAAGTAAAATCAATGTGCAAGTCAAAGCTGAGAAGGGCCAAGTGGGTGCCACTGAAGGTCATTTCTGCACCTCTCCTACTTGATTTTGCCACGCAAACATTCATGCAAAACAAAACACATGAATGACAGTGCTTGTCACACTAACCCAGCCAGATCCTGCCATCTCCAGCTACCGTGAACTCCCAGGGAAGCATTTAACTGCTTCAACATGGGCTTCTCATGCCATTTCAGATGCTGCAGAATATCTGGCATCACCTTCAGCTGTGGCTTCAGATGGGTGTGGATCTCCCATGGATCCCTAAGTCCCTTCTACCAGCCCTGTGTGGGTGGTTTAGCTACTTTAGAGCATTTGAAATGTTCTGAGCAGACTATTTTGGCAATGGGCCCCTGCTCCCTGTGTTGCAAGCCATGGAAAACATGTTTTTTCACTTTCACCAGAATCCCCAAGTGTGAAAAGACCAGAAAGAGGCAAAATCTCACCAGAGTCTGGTTTACTTTTGCATCTGTGATGATTTTTGCACTGTATTGCAGCAGGACACCCTTTGCTGTGCATGTCCTGGATCATAACACCAGGGTAAAGGCCTTCCATGAAACTGTTTACTGTCTAGGGCTGTTTTTACATGCACTGTCAGACTCTTCAGCAGCTACTCTATAAAGCACAAATACCCTCTGTGCTTTTTGTGGGCTGGAATTGCAGCCTGGGACATCTATTCCTTGGGAGTTAACACACCAACATGTCCTGCCTGGGACTGCAGAGAGGTGTGGTCCACACACAAAACTTGGGGCTGTCTGGGGCTCTTCTGGGGAGAAGAGGATGGCACGAGTGCTGCACCCCTCCCTGCAGCACCAGGAGAACAGCTCCCCACTAAATCATTCTGCTGCCCTGAAAGCAGAACTGTGGGAGTCACAGGGGGAAATTCTCACCTAGCAGGCTTTAAAACAAAGGTACAATCCCAGCTCCTTTATTATCAAAGTGGGAATGGACATAATATAAAGTTCTTTGGCTTAAAAAAAAGAGAGAGAGAAAAAGAAAAGAAAAAAGAAACAAAATCACATTTGCCCTCTTCCCCACACTTTCATCTGGTGGAAAATCTGATACAAAAGGGAGTTGTGCGCTTTGGAAAATCTGGCTCGTGTTTCAGTTCAGTGTAAAAAAGAGTAGAGAACAAAAAAACCAAGCTCCCATGCTCATGATGACCCTTAAGGGAGCTTAATTAAAGGTGATGGTGAAAGAAAGGTAAGCAGTTAAGACCCTGCACCAGACAGGATATACTGAGCCAGACTACTCAATACCTGTAAAGATAATGTTTGTCCCTTGTTCCTGTCAGTCTTTCCTTCCTCAGTCCCTGCTCTCTGATGAAGGTAAGGGGTAGAGCGGGGAAGGAGGTAGATGGCAGGCAGCGATGCCGTTTCTTAAGTTCTTTTTCCTGGTTAAGTACTCTTCCAAAATTTTTATTTCACTCTGCTTCTCTTTTCTTTCCTATCATGAATCTGACCCAGAACTTGCCTGCCACTTACCAAAAAATAATAGAAAAGGAAAGAAAGAAAGAAATCCTGTGCAGACAGGGTCATGTTCCAGTGAACTTTTTCTAAACATAACTTTTTCATTTCAACAATCTTGCTCTGGCAGCATCTAAATTCCCTGCCCAGCTGGTGGCTAAGGCTTAATGCCTCTGCTCCCATCACTCTCCAGCCCTATAAAGTAAAACCTCTATGGCATACAGCTATGAGATAACAGTCTCTGTGGGGCTGAGTCATAGGACTTTTTATCTAGGGCTGAACAATTAACTGTCATCATTCTACTTTGCCTCCTGCCATTTCTTTTCTCTACTCTCCTCTACAGAAATTAGCATTTGTTCTCCATCTTCACACTGCTGCACTGAAATCTGTCTCAGCCACCATCTCAAACAGCTGCCTGTGGGTCCTCTATAAGCATTAACCAAAGCGACCAGGATACAACTATCCCTGCCTGCTCTGGGAGGAGGGTGAGCAGCCCACAGATGGAGAAACACATCAAGGCCAGAGGCAGCAGGCTTGAAGAGCTTGTTTAAAATAACTTCTCTGTGCTTTGACTAATGCTAGTTTGGGGAACTGCAGAACAGCATAATATAGCAGTGAGATCATTACAACTGATGGAGATGAAATTGTTTGGATCTGATGAAACTGGAGGTGAGGGGATATAGCCCATTTCTTCTTTTTATTAGAAACTCTGTGGTTTTTTGCTTTATCCATAAAGGAGTTGATATCTTAATTTTGGATTTACAAATCATTAACATACAGGGCACGAAGTCAAGACTATTCTTGGTATAGGATTTTTGCATGACCTTGATAAGTTACTCTAATGGGATCATGCTGGCACTCAGCAGCTCTGAAAATCAGGCCACAGAGGTACCTAAATATGGATGAGATACCCACGTTTCAAATGCTGAACTTAACCACTCTGTCCTTCCATTTCCCTACTTACAAAAAATCAAGGTAATAACATTTTATTGGGCTCAATACTTTACTGAGGAAAGAAACTGCAGTGACTGGCATAAATTTCTAGCAATAGTGTGTTAATTCATATTTTAGAGGCCATTTAAGATGGTAAGATGATGGTGTTATAAAAATGCAAAGTACCTCACAAAATTTTTCATCTCTGCAAACGTATGTATCAGATCTCTGTCTCACTAAATATAGAATCCACAAAGTGTTCCAAAGTAAACTGATTAATATTAGCTTCTTTTCCTGACAAAAAAAATACTAATGTCTGTAATATAAAAATGAATGAAAGATGTATGGATATTACAGAGAGCAACTTCCATTTGGAAGATGTGCTCATAGTCTCGCACTAATGAAATATCACAAGCTTTCTAAAAGTTATGGATCTTAAGTTTCTGACACAGAAGGTTACTTTGCTTTGGACTTCATATGATGGATAAAGATGAATTAATCACTGGAGTAGAAGTTGGTCGTTGCCTAGGAACCAATGATCATGACCTCATTGCATTCAACATACCACAAAGGATAACCCCACAAATACAGTGTACGAGATGCTTCAGAATGGCTACTTCCAAAAATCTAAAGGAAACTCTGAACTATATTAACTGAAAGAGAAATATTTTAAAGAAACTGTGCTTAAATAACTTTTTACAGTGATATTTGTGCCAGTGCTGCTAATTTTTAATGAACCTGCTGATGATTTTAATGTATGAAAGATACTCAAGAACATACTTAGCTTGAAAAAAAATTAAATAGACAAGCAGAAATCCAAATAACTACAGTTTTACTAGTTTAATGTTATATCCAGGCAAAATAGTGGAAAATGTAGTATGTGCTTCAGAATTAACTGATGTCAATTCAATAGCTGCAGTAAAACAAACAAATATCTAAACAGGTCATAGTCCTTCAGACTACAAATTCAGATGACAAAGGTTTTTTAAAAAAGTGATTTATTTGGGAATATTGTTAGTCATTCAAAGCAATAAAATATAATATTCTGATTTAAAATATCATTGTTAATCTCTGGAGCACTTATTTAATGAATCTAAGAAATGGTCAAATACCAGCTCTAGAGCACTGATAGAACTTCATCAGAGTTGTGTTACTAGTGGGATTATTTAAGGATTGTTACTATGTCCTATATTGATCCATATTATTATAATAATCAGAAGCAATAAGAACAAATTTGGTGCTCACCTACAGATTAATGCAATAATAGATCAGAGACAGGACATTTATTTAGAGCAATACATTTTTTCAATGAACTGGGATCTACTGAAAGAAAATATGCATTAGCACAGAGCAGAAGAATAAATCTCCTAACTAATACCTCAAGATGTTGTTATGACATTTTACCTCACTGTACATTGCTGTTATTTGGAAAGTTATTACAAAGTGGGGATCAGATTTTAGTTTTCAAACCTTTGTCCTCTGTCCCTAAGACTCTCTGGTAAGAGAGCAGGCACTGGACTGGCTGAAATTTCCATTCCTTCAAGGACAGCTGTCCTTATATTTTAAACTGAAAATCATTTGTCTTGGGTCAAGGAACAGATATGGTTCAAGAAATGGCTAACGGGTTCAAATAAACAGGAGATCGGGCTAGATTTCTAGTTGTTCCTTCTGGTCCTAAATCTCTTAAATCACAAAAGGCCTATTGCATAAAATATTCAGCAAGGCAATATCTAAGGATTTTGCTTCAGTGTCTTTGTTGTGTAAGAGAAAGCAGTAGCTTCACCCCAAAGCCTGACACAAGGGACTGTTCTAATGCTGCATGAAGTTGTGTGCCAGTGGCCTTGAATTTTTTAAATTTCTTTGAAATACCCATACTTTTGCTTTTCTTTTCACCAGCAATTGATAAAACTTAGTTGGAATTTGAACCTTAAAAGAAACATATTTGAGGTTATCGTCAAAAACTAGATGCAAAAACAAGGAAAGATTTCCTTCCCTTGAGATGGCACATCTGCTCAGTAAACTTGCACTGCACTTTACTGGCTTTGTTCTTTTTCTTCCCAACAACTACCCCTGTGGAAACACCTGTGAAGACAAGTCAGACAGAGCTGCATTAAATGGACATTAACAACATGTATTGCCAATTCTCAAATCCAGATTGTGTCAGGAAAGAACAGAAAGGAGGGTCTGAAAACCAAGGCTGACCATGAAAAAAAATAGCCAGAATGGGCCAAGCCAGCATATGTAAGAGATCTACCTCACAGAAAATATAGTGGTTACACTGAAATTTTTTAAATAGTCAAAACAGGAAAAAAGAGTTCAACTTAAGTGTAATCATGCCACAAGAGTTTTCTGAATAGTTCTTGGATCAATTCTTGCGATGCTGCTTAGAGCAATGTCAGAGCTTATTGGTCATCTTCCAGAGAATCAACCAGCTGTCTGCAATCAGCACTGAAGCCCTTGTACACTCATCTTTTCCTCTTCATTACAAATTTGACTGCTACTACTTTAAAAGCTCTTTCCTCCTAAACAGCAGAGATCCTGGATTTGTGCAGTTATGTTAAGAATAGCCATTTTATTAACAAGTACTTGACCTGTTGCACACACTTGCAACAATAAGAATTCTGAAGTATTTCAAATTAATTATTCCTAATTATCACCCTTTTAATATCTTAGTAAAAATATATATAACTCTGTTATGTTATATTGTGATTGCTACATAACATTTACATGGAAATAACATTTGCATGAAACACATTCTCTGTGGAAATGCAGCATTCATTTTGCACTGTTTAAAATCTTGTCACACTGCTACAGCACACTGGGAACCTGATGCTGAAAGTGGATAAAAGTAGAGATGTGACCAGAAGCACAGGAGAGAAAAATGGTTGCAAGAAAGGAGGATGGGTAGGACCTCAAAAATCCATTTGGACACTCTGTGTCTGTCTTTTGCCCACCCTGTGCTTTGAGAAGTCTTTGGAAAGCTGAGCACCAAGACTGCAAACATGAATTCATATCTAGACTTGTCCAGTCTTACTGCACCAGGTTCATCTGCACTTGGAGTCCCTGAGCAATCATAGCGTGAAAGGCACTATGTTATTTCAGCACTTACATAAAAAAGGCTCAAGAATTTAAAAAATTGTAGAGCTACAGGAAACTCACAATGACAAAAACGCCAGTCATTTCTATAAATTATTTATCAATCAATATATTAAAAGAGAAAAACAGAACTGAAAACCCAGATAACAGCAAAGACAATGCTTCTGACAATAAAATTGTCAGTGGATAAATGCATATGCTGTGGATTAAATCCAGCCTTCACTGACTGTGACAGCAGATCATTTATCTGAGCTCTTTCAGGACCTTAAATAGTTACACGGTGCAAATAAATGAGCCATAGATAACTACAGGGAGCTCAGAAAGAAATTGAAAACTGGAATAGGGAAAAATAAGCAGGAAAGACACAAAAATTAGTGTGTTTTACTTGGATTTTTACCAAGCTCTGTGTCTTCAGCCATAGCCCCTACACCATCCAAGGAATGAAGCAGGAATTGTTTTTTCAGTGTAAATGCATTCTTATGTATCAATTTTATTCCATTTTTTTCAAACACCCTGTGCCCATCCTATTGCTCTTGCACATCAGCAGCCATTTATGTGTCTGAATTGAGGACTTTCCATGCAAGTAAATGATTTACACCCATAGAGCACTGGAAAGAAGTCAGAGAGGCATGGATTCACAGGATGGGTGTCTCCAGCAGCAGCAGCATCTCTCCACAACCCCTCACCCTGTCTGTGGCACTCTCTGCTGCTCTGGTACCACACCACAGCTGTGGCCTTCTCAGTCCCTCAGTCTGAGCAGGACAATGTACCCGTAGATCCCACCGGAAATCAGATTCTGCACCTCCTTACACCACAGCACCAAAAAAGATGCACAGGTAGGTGCCAATAAATGCAGTTTCTTCATTTCAGAAAAAGATGCTGCTCTACCTCAAATTCTCTTGGACCTTCCAATGTTCAGCTGGTACAGTTAATGCTTTTTTTTCATTTTTTCACTTAAGTTTGGCAAGAAAGCAAGGAAGGGGCAACCTTCCACAATCATGGCCTGCAAAAAGCACCAAAAAAAACTTAGTAGAGCTGCAAGTACAATCTGAAAAATAAAGAAAATATACTGGGTTATTTCACTACAAAATAAACTGTTTACAATATTTTATTAACCAGCCACACCAGGGTTCATGAAAATAGAATGCTGTCTTATAGAATGAAAGTCTCATGTGAGGTAGTATAACCTTAGTGCCTCACACTTGAATTGTACTAAAAATAAGCTGCATTGTCATCAGGGAAAAGTTGGAGTAAAAAAAAAAAAAAAAAAAAGTAAGATTAAATTCTGGATAGTACCGAAGAGCTGAGAATTAAGCAAGGAGTTAAGGCACATCATTCTCTGGTGGCCCATAGTGTACATGGTTAAAAGGCTACTCGACTGCCCAGTCTGCTGCCTGTTTGTGCAGCCCAGCACACACAAGTGGCCTTCTCTCCCCTGCCCCCACTCTGCCAGGCTCCTGTAGTCTTTGAAACTCTGAAGCAGCTACAGGGGTGGTGTCAGGAAGCAGAGCAGGCATATCAAGCTCAGTGAGTCCCTACAAAACCCTTGGAGTCCCAGTTCTACCTGGTTCCCTCGCTGCACTGCAAACGCAGCGGGCAGAAGTCCAAGGGAAGTGCCTGCTGCACGCCGGCAGCGAGGTGATGCGTTCCCCTGTGTCAGATTTTTGGAACGCAGCAGTAGCAGCTGAAAATAGTCAGAAGGCTTTAAGTATGTGCACAATCATCAGAAAACGAAGGGAGAGAGCCTCCACTAATGAGAGAGAAGGTAAATAGAGCCTGAGAAACTGGAAACATTCTTTGGTTTGGCTTACAGCAGGGAAAGAAAAATCTTAAAAAGTATTGTGCAGAGCACGAAGAGAGGCCATTAATCACAGGAAATGCACTTCCTCAAGTACAGTAGGAACATGCAAGAGCCTGTCATTTTTCAGACCATTACTCAAAAGCTTTCCAGAATTTTAGAATATGCTGATCCTCAGGACCCAGGTGACATGACATGGCAGCAGAGTGATGGACTTGACAATTATGGTGAAGAGCTTTGTTAGCCTGAAGAAAGACAAAATTCTTAGGCTTTGGAAACCTACCACAAATTTTACTCCTGTGCCCCACCTGGCTTGGCAACAGTGGCCTTTCCCAAACACCCAGCTGGCCATGTGCATGAGATAAGTGAACTAGGGACTTGCTGAACTGTAAAAGGGTGTCCATTCTTGGCACTTTCCAAATGACCCATCAAGTCCTAGAGCTGATATACCTTACTATGGCAATTGTTAAAAAAATTACAGATATTTCAGAATCAGTGGGTAAATCTTCATGCCTTTTTCAACATCTGAAAAGAGTAATTTTCTTAAACTTGAAATGTATCTCTCTCTGCCTTGACTTTAGAACAAGAGCCAGGTAGAGTATTTGTATTTTACAACCAGTGCTGGGCAGTTAACTGGGAATTCTGTACACCCGTGGGAGGTGAAAAAACATTATCTTTGCTGAAAATCATGTATCAGGGATTCACGGGTTTTAAAAGTAACAATTTCATACAAAGTATGATGGTTTAGTAAGAATACCAGGCCCTTGCTTTTCAACTCACCACATTTGCTAATATCATCCATGCAGAGGACCTCACACAGATTCAGTCTTCATAAAACCCCATTGAATTGAGGTAAATACCCTCTTAAACAAAAATCCTTTACCAGATTCCCAACAAAGTGTGAAAATAACTCCAGCAAGCATAAAGAAATTAGTCCAGAGAATTTTTTTCTCCTCTGTGTATTTTCCTCTAATTGTAGGTAGCAATCATAGTTGTTCCCACAATTTTGGATGATATTTCCCTGTTAAAACTGCAACAGACCTGTTCTGCTGGAAAACCAGTAGGTGGGAAAGTATTTCCAAGAAGCTGTACCAATTAAAATAAGCCAACTGCACACTGCATGGAAGTGTGCTAGCAGGAGCTGGGCTTTTTGTCCATGCCACCAGCCTTTGGTGTCCATGCCACCAGCCTTTGGTGAGGCTCACAGCTACCTTCTGTAGCTCTGTGAGTCTGTGCTCCCATTGGCATTGGTTGTGTCCTGCTGCCTCCCTGCCAGCATGGCTTTCTGTGCCTGCCCAATTGCCTAAATGAAAGTGAGGGAAACTGCAGGGGAGAGACACCAGCTCTGTATGAAACCTGAAAATGCTTTTCCATGTTTATAGCACTAACACCGTCATAAAATCCCAGGTACAGAGTGGATTGCGATAACTCGGGTTCAAAATGAGCAGGCAGATTTAAGGAAAGTGCTTTTTTAACTGCTGCCACAAACATTATTGACAGTTAAGTGACACTGGAAATAAAAAAGAGGGAGGGCACAGCGGAGCCCATCAGTTTAACTCTTCATCGGAGCACATTAATGGGACTTTATGTTCAGCCATGTGAACTTTGAAATACCTAAGTTCAAATTTCACCTTCAGACTTCCCATCTGTTCTTATTTCATCCTCAGACTTTCCATCTGCTCCCATCTAGGCCTTCCTAATGCCATGCCCAGTCAGACAGTATGGTTTTCCCAGGTGCTTCTGTCTTGGAAATTTTATGGCTTATAAGAAACAATAAAAATTTATGTTGTACATGTTACTTCTGCTAATTAATTCCATTGCACAACAATGTTTTTTAAATGATATTGTCCAGAAAGTCTGTTAAAATCTACTGTAGACAAGTATGGCAATATTTTATAGCTCCTAATGCCAGATGGGTTTGGAGTTCAGACATTTGTGCTAATGCATTTTGCACTTAGGCGCTGTGCTGAGGAAAATCGACTCCCAGTGACAAAGAGTTAACATTAAAATGTTGGTGCTTGCTGGGGGCAGTGAATTCAAGGTGGAGGTGTGTTTTTGTGTATAAATTTTTTGCTGGAAAAGAGTATATGACAAGCTGTTAGTGTGTCATGTTACATATTTTGTATAAAGTGAAAGATGCTATTTCACATTACTAATATGTAAATATTTTCATGTCTGGAAGAGCAAGAATGTGCTGGCTAACCACCAAAGATGTGCTGGATAAAATCCCCTCCACCTGTTCAGAGGGCCATTCTGCTAGAAAAAAAGGTTGTTAAATAAGCAACATTAAATCCCGTATCATAACAAGTCTGGTAAGATTAGTGTATTAAAGAAAGGGTCACTATCCAAGGGCAGCCCTGTAGCTTCTTACTTCAAATCACTGAATTCAAAGCCAAGAGATATTCTGAACTCTCAGTGCAAACAGTGGGTTACACAGTGGGGCTTGTTTTGGACAGGGTTTTTTTGTTTGCTTGTTTGTTCCACAAGACTGGGTAAATAAGGCTTCATGCCAAGCAAGAGTTTCCTTCCCTTGATTTTGCTCCCTCCCAAGCACTCTGGTGGCTGTGCCTCCTATACATGAGGAATCCAGAATGAGCCCAGGGATTTCACATTTGAACCCAAATGCTGTTAGATATCAGACAGCAAGGGTTTCCCCCCCCCAACAGCAGATTCAAAAGCAACCTCCTGAAAAAGGCTCTGTCATCTCCATCACCGCGGGAAGCTCCCTGATGGCAAAACAGAATTTGTTTTTAAGTGGCAGCTCCATCAACATCACATCACGAGGGTTAAAAGGTGCAGAGTTGCTGGGGGAAAGGCTCTCAGCAACAAAAATTGAAAGAGCAGCTTGTCTTATTTTCTTCAGTAAAAGAGATGCTCTGGAAGGAGGACAGGGAAAGGACAGACTGCAGTGTATATTCAAGTGAACATAAAGCTTCGATATTATTTTTCTAAAAATTTTTGGAAGCTGACAAACAGTTACAATTAATGCTGAGAGATTAAAACAGGAAATTGTGTCATTGTGAGAAAGGGCATTTACAATAATGCTGTGATTCAAGAATATTTTTGTGAATAGAAGAAATAGAAGCAGACTTTCCTGCTATTTGTGCTTTTATAATATGTCGTGCTTATAAATCCCCACACAGCTGTGGGTATTTGTCATGATAATCATGAATCTTCATACTTTACTCAAATTTTAGTGCATGTGATTTGTTCCCATAAATGATGCCAATACTGCAATTATCCCTATACTTTTTTCCATATTATTTTGTTTTTAAAGCAAACAATCTCATTTCTAGGGAGAAGAGATTATACCTGTGTGAATTATTGACTAATTGTGATGCACAAGTAGAAACTATACAGATATAATAACATCTTACAAGAAATCCACAGACTAAAATCTGTTTTCATAAACTATTCAATGAATATTTATGCATGGAAAACATATTCATGAACAGGAAAAATAAAGGCTAAATTTGCAATTAATATTTGTGGAGAATAATTTTGATTTATGAATGGGGACATTTTGTTCAGGATTGCTAATTATCAGTGGGTTTGTATGGCTGCGAAACAGATTATTCTTGCAAAAAAAATGGAAAAACAAGTGAATACTCAATGTTTCCATGGTTTTTTAGTTCTTTCTTTATTTTTTTTTTGGACTTCTACAGCTTCTTAGATAACATCTGATTACCTAATTGCAGATAAGCATCTTTCTGAAACTGACATATTGTTTAACAGGTATTAATATGTTCATGATCCTTTACTATTTTACTCATTTTTTAAATAATGATGAGGCTGAAGGACTCAGAAAATTAGTTGTAGGATATGGACCCTTTATTTTTTTGACTTGCTTGGGTTGTGGACACATCCTAGTTCCATGGTAGCCAAAACTGCAACCATTGTTGACCAACCATTAAGTTGCAGCATGTGAAAATGAGTTTGTGGTCAAATGCAGGCATTCCTGGCAAATAAATATATTGCCAACTTGCCATGAGTATATTGTGGAATTACTCACAGAGAAGGTGGTAAAAATTCCATCATGTTAAGTGTACCATTGACATATCCACTGGCAAAAAGAAGACCCAATACACTTCCAAGAGCAAAAAGTTCCCATACCAACAGCAGAGGGTTGGAGAAACCTGGTGTTTCCATTGCTGTGAGTTTGCTGCTTGTTAACGGCAGATTGATCTGAATGGGAGCCTAACACTGAAGCCACTCTTTTTTCTTTTCTTTATTTTTCTTTTTAGAAAAACTCATGTGAGTTCTCAGTTTGGGGCTTTCCTGGATGCCTGTCCTGGGTCGGCCATATGACCTGTTTGTATCCCCAATTGTCTTCTTGCTTATGCTGGACATTAAGCTCTGCAGCTTTAAGTCCGTCCCAGAGAGACAGAGAGAGTGAAAGCGGAGGAAAAAAAAAAACAAAAAACCACTCGCCTTTTGTCTGCAGGATACATTGACTCCTATGAAGAAAGGCCTTGAGAGAGCCGAGAGGCTACATTCCAGCGGGACAGATTATCTTTTTTTGCATTCTCTCTGGTGTGTGCCAGAACAGCACACAGCGGAGGGTTTCCTCGGAACTTTCTCGGCTTTTTGCAGGGAGAGACTTTGTTTCTTTTGCTGTGTGTTTTTTCCTTTTTTCCTCTTCCTGGGACTGGCTGGCATCGCGTGGGCCTAAGACACCAGGGAACCCCCGGGGGCCCCCCCCCCCTCGCTGACTTCTACAGCCTGGCCCGGCAATCGGTCCCCCCACTGGAGAACTGAACTGGACTCAGACGGACTCTGAATCTACCATCTCTTCAGAGGAAGGAGAGGTTTCATTGTTTTCATATTATCCAAATTTTTCCTATGCTTGTGAATATTCTATTTGTTAAATAAATAGTTTTTTCCACTTTTCTCTAAGGAAATTCTTCCCAAACCTGTAGGGAGAGGGATGGTTTGGAATCGGCTCTTCCTAGAGGAGAGGTTTCCTCCTAAATATTTGCCTTAAACCAGGACAATGCCCTAAAAAACACCTTAGTCCCACTGCAGTTTAATTGCATTTTGCCATGAAGACGCAGTAGAGGCCACGTACCTCTGGCTTCTAGGTGTCAAGCAGGTGTTCTCAGATTCCTATCACCCTTTTTGATAGAGGGCCATTCTCACAGTCCTTGCCATTTTCCTGCAGACTTTACTAGGGGCTGGTTGCTTCTCTTCTTTACTCTGACCCACGTAGGTCTCCTCCCTCCAGCTTTATGGCAAGCAACTGACATGTCTCTGGGCCCTCCTCCATCCCAAAACAAAAAAAATTAAAAGAGTTGACTTTCTGACATGAGATCTGACTTTGTCCATGTGTAGGAAGAAGACTGATATTTATATTCACATGCCATAAAATCTTAAATTTTCACACAGGAAATCAAAAACTTGGAAAACACAAGCACAGTGATACTGCCTAAAAATAAGTAGTTCTGGTTTTTTTGTGTCTTCTAGCTTTCCTGGTCTGAGCTTGAAAAGATCACATTTGTGAATGCAAGTGGACATGTGAGAGGAAGGAGGCAGCTACTGTGTTTAGCAGAAAAAGAGTCCCTTTGGGGGTACCTGGCAGAAGTCCCACAGGTAGGAGAGCTCCAATGAAGCCTTCCAGCCATCAGCTGCTGACAGGTCAGGTCCATGCCAAAAAAAGTGAGTTCATAAAGAACAGTCCATTGGTCAAAACAATTAAAAAATCCGCAACCATAAACACAGATTTGATTACACTTTCTCAGGGCCAGGAGAAGCTTTTTATTCAAACTCAAAGAAGATTCCTCCTGACGAAGCACCACTGAAAGAAGCAAAGGCAGAACAAGCCTGGGAACAAAATGAGAGCTTGTGCTGATCATGCTGGTTGTGTCCCTGGACCTTTTTCTCCTTTATGAAAATGTTAAGAAATGTATACCTTTCTCTAACACAAGGTAAAAGGCACTCTAAATTATATTACTTCCTCAAACTGAATTTTCTTCTTCCAGCCACATCTAATGATCATGATCCTCCTAAATATTTTCAAACTTTCCTCAATTACTTAGACAAGTCTTTTTGCTTCTGTAGGTTTTATTAAAAAATATATACTCATGTTTTCATATAGTTTTAATCCTTGACACCTTCAATCTTTTGTTCTTTCCTCCAAGCTTTAATTATTCCCTGGGAAACACTTTCAGTTTAGAGAACATCTTGATCACTAATACAATGTCAATATAATATAGTACTTGATTCAAAATAAATCCAGCAGGAGATATATCAACTCCAATTAACCTTTACAGCATTTTTAATTCAGTACAAAGTCTTTCCTGGAATCAAAGAAACCATCATAATTTTAATATTTCTCCCTGAGACTGAGAAGTGAAGTGAAAAACACATCAGCGTTGGTTTCTATTACCACTGCATGTTGTTTAAGGATGATGGACAGGCTCTGGATGATGGCAGTATTTTTATAACAAAAAACAATCTTGGTGGCAATGGTTTTGTTTCTGCAATTCACTTCTTTCTTTTTCCTGGAGGATTTTTGCAGCTGTGCCTCCCTGAAGGACCTGCACTCTGAGCATCCTTCAGCACTGACCACTTCCAGTCTGTCAGATAATGTCTTACAAGCTTCCTAGGTCATTATGGACTTGTGTATCTGTGTTAGGTTTTAGCTGCGAATTAACTACTTTGGTTTCATCAACTACAGTAAGGATGACTTTCTCCTTAATCTTCTGTTTTTGAACCACTTCAAATGTCTGTTGTCAAAAAATGTCTGTTGTCAACAAATGTCTGTTCAATCTGCCCCATGATTGTGATATGGTCCAGGTTTAACAACTCTTTGGGAGAGACTGATAATTCGGCTGCTAAAGAGAGGGAGAAACCCTTAGATACAATCAAAATAAACCATAACAAATAACTTTTTCTTATTGAAGAAGAAATATAACCATACCAAAACAAAAACAAAAACCCTAAAAAGCACCACCAAAACCAAACAAATCCTCATTCATTCAACTCAAGATAAAAAATGAAGTCTATAAGACTTATTTTCTTGTTTCTGAGAAGACAGGACACTCTTCCAAGCCATTTTGTAGGAAGAGGCTCCTTACTTAATGTATTAATATTGTTTGCTACTAAAAGAGTTGAATTCCACAGAGGACATCAGTGTGGAAGATAAGATGTATATGTTCCATAACTGATGCAAGTATTTACCTATATTTGTAGAGAATGGGTGGGTCAATCCCTTCAGACCCATTGGAAACACCACAAACACAGAAAGGATAAATGCTACTTCCCAAGTCGTAGTTGCTGCCTCAGCTCCTGAGCACTCTCCAGCAGCTCTTTTAACTCCTTAGGAATCACTTCTTCCTCTGTAGAAGAAGGTATACAGCCAATGACAAGTATTTCAGTGTTGTTCCACCTCTTGATTCTAGAAATTATTTTAAATCAATGTTAATAGCTCACATTCTGCATGGGCAAGCTCTAGATGTGATGCCTAGCTAGACTGAGAAGTCAAATTGCCTTAAAGGGATTATGTGGAATTATGCCTAAAATGAATGGACATGATTTTTTAGGGAGTGTAGAAAAGTGGAGTGGCAGCAGCTCTGTAGTGGGTTGACCCAGGCCAGATGCCAGGCACCCACCAAAGCCACTCACTCACTTCCCTCTGTAGCTGGACAGAGAAGAGAAAATTTAATGGGTTCATGAGTTAAGATAAGGAGCGGGAGAGATCACTCATCAAATACCATCAAGGTCAAAACAGGCTCGACTTAGAGGTGTTAAATGAATTTATTACTAAAACAATCAGAGCAGAATATTGAGAAGTAAAGCAAAACCCTTCAAAGCATCATCTCCCTAACACTCCCTCCTTCCAAGCTGTGCCTCCTATCCCAGCAGTGCAAGGAGACAGGGAATGGGGGTCATGGTCAGTTCATCACTTGTGGCTTGTCCTGCTGCTCAGGGAGATGAGTTGTTCCCCTGCTGTACTGTGGGGTCTTTCCCATCGGTAACAATTCTACAGTAACATCTCCAATTTGAGTCCATCTCATGAGCAACAGTTCTCTGCAAGGTGCTGCAGTGTGGGTCACTCTTCCAAAGGGTGCAGTCTTTGAAGGACATGCTGCTCCAGCCTCTCTCCATGGGTCTCCCACAGGACCACAGCCTCCTCCAGGCATCTACCTGCTCAGGTAAGGGTATCTCCACAGGCTGCAGGTGAATCTCTGCATCACTGTGGACTTCCATGGGCTGCAGGGCACAGCTTCTTCACCGTGGTCTGCACCACAAGCTGCAGAGGAATATCACCTCCAATGAGGTACCACTGGCATGGTAGTCAGAAAGCAAGTTATTCCAAGTTTTTTGGTATTAACAATAATAGCTCATTCCAACATGCCAGCACTACTGGTCTTTCAAGAGGGTGTATGATTGACCTTTGACTTAGAAATGTAGCATTACTACCCAACCCATGCACACATTTAAGGCTACAAAGACCAGGAATATATTGGTATTCATCCCAGGATGAATAGGACATTCCACCTGAGTGTCAGAAGAAACTCCTTGCTTCTGCTTGGTTCATGCATGTTTTTCTCTTTCCCATTGATAAATGAGTAGCACAGTTCCCAGACTCTGACATTGGCTCCTAGTCCTGCTTCCACCTGTATTTTGGCAGGATTTATGTCCATAGAGTTATGTATTCAAAGGCTGTGTAACATAAGTCAAAATTTTTTAATGCCATTGCATCTATTTGTCTTGCTTTATCCATGAGCCCTGCATATATTCCCTAACTGTGCTCTCATAGCTCTGGAAATTTTTGAACTTTTCTGAGAACCACAGAAATTGGTTTCTGTACTTGCTGAATGGCAGAATTCTTTCTTTCCCCAGAAGCTTTTCAGACTGCTATCACTTGAGTCTTCAAGACATTTTTTTCTCCCTCAAGACTCAGGATCTGCCTACTGGAAGTTTTCTCCTATTATTAGAAATGGGCAACCTCACTGAACTCAGATATCAAGTCCTAAATTGTAGAGATTCTATTAATCCCTTTGTAACTGAATCATAAATTCCTAGATGGCCTAAAGGATTTAGTGGAGGTACGTGTTGCATCCAGATTCCTGTGTCCAGAATCTTAGCTAAGCTTTAGGGATAAGGGAGAATCCTGTTTCCAGAAAAGAGCCAATTTGTACATTCCACACAAATCTGGAGAAGAGATTTGCAGGGTTACTGCAGAAAGTCCTACCTTCATGACAATACTTAAAGTCAGTCTAAGTTCTCTGGCACTTTCCAAATTGTTTTTCACTAACTGCTGAGGCCTTTCTTAACTCCCTGTCTATTCCACTCCTGCCTCAAACCCCTACTCCTGATGCACCTTGACTTCTTACCTCATCCTGCCTTGAGCACTTCTTCAGTCATAGGAACTTCTTCTACCCTGAGCTATAATATCATTGCATCTCTCAGAGAACCTAAATTCTCAGACAAGTTCAGAAGACCTTCTCTTAACCAGACTGCCGGAAACAAGATATCAAAATTCCTGATATTTCAGATGTGAGCAAAGAAATCCCACATAAGCCTTCAGAGGAGACTTTTTATTAGCCTGCTTTTGATTCATTGAGATAACAATGAATTTGGTATCAAAAAAATGGGGTATCAACCTCTTGGTCAAGAAGTTCAAGTGCTCTTTCAGGCAATGAGTGAATTGAAATCCACAGCCTGAACCCACATCACAGGTCTTGGCAGGTATCCAACAACTAGGCTATAGCATTGCCTTCAATGAAGTCATTCCTTCTCCCTTGCCTTTATCTGAAGCTGAGTCACAGAACAGAAAATCTCAAGTCATGGCTGAGAAGAAAGGATGAAACGAAAAGCAAAGCACAGAAGGGTTAATAACTATCAAAGTAATAATTTTGATAGTCATAACCTTTCTTGGAATTTCTGAAGCCAAGGAATCCAGTCAATGGTTTAACTCCCTAACATTCATGAGGCTGATTTTCATTTATGCTAATGTCCTCTATGCCCTCCATTAACAGTTCATTTAAAACTTTAGGTCCCTTTACACCTCTAATGCAGTGTAGAGGAGCCATTCTATAAGTTAGCGTAGACTGGAAACATCTTCTCCACTTTTATTTATTCAGCTTTGTGGGGATTTCTTTGGTATGGAAATTATATGAAGTTTTAATTGAATGTGTCCCCACAAGTCTTAAAATATTACTGCTACAGGTAATGGTTTCCAGGGACTCTTCTCTAGAATTCTTCATGCCTCAGTCTTTCTGAGGACATGTAGATTTTGCAAGTGAATGTGGATTATCATCACGCTTGGGCTTTTTCCAGGACTTCCATGAAACAAAAAGTATTTCCATAAATGAAAGCATTGACTGACTTTTCTTGAGGGTTTCTTGTTTACTTAGAAACTTTTGCCAAAATATTGCATCACAGACTGCTTCGTACTTCCATCTAGAGCATGCACTGCGCAGGTCCTCTCTCTCCAGGGAACTAGAAAAGTGTCATTTTCCCAACAGGCCTTTGGGTATGAAGTCACTGTGTCACAACCAGGGTAACTGCCAGCTCTGCATCTAGCTCAGGTCTTTTTAGACCAAGAATAACCCAACCCAGCTCCAATAACCAAACTCTATTCAAAAATGGAGTGCTGTACTAGTGGTTTTCAATTTCCTGTTACCTGAGGAAAGAGGTTTTGTGGCAATCACTATATAAGAGCTTCTCTGGGAAGCTGTTTTAAAATGTTTCAATTTTTTGTACCTAAGCAAGCTGATCTTGTTAAGTTTTCATCTTGAAAGAGAACAGTTGGACACATAGTAAGTAATGGTATCTAAGGGATAAAATACCAATTGTTTTAAAAGGAGAATATGGTGTTTGCCTTCATGTAAAAACAATGAATCTGTAACAGCTCCATCTCCTTAATTTTTCCTTCACTGGGCATATCCTGCAGCTCCAGGCACAGAAGTGTAGTGCACAAGAAGAAGGCAGGCTGTCAACCATGCTAATTTAGAGGTCTTTCAAAAGCAAAACTGTAAAAGGAGGCCATCAATTTTAGTAGTATGCAATTTGTTGATTATTCTGAATTTCCTTCCCAAAGTAACCTGTCTGAAAAGCGGGTCCTTTCATGTGGCTAAAACTATCTCAGAGTCTTCCCACTGATCTCTGTTGGGAAAATTTTTCAAATTAGCAGTAATTCATGGAATTAAAACACTGCATCCTACTTCCAGAAATGTCTTGCAAAATCACTGACTTCCTTTGAACTAAATGCTCCTTAGGCTCCTGTTTTATTCTTCTGTTGGGCTCACATGCCAGCGAGGCTTAGTATATAACACAGTCAGTATCAAAAGGAGGCAAATGTCTACAATTGGAGACAAATTGGAAATATGAGCTGGGCCAGAATTCAACCCCACTTAGCTACAGGCCAAAGAACAAACTAAGATGCATTAATTAGCAGTGTAAACACACCAGGCTGTCCATGGAGTCAGCAGAGAGAGAAAGGCATCCCTTTCTGGATGCACAAAAAGAACTCTGACTCGACTGGCTGGGAAAGGTTGGAGGATAGTTGTGTGACTAACTCAAGGTGCCTGGATCTGGCACAAAACTCCATCTGAGTCTACAGTGAAATATGGTTGTTTCTCAGAGTATTAAATACAAGGACTTTAAAAGAGATACTGGTTCTAGGATCACACCCAGTGTTCTGAAAATTTTTGTACTTCCATAGATTTTTATGGCCTGGAATTACACACACTCCTGCTGGACCCTGGTGTTATTGCCATAACTTCAGGAAAAAGCAGTGCTGTCTCACAGGCTGAAATCACTTCTCCCTAAGTTACATTTGCTGCATGTGAGGACCTACCTATCAACAGCCCTTCCCAAGGCACGAATGCCGTTATATGAGCTAAGTGAAAAAAACAAAAGGTAAGTTGTTCAGTTCTTTCAAGGGTAAAGACAATGTAAGAATCTAAAAAGATCTCAAAATGTAAGCATCAAGACCTATGTATGCCAACAGAATTAATTAATTATTCTTATGTTTATTTTTTTCCTTAAAAATATGGAAAATCAAGTACCACTTCAAAAATCTGTACAAGGGTATAAGCGCCATTATTTTAAACATATTGCTGGAAAAAAAAGTAATTCTATTTGCAGGGTCATGGGTGCTGTTATAAGAGCTTAGGGGTAGCAAATACTTCTTGTCAACTTGAAGCATTTTTTTCTGTTTCTTTTCCTAAACGCTGCCCATGCTGTCTCTTTTACAAATTACTCTGAAACTTCAAAAGACCACACACTTGGCTTCTCCATTATTTTTTTTCCCAGGAGCCCCTAAAAGGGCGAGGAACCTTGTTCGAATAATTTCTTTCCAGAACAGAGTTTGAACTGGAATTCCATTGGAGAAATGCTATTTTGTTCTGGCCAGAATCCACAAGTTCCATCTTCATATTAGAAGTTTATCATCTTGCTTAAGCTGGAACTGTGTCCAGCTAGGGAGTCGCCATTCACCTCCCTTCATCATCTTACTAAATATTCAGAGAATGAATTCTAATAGCTAAAAATGTGTGGCTCATGATATGCAGCTTGAATTTATAGTAACACTATCTGCACACTAATAAGGAATTTGCAAGCTGTAAAGATTATTATCTTTGTCCTTAAAGACGAACATCATTAACCAGGCCAGTTCCATATTTGCATTGATATGCTAAGCAGTCACTTATTTTAGAATTGCCAATATTTTCCCTACCCTGTTTTTTTTCCAGCAAATGCCAAAAAGCTCGAAAATTTAAAATAAAACTGAGATTAAGAAAGAAGGTGACATAACTATTATGTCTATAAAGAATAATTACTATTTAGTCCATAAATTTTCCAAAAAAAACCCAGATGTAAGGGTATTATCCCAGTAAATTATTTTAAATAGAAAGTCCTGAATAACCTTATTGCCTTTGACTGAAAATGAATTTAAAAAAAAAATTAGGAAATTACTCTTTTGATCTTAATAATATGTAAATTTTCATCTGATCCCTGCTGACAGCTCTCTGCAGTCTAATCCATTCCTCAGTTCCAACTCTTGCATTTCTGTATGAAAAAAACTCATTGTTTTCTACAGTCTTAAGAACTTCCTCATGCAAAAATTTCTGAGGAAATATTGCAGTCATGTTTTTAGGGAGTATTTACAAGTGCAGTCCTTTTGGACCCGCCACTGCACTCTAAGTAGCAGAAGGGATATGGTACTTTTGATCAGATCTTCCAAAAAAAAATTACAATCTGCTTAATCAGGTCTCACTTTCAAATTCAAATTTTAATTGCTAATTAGTCACCCTTTTTGTTTGAGGTTAATTAGCTCAGCCATGCATTTGAAGGATGCAAAATTTCAAAATGTGCTAGTGAACAGAGAAACTAAGGTATGGAATTCAAGTGACAAATTTGTTTTAGTACTGGCTGAATGTGAATGGTTAATCTGGGAACATGCCAAGAAAGCTCTCACCAGGCCACACAGTGTCAGGGGTTTTGGGACAGCAGTGGTGGCCTTCAGGGTCCCAACAGTCCTCACCCTCATCCCCAGCGCCTGTGCTGTGCCACCAGCCATGACCTCTGCTCCTCTCAAATTCTCAACAGCCTTCAAGCAATAAGCATGAAGTATGGATACCTCAGACACTTCAGCAAGAGTCAAAACTCTCAGAGGAGATGACTGTCATTCCTGACCATCTGTTTCTTTCATCATGAATGCTCATGTGCTTTTATCTGCATCACCTTCATATCTGAGCCTCCAGCGATCAGCACTGCAGCTCACTGCGGTTCCTTCCAAATCAGTCAAAGGCTGTTTATCACTGTGCTTGCCCATGATAGTATGCTTTATTTTATAAACCAAAGGTAGATTCAATTTGGCAATACATTTTCTTTAAAAGTCAACCCCTTTGGTGTAGTAAAAGACATGAGGTTTGATGTTCTTGGCTCTGAAAATCTTGTCTTTTGCCAAAGTTGCATTGTCTGAAGTCTCAAAGCAGGAGTTATCATGTTATTTGAGATGAAGGTCAGAGTAATTTGTGGTGCTTGGGCATGACACGTGTAATTTTACACTTTATCTGTGGGTGTGATACTGGATTCTGCCAGAGCAGGCACCTGGTATCAATGTTCATTCTGGCAGTAGTTCAGCAAAACTCACGACTCCTATGAAAAACCACAGGTTACTGTATAGAAAATGAACCCAAGGTGTCTAGAGATAGGCTAACATTAGAAATGCATGATCTACCCAGCAATTTTTGGGTGACAGGGAAATGGAGGGAGGTATTCCCCTAGGGGGTTTTTGCATTTAGGGTGATGTGGCAAAAGCAACTGCTATGTATCTCTGTATCTGTCTTAATGACTGTTTGGAGAAATTTTCTCATACTTGGGTTTTAATGCAGTGTTTATCCTAGAGCACATTAAATAAAACTTCATTTTGCTCTTGGGAGGTACTTTTCCGGTTATCTGCCTGCCGTAGCTATTTGCTTCTGGCAAAGAGATCCTCGAAGAGAAGGAAATCTTTCATCACAATTTTAGTGGACTGAGAATTGCAGCAGTCTCCAAATGACTGATGTTTCTGTGGGCAGGCTAGGCACTGAGCATCAGGGGAGATCATTATTTAAAATCAGGGCAGAGAAGGCCATTTCTAGTGTCAGTACTAGGATGAGTCATTTAAAATCATTCCTGAAGCTACTGTAGAACAAGTTTATCCTTGATCAGGGTTATCAGCATGCAAGTGTGTGCTCCTTACAAAGACAGCAGTTGCAGAATTTGGTCCATTTTTCAAGCTGTGTTTCCAGAATTGAAAAAATCCATTGTGGAAACTGTCACTACTTTAATGCTGGGTCAGTGAATAAAACCTGCCAGACAGCTTCACGTTTCCATCGCAGGTTATGAACCTTGTTGTCCACATACCAGTATTTTTCAAACAGCAGCTGTTATATAAAACCAGGAGTGTTATGTTGCACATAAACGGAGGTGACTGATTTCACAACAGTTCTCTATGTGCAAAAAACTATAGAAGATAGACAACTCAGGATTTATCAGGCCACAGTCAGAGCACTAACCATAGCAGGATTGTTTCACATCTCTGAATTTATAGTCAGACCAGGGTAATGAGAGAGTCAGTGATTCATTTTACCCACTAAATAAAAGAAGTATGTTCCAGCTGTCATAACTTGCCATTAACAAAAGCACCTGTGCTTTGAACTAGATAATCAATAACACTCTCTGTTTTGGAACGGGTTTTTATGCACTTTATGGATATGGGTTTCTTTTCTAACTTCATAGTTTTGTTTCTCGTTCTTCATCAAATCAAGAAGAACCAGTCAAACACTGGAATAGTGAATCTGAATCCATCTCTGTTATTCCACTGCCATAGATGTCTCTTTGGAAGTTCAAAGCCAGCATCTCTGATACTGAAGTTTCAGTATCATTTGATATACTGAATAAAAGAGCTTTCCTTGCAGTATCTCTAAAGTAGTGTCTCTAAAGCTATATGTTGAGAAAGCACACAGTAATCCTCTCTGCAAATATCCCAAACACAGCCCTAATAAACCAGATACATGTCCTGTTCCCTCTTCCTGCAACTATTGCTACTGCAGCAACTTCTCCTGTAAAAGATGTTATGAGAAAACTCAGCAACCCATTTGACAAGTCAGAATGAAACAACACAATTTGGCCTTACAGTTTTGAATCTCTGGAGAAAATTTGCAAATTGAAAAATTCCATAACTGAAGAATGTCCCTGGATAATATTTAAATATTAAACAAATTTGAAAAAGTTATGCATGTCCATGTGCACTTGTTTTAAGACAGACAGAGAGGGAGAGGCAGAAAAAACATGCTGTAATTGTTTGCAAATTCCTACAGATGTTTATTCATTTTCTCTGGTTGAAACTCTATTTGGTATGTGATCAAAAGCAACTATATAAAGGAGTTTGCCTTCTTTAAGAGCATTCTTTCCGTTAGCAAAAATATTAGAAGACAAGCCAAAGAGAGGATTTCTGAATGGAAATCTTGTTGACAGTTGTGGTAATCCAGACTCTGGTTGGCTATTTTTTCCATGTGGTTGTTGGGTGGGGATTTTTGTTTACGGTTCTGGTTGATCACATTTTCATGTTCCCTGCAGTCTTTGACAGACAGCTTCAAACTAGAGAAGCACAGCAGTAATCCAAAAACATGTTCATATTCTCAGTTACCACAATCTTAACTGCTTTCAGGAATTATCATGCTTTTTATGCAGTTTACAAACTATGCAAAAAAAAAGTCCATAATAGCTATTACCAAAATCAGCTGCACACATCCCACCAGATCTACCCAACCAGAGTATCTGGAAAGCAAAACTTTGGCTTTGTAGAGCAGTGAAATAATGCAAGTGTTCCTCAGACAAGGCCTAGCAATAGAAAACCCCACAATGTTATGGTTAGATATGCTTATGTAGAAGTAGCCTGATTCTCATGACTTATCCCCATCTCAAAGATGCAGAGGTTAGAATGAAAACATTAGATCATCTACTCTGCCTCTTTAATTCAAACCATAGAATCTCATTCAGTTACTCCTGTATAGAAATCAGATGCTTAGGCTTGCCAAGAAAGGTCCAAAAAGGTACTGCACTTGATTTGAGAAGAAGTAGCAATTTTTGCTAGTCTAGTAATTTACCTGTAACTTTTTCATTATACCCTTCAATGAAACTGAATTTTGGTTGGTCATTACCCATGGGAAATTCTGGGGAAAAAAGTCTGTTGCTCACAGCGGTGGTAATTTTATCAACCTCAATCTATTCAACCTATATATCTTCAGAAAAAAAATGCCAGAATTGTTGTGCAAATACTCCTGTGGCAGTTATAAAAGCAAATATTTTTTTCAGAAATCTATGAAAGAATAGGGGAAAATTATAATTAAGTATCATAAACATCCAGACATCTACTATTTCATCACCAAGGATCCAGAAATTAGACTTTGGATTGATATATAAGTTAAGGTTGTTTCAAAATGTACATCTGCCCAGTGGTGGAATCACCATCCCTGGATGTGTTTAAAAAAGGTTTGGGAGTGACACTCGGTACCTTGATTTAGCGAAGGGGTTAGGGCAGGAGTTGGACTCGATGATCTTGAAGGTCTCTTCCAACCTGTGATTCTGTGATCTGGAAGGTGACAGGAAGGACATAGGGCACTATGTCCACATTTTCTTATGAAATGTAATCCACGGAATCACAATTGTCTGCAAAACAATAAAATGCTCAAATGAAATATATAGCTAAAGGTCCATATACAAGTAAGAGTATGATCCTTGTTGTTCATATTCAAGCCTAAAGGGCTTGGGTGATACTTTAGGGTTCTTTTAATTTCACTTATATGTGATTTCAGTTGTTGTACCACACTAGTTCTGGATGGTCCCAACACACTTATGCAGAGCTTTGAATTACTGAAGATTTCACAATGCCACCTGTGACAATCATGCTTGTAGCAGTCATACAGAAAGTCACAGACACTCATTAGCTGTATTTATGATGTATGAATCTGCTCTTCTACTCCTGCACCGATAGATCCTGTGCCTCACAGACATAGGTGACTGGTGTCCAGTTCAAGACTGAATTTCACCTAAACCCCTCACTTCTTTTTATTCTTCCAACAAGTCTTGGCCCCTAAAAACAAACTTACCATCTAAATAAAGGCTGTTTCTTTAACTCCTTGTTAAATAAACAATCCATCTCAAACGATTTTCCTGGTCAATTCTGCAATTTTAGGGAAATATTTACTCTCAATCAGGCACGAAATTTTCTCTCTTGGCTTTCTTGTTCACTTTCCCTCTCTTACAATTCTTGGAAGAGGAATGTGTAAGTTACACTCAACCATTCTCTCAGTGCCTGCCAGGAAAAGACAGATCAAGTCATCAGTAACACACACAAAGATACAGTGATGATTCCAGAATAAAACACATATCTTTACTGGTTAATGACTTCTTGGAAATTTACTAACACAGACCTTCAGAATAATCAATATTTCACAGAACAGCCAACAATGAAATAAGCCACAGCTGTAACAGCTAGTCCCAGAAGTTCATGTACATTGCAGAGTACAGAAGAGAGAGTTTTGTTCCACTGTTTTCCACCTGATAACTAAGGCTGCATCTGTCCTTGACATTCAATGGTTTTCTTTCTTTTAGTTCCTTTAGTTCCTTTCAAAGGTAGAATTATATTTTCCTTACAATGTCATATCAAAATAATTTATTTTAAGGATTTTTTTCCCTGGCAAATCCTTTTCCATCAAGATTACCAAAATAAAGTAGAATCTAAAAAGCATGGAGTAATCTCCAATCAGCAATGGCTGTGTAAACAGAAAGTGACTGTCTTCTCTTTACAAGTCTTGGGATGAGTAAAGGGAAATGGATATTTTCTATGTTTTCCCTTTCTTCAAATACCAGACTCTTAGGTCATTAGTAAACAGGGTGATACTGTACCTCTGCTGCAGAGGATAAAATTTTACAGTCCATGTTCAGAACTTAATTTCTAGGAATATGGAGTTGATTTACATTTCTTCAAAGGCATGTGATCAGCATTTAAGAGTGCAGATGTTAATGATAATAGAAATCAAGCAGACTCTTTCTGGAAAGGATAAAAAGTTTTGTCTGCAGTAGGCTGATGTTCTGGATGACTGTTGATTCACTCTTTATGCCATTCATCTAGCTAATTGATAGTTTTGAGCATATTTGCAAGCTTTTTGTATTTCACAGAAACATTCCTCAAGGGTACTTGCTGGCAAAGAATAAGATATGCTGGTAACCAAAAATGGAGTGAGAACACAGCATCTGTGAATGGGCATAACACATCTGGTGAAAATATGCTACAGATAGAAATTTCAATAGTCCTTTTAAAACAATTTTTTTAAATGTATTCTTGAATTAATATATACATATGTCAATTAGCCATCTACCTGTAGGTGCAACATCAAGGGCAAGTATGAATTAAAAACTGGTAGTTGATACTAAAAGTACTATAAACGGTTGTGTCCTTTTATATTAAGAAAGAAAAAGGGGTTGGTGGTGTGAAGAATGCCTTCATATTCTAGAAGTCACTTATTCTGCCAAACAAGAACCGGAACCCTGATGGAGAAGTCTCTGAAAAATAATGGGCCTATCAGGTCTCCAGGAAGAATGTTCCACCTCTGTGGCTTTGATACGGGCTTTACTAAAGGGTGTGCAACAGAGATGTCACTTGCAGTGACAGAACATCTTAGTGTCACCTTCTTACAGAAAGCTTGCCAGAAACATCTGCAATTTGTTTTGCTAGTCTTTTACTGCTTCTGCTCATAGATTGTCATCTTTTTCAGCCTAGGATGCCTCACAGAAGTCCTAAATTTCACAAATCAGCCTGGTGACCCTAAAGTTGTGAAATCAATTACATAGAGAAAAACTCTAAGGTTAGTCTTTAAACCCTTGGTTTAATTGTTGCAGGGTATACTATGAGAGGACCAGATTTTCAGATGGCATTTGTTACAGCAAGATTTAAACCAAATGGGGACACAAGTCTCATTGAATGGACGCAATTAAACCAGGAGGTTCTTGTCTAAGCTGGAACAAACCAGACCTGATATGGTGCTGTCTTCTCCCACTGCCACTGTACCCATTGCAGTACAGAGTCAAAAGCACCTCTCCAGAGCTGCAGAAATTATTCAGTTATTCTAACTGGCAGATGAGAGGGTCTAACAAGTTGTCCTTAATATCCCCAGTACCTGTAGATTATGAAGGGACTGATAGCTGGAAGATCCTCTTTTCTGAAGCCTTGCTCACTCTGGAAAACAATGAAATTTGTGCATGTTGAGTCCTGCACCCCAATGTGTTATAAAGATCAGATGGTACAACAACCACTTGCATAGTAGAATTAATTTATGAAATGCTAGTGAAACTCATAGATTCCCATCAGCAGAGGGGAAGATAAAAAGTGTTTAGTCCTTAGGAAATTGTTAACTATTTGGGTTGGGTAATAGGATTCTTCTGGCACCATGTGTGTAAAACCTGATTCAACCTCAGGAATGTTTAATGTTATTTCAAAAAAGAGATAAACTTAAATATTAAGATGTTAGCCTAGGAAAGATGAAAAAGAGAGGAAGATGAAGGGATGGAAAGCAAAGTGAATAGAAGATAAAGGAAAATGGCAAAGCTGGAAGATTTTTTTTTACATTTGCCATGGAGAGCAAAGCAGAGGAAAACTGCAGGAATGCTCGCTTGCCAAATGGCCTGTCGTAAGAAGACATCAGGAGTTAGACTTCAGAGGTCCTTGTGGGTCCCTTCCAAGTCAGGATTTTCTACGGTCTTCAAATCTATAACCTAAGCTAGCAATTTGGGATCACCAACATATTTGGCAGCTATACAGCCCATTAACACTGATAGACTGGGCTTCTGGGCTAACTGCTTGGGTAATAAAATGCCCTGATCCATCTTACACCACCAGACAGGAATAACCCAGGGTGCTGGGGTTGGCTGTCGTGGTCTGCCTGCAAAGCAATCCAGTCTGCATAGAATTTCAAGGGGTGTGGTGAAAATCACAAAAAATCCTATCTCTAACACTTCTATTTTGCTCTAAGGCAAATTGTTTGCAAAAAATTTCCTTTTGATTTCTGTTATCCAAATAACTCCAGCTTAAATTGGAACTCAACTATTAATCTGATAATGACATGGCTGAGACAAATTCTCTGACAATGGATCTCAAATGACATACAAGGCTTTACTTTACCTCATTGTCTGCATTCCTTTCCAGCCAGGAGTTCTGTCAGTATTTAACACACACAAAACCCCCTCAAATGTAAGTATTAAGATGATTACTATGTACCTGGAAATATCCTTTAATTTTAATTTTGTTTTATTTTATTTTTAGCTTCAAAGCTTTCCCAGGAATGAACACCTGTCTTTCACAGCATTACAAGAAATAGTCGGGTACCTCAGATGCTTTGTTGTGTCAAGTCCTCTACTAGGGACACTGTGAGTATAAGTCACATTTTAATTAATGATCAAAGCAAAGGACACCTGTAAATTTTGGTTCAGTTTCTTCAGTTCTTTGATATCAGGTTTATCCATTAGAAAAGGACTCCTTTGATGCATATCCTGCTGACATAAGGTATCTTTCATGCCTAGATGCCATGGTGACTGAAGCCTTACAAACACTGGAATGAACAAGGTGAACAGAATACTACGTTTTTGCCCCATTATGTCTATCAGTTAAAATCTTATCTCTAAAAGCAGCAAAACTCACCATCCTGGGCAGTCTTCTTTATTCCCATGACTCTAATTTCTACTCAAGACTTTAGAAGGTGGCATTCGGAAGTCTTGTTGGGGTCTGACCCTGAGAGGTAGTGACAGATTTGTGAGCCTTGCAGCCTGCTTACCACACAAACGAGCATGAAGATGCTGTTGGAGAAAGAAGAGACAAAACACTACTGGCCCCTGAGCTTCCTCCCCACTTCCACTGCAAAAAAACCACTGGTGAGATTCAGATCAAACCTCCATTCATCCCCAGGAAAACCACGAGTAGTAGCTCAGCCATCCCTACCAGCCAATGTAAGCAGTGCACACAGCACGGGAGGGACAAACCCTGCACTGCATGGATGTGGCGACACAACATCTGAGCAAGGTCTACACAGAACCTGCTCTCAGGCTTTGCAAGTATTGGGGCAGGGGAGGCAAATAGTGACTGGTCCTCATGAAATAAAGTGCTGATAACATAAATATCACACTAAAAGATTAATTTGAATGTTACTGATCATTTTTCATGAGGCTTTCTTACCCAAAAAGGTGGCATGTGGCAGAGAGATCTGTGTGATATGCAGTAATTGAGGCCAGATCACATCAGTAGCACAGATACCCAAATAAAGCCAGAGTCAAATCTCTTGCCCAGAAAATACCTAAGTCCTGTATGTAAGAAGTCCCACAGTTCCAAAAATGCTCAGCATTTTAGGTGCCTGACTTTTGGAAAGCCTATTTAAATCTATGTCTAAACACTTGGAGAAGGTCATGCAATGATTTAAAATGTATACATATTGATGGCAATTATATGGATTCTTTGACCAACTTTGACTATCTAAAACCAGGTAACTAGCCTTAATAAGTTATTCAGGTTTCTTCTACAGTCAAACATGAGCAACAGATACCTTTATAGTGCAATACCCTCTGTCATGGGAAATGATTCACACTCCAGAAGTGCCTGACTTTATACAGCTGGATCTATTTTCCTACATTTAGCTCTCATCTATTTCTTTAAACTGAGTTTCAAAAGAAACTACACTCCCAAAGTTGTTGAGTAAAATGTTTATCTTCTAGAAATGAGTGATCTTTATTTGCTTTCCTACATGAAAACAAATGTGTAAATTTTTAGTAGAGAAATTCTTTGACTAATGTGACAGCAAATCCATCAACTTAACTTCACACAAAATGACTCCTGGGAAGACAAAGATTGCCAGAAAGACTCCCTCCCACACCATGCAGATTTTATAAGCTCTTTTGAAGGATCTGGAGGGTCAAAGTGAAATATTAAATTCTCAGAAACTGCACTATGAAATCAAACATAAAACTTCTGATTATTTCAGTGTCAGAAAACCATCTAATCAGTCTTGAAGCAATACAGGAACATCGTATGCCTTAGACATCATCCACTTGGCTATACATATGTCTCTGCCTACAAGGGAAGGAAGGAATGTACTTAAAAAGGAAGAGAGGAGAGAAGAAAAAAAAAAGTTGAAATATGTTTCTACATGCCACGTTTGGGAGAGGGGAAAATAACTTTGCAATATGTCCTTAGAAAATATTTTCTGCATTCTCTTCCCTTAACTGTAAGATACAGAATTGAACATTTCTGTGTCTAGATCCTCACTCCCACAGTATCTCAAGGCTTTGCAGTCATCAGTGGATTTACCTTGCCTGCATCCTTGTGGATGTAAGGAATTATCATTACCCTTCTCTTACGGTGGGCAACTGTAACACAGGAAAGACTTACGCATCTTCCTTGAAGTAGCAAAAAAGTCCAAAGCTAAGTCAGGAGTTGAGCCCTGCTCTGTCCCAATGCAGTAACTCACTAGACCATCATTTCTATTCATCTTGCTCTAACCTGAGTTGTATAGGCAAGAAATTGTGCCTGATCTTATGCCAGGGTCTTCAGTAATGGTTTGCATTGTTACTGTCACTAGACCAACTACACACTACAGACAACACTTTGTAGATATCACTTCTTTTGTTGGTAAAGCTGCACCTCTGACCAGAGTGGGCTTAATACCTAATATAAAGCAGTTCAGGAATTTTTCCATTAATCTTTTGGAAAAATGATTTGTTATAAGCAACATTTTCCTTACTATCTTGCCATGTTCAACACAAGATTTCTGCACAGGCATTTTTGAAGCTTAAGAAGAAATTGTTTTTCAGAGAGATCGCTTGATTCACAGGTAGCTGGTTAGAGCACCCTCCCAGTGTGCCACAGACTTGGTTATGTCCCTTGTCTGCCTCATACAGAGAAATCAGGTTTTGCAGCCTCCATGAGCTACTGGCAGTTTTGGCATGAGAGTCTCCTACTTCTGAGTAAAAATTCTGATGAGATTCAGGCTTATCAAAGGAAAACAAGGAAATGTTTCTAAATATTAGAAACTAATTAGAGGGTGGACAAAGCGCTTGCTAATGGGGTTCTCATATCTCTGCCTACAAAATGAGGCAGATTTAGTCTTGGTCTGTAAAACATTTAATCTCGGCTTAAATTGTTTCTTTTCAAGGAGAGTAATAGTGTTGGTAGAGACATTTATACTATCAATTTGATTTATTCTCTGTTTTTGTTGAAAACCCCTGATCTTTCCGTTTTTGCACTGCATATATGGTAGTCTGCACCCAGGCTCTAATTTGTAGTAACCAACTATTTCTTTTGGCCACAAAAACCATGGCCAAAAAAATCAGGGAAGAGCGATTACTTTGCTGCAGGGTTGCTCACCACCAGCAGTACAGATACCATTGTGCCAAGCTTCTTTTTCCCTACACAGGAGGGAAAGTAAGACCCAGTCCTTCAACAGTATCCCAGCAGGATTCACGGTCCTCACCTCACACTCAGAGGTCACAGCCTCAGCAGCCTCCTGCAAAATCCCTGCAGTAAAATTAGAGGCTGACAAGCAGCTCTCTGGCTGTTCAGCTACCTAGCTTATTGGCTCTAATTCAATTAAAAAAAAAAAAGGCAAAAATCCAAAATACAAAAAAATACAAAAACCAAGAGGATGGGAGCAAGGTCCTAGAGGAGCCTCAGACACTTTGTGTAGACCACAAAGGAGCACAAATAACCCCAGTACCAGCATTTCTCTCTGGAGGCACAGGAGTAAAACTCAGCAGCAAGGGCTCAGCTCCCTGCTGTGTTGCAGACACCATGGATGACCTCCTCCCATCTGTAACATGTACACAAACATTATTCCACCCAGACTGACAGTGGCCTCTGTACTGCTTCAAGCAGTGTGTTTGCACAGATGAGGTTCAACCCTTGGAGGGTGCCTCTAGCTGTTGCTGTTGTCCCAAACTAAGAGAAGCAACCATGAGTTCGTGACCTAGGTCTGGAAATAAACGAATTGCCTGAATGAATCTCAGACCAAAAAAAATTAGCTTTTGAGGAGTTTTGTTCTGAAATAACGAATTCCACAATTTGGAAAGCAGGGATGGGAGCATGAGGAAGGGAGAGAGCAGTTTAGGAGGTTTTTCTTTTTAATTGTTTAGTGAACTAGCTGTGACTCCCTCATGAAGCAAGACAGACCTGACAGACATTCAGTTTATCAGCCACGCCTCCGATAATGAAAGAGGCATTGTTAATTGAAATGAAATGATTTTGCAGAACATTAATACCCTCAGAAGATTTGTATCTGCCTTTCATTGGTCTAGGTAGGGAAGCAGAGCTGAGCAGCAGTGTACTTAACACAGTGGAAGCAGAGGTACTGATGTAAATGTGTACATTGGACCATAGCAGTGGGTTAATATGTGCAACTGCACTGAAAAGAATAACGCTGTAGTGAAAGTGGAGGTGCTAAAAATATTGTTTAAATTTCTGCCCTAAATTTTCTTCAATAGTCAAAATCTATTACATTTTGTGATAAAATTGTTTACTGACTTTTCCAACACAAAAAATAAATAATGGCACAGTGTATATGCGCCATCTCAACCATGAGGTGCCCTCCTCACCTTTGTGTCAACATTTTATAGGGAAATGGAGTGGAGAAATACTCACCAGGAACACACTGTTGATTCAGCAATTAAAATCCATCTGATCTTGCTCCTGGAGAGGCAAAGGACAAGCACAGAACTGCGGTGTCTACAAAACCAACAACAGTCCATGTTTTCCAGCTCCTTTAATCCTGATTTCTGGCAGTACATTTATGCACTGGGTGTTGCATCTGCCCTCCCTCATGGGAGATCCTGCATGGCTGGATCTTCCCCCAAATATACAAGCAGCACAGTAATAGCTGGGGGAAGGATCTGTATTTCCCTTGTTTTACTTGAAGAATCTTGGGAAAATCAGTGGCATAGCTTTTAGAGACAGTGAAAGTCCAGAAGGATGGCTCAAGTTTTCAATCATATGTTTCAATGCACATCCCATTAAGAACAGTCCTTCAAATGTCAACCATCCATCTCTGACCTTCTGAATTTTAATGTTATTTACAAATACCCATGTCATTCCTATTTGCAGGGTAAAATTTCAGTTAACTTAAACTGCAAATAAACAGAAACTTCAGCCCTAAAATAAAGAAAGAAAAAAAAAAAGGAAAAAAAAAAGATTAAGTGCATTCCCAGATATCTGAAATATAAGAGATTCCTGAGATTCTCTCAGAAGGGCGTGTTACACAATCCAGAAGTGTTATACTACCCAGAAGGGCTGATATTCAGCCTATATGCTGTCTCAAAGTTGTTTGCTGAAGCCATTTCTGAAAATAGTTCTGCCACAGACATTACCCAATGGGCAACTCTGGTACTGCAGCTCACTAAATATGGATCAACTGGACAGCAGCACTTTCGCATTCTTTGTGGGGCACTGCTTTGCTGCCTTCTTTGTCAGAAAGTGAAAATCACTGTAATATGGGATGCAAAGCTGTATGCTTTTTTAATGCCAGGCTGGTCCTTTCCAGAGGGCTGGAATCATATGTCAAAACTTTCTATATCAGCGAAGAAAATCTTTTTTTCCTCTCTCCTTAGTAAGACACTGGGAGTAGCTCCCTATTAGCCCTTTAATTTTTCTCCTTTTCAGTCCTCTTAATTTATATCAAAATTCCAATTTTTCGACAGTAAAACGGAGTGTAGCTAATGAGGCAGAGATCCAGGAGAGAGAGTTTTACATAAGTGTCATTGAAATATAGTGCAGACTCTGATCTGAAACTGTAAAGGTCAATCTTTAAATAACCAGGTCTTTGGGGATCTGACCTATCCAAGAGCATTTTAGCTTTGACTGGACTTTCTTGTTCAAATTCAGTTCTCTGGAAATAGTGCTGTGTCCAAGAGTACATCAGCAGGGCAGGGCTATTCTTAGAAAAACAAGTCAAAATCTGCTTTTCTCAATACTCCTCACATTGTCACCAAAACCAAGGACTGCAGCTGTGGATGCTGTTTCCATTGTGCAGTACTGCAGCACAGCTGGCATTTCATTCTTTACACCCTATGATTTAGTCTAACCACATTCAAGGCAGGAGGAAGTAATACAATTCCCTGAGCCCTCCCACTCTCAAAACACATGAGTTGTTATCCTGCATCAAACACTTGAAACACTGAAGCTGGTAGTTGACCACCAATTTTCCTATTGCCCACAGAAATAGTTTCTTGTTAACCCTGACTTGGATCCTTCCAGGTCCTGACAAAATCTGGGAATGGAAAGAACCTGACATGAATGTGCAGGAGGTAAGAGGACAAAGAAGGCAGGGGAGTGGCACAATGAAGTGTTCAGGGTCTCAAGACATTGGAAGTAGAGGATGCAGCAAGTGAGCAGTTCTAGGGATCCCAGGTCACTCATAAAGAGCAGCAGGGAACAGTGTGGTTTTCTAAATTGACATTAGGGCAGTGAGGTGTAGAAGAGGCCACAGGGTTGCAGAGTTATGCTGGGAAAAGGAAGGAGAGGTTAAACCCCAACCCGTTTCTTCTCACAACATCCCAGGTGTGCCTAAGGAGTGGTGTTGACAAGGTAAATGCATCATGGCCCATGGATGAGCTATAATTATTCCTAGGCAGATTGTGGACTTAATTGCCCAGAAAATCATCCAAAAATTCTCTGGACTGTTCACATCTCAAGTTCTAATGTTGAATGGCCCTTTTGTATCTTCACCCTGAAGGCCAAGCATGAAGTCAGTCGATTATGTTGAAGATGAGGAGGGTCTGACTTCCATATCTGTATCTTATTCCACTGCACAGCCTCTATAGCCCCAGGCACAAGGAAAGAAAAAGACAGTATTATTACAAAGCAGAGGGCTTTGGTTTGTTCTTGTGACTAACACTTTGTCCATAGATTTTTGAATGTCTGTTACTGGTTCAAATGAACTCAAAGCTGACATACCTGCAAAACATATTCTCATTTGCAGAGAGTCACTTTAAGAACTTGGTTGACTCTACTGAAAAAGATAGCAATTTTTTGCAAGGGTGGTTTTACATCCTGTAAATCCTTGGTAGTGTGTTTAACATGCATTCTTTGTAAAACCAACCCTTAACTGATAGTTTGTTCACAAATATACAGAGAAATTGTACATACAAAGTCTATTTAGTGTAGAACCTCTTTAAGTTAGTTTTAAAAGGAGACCAGTGTTATCACAGCGAGATCTTCCAATGCATTAAGCTCCCAATATTGTCACCATGGTCCAGCCGTTACAGGGGAGAATATGAATATAACCCATAAGAATTGCTATTTTATTGTTGCCTCAGTAAGAAAATAAAACTAAAAAAAAGAAATAGACCAGAAACACATTTTCAACATTGTAGGTCAAGTCCACACACAAAGATTTAAGGGTAATGAGTGATTTTTTTACCTTCATTCTAGATTAAAGCTTACTCAGCAATTTTCATTGCTATTACACCTGCAAAACCTGAATATTTGCATCATTTTAAAATAAATTTATCAAAATTTATCAAAAAGCTTAGTTTTTTTAAAAACCCAAAAATCATCACAATTACTATCATGCTCTTTTTGGGTGGGCAAGAACAATGAAAATATAACCACTGATATTGCCATATTGATCACAGCAGAAAATAAGGATCGATGATAGAGATAACTCACTCCAGAATGTTGTGAGAACTATTCTGATGTTCCCAGACTCTCACTTAATGTGCTAACCACTGAACACAAAGTTATAGCTCTAAATTCTCTGTGTGCTGTAGAAGCACACAAAATGACTATAAAATCATAGAGAATAAAGCAAATGTCAAGGTTTCAGGAAAAGTACCTCAAAGCATTTTATATTATCTCAGAGGGGAAACATTCTTGATGTCAAACAAGGGAGATTTTTGTTGCCAGTGAATTTATATTTGACCATATCTGAAATAAAAGGGTTTTGCTATGGTTACAAACCTGAAAGTATTTCCAATGGCTTGCAGTAAACTGAAAATGGTCCCTCAGTTCTCCAGCCTAACACAGTAGTAAGACATTGACACACCTTAAAACAAAGAAGGAGTTAAATACTACACTTTATAAAGCAGCTCTCAAATCTTCTACTAGTGACATTTCAAAAATGAACAGAACATAATCTAACACAGGGGGCCAACACGACAGAGGGTCACCATGCAGAGCCCTGTGCTTTCCCATGGTCACAGCATGAAATTTACTGTTCCTCCTGTCCATCCAGGATTACCCAACCACAGCCACAAGCCATTCACTTAGCTGTGTGCCAGGACTGTGCAGCTGCAAAAGCAAGTGGTAAGCTCAGCCAAGATGCTCTTCACAGGGCACTGAGACTTATTTTAGTCTCAGGAGTGTGGCCTTTTAGACAGACAAAACAGAGGCAGTCTTTGCACACTGTGGTTAGCAGGAGACTCTGATGGTTCCCTGGTACAACAGATGATGAAAAACAAAGCATTACAAATGTCACAAATGCATCATGACTTCTTCTGATTATGGTAGTTTCTATTTGTTAATGTTATGTATGAAGTATAACTGAGACATGAAAAAGATCAGAGCTGCATTATTCACCTTGTTATTCAGTCAGACACATGCAAGCAAAAGAAAAAAATCTCATGTGTTTTTTTTCTATGGCTATAACTCAGTCTGAGAAAGATCCTATTTTAGTTGCATACTAGGGAAGCAATATTGTGGTGGAATTACCAGAGTTTATGAATGAGACTTTGGTTGCTCACTGTACCCAGCAGGTCCCTTTGCCCAAGTCAGTTCAGCACAGTCACCATCTCCATTCCTCTTATCCTTCTCCTTCACCTTCACATGATGTCTGGTCTCTTTGGAAACGCTTTGATTTCCTACTTCTTTTTTCTCCTTAATCTCACAGTCAGTTATTCTCCCATACACTTTTTCACATATTTTAAGCTATCACAGACACCAAAAACTGATTTATTTGAGGCACAATTATACTTCTCCGGAAGAAATCTGATTCTCAACAAACAATCTGTAATGATAGCTTACTGCAAGTGATGTAGTACCAAAACTTCATACACCTTAATATGGAAAGCAATTTGTATCCTAATGATAAACCATCTTAATACATTCTTACAGTCATGGATTGATTAGGTTGGAGTGTAAAAACCAAGCTGGGATGAAAAAGGGGATAAAGAAGATTTCTAGACCTTATAGAGCCTAATAAGAATTTTTACTAATTGTTCCTGTAATTTTAGTGAAGGGTAATTGAGTATGACAACCTGAACATGATCTATCTCCTTTCCTATAATCACCTGGACCCAGAAGGCTTAGCTGCACATGACACAGAATGTGGACTAAAGCAAATATCCCTAAATAAATATTCCTGTTAAGTTCTTAAAATCCAGTTCTAAGAGTTTAAAAAATTGGGTGCCAATTCCTGCGTATTTAAAGATAATAAACAATTGACTATATATATTTCAAGAGAGAATTTTAAAATCAATGTGCATGTTGACTTTATCCTCCCTAAGGAGTTAGCATCAAAACAATTTTTCACATAGAAACACTGCTGAATCACTGACTTCAGAGAACATTTAAATCTTCTGGCAGGAACATAACATGGTTCTCTAAAATTATTTGGTTAAAACAAGCCAAGTGATAATATATACCACAAAATTTCCAATTTTTGTTATGATTCATGGTCCTCATCTTTTCAGGGTTTTTTCCCCAATAGGAAGCCAAGAGTAGAAAAAGCCAAGATATTATTTCAATTATATAAGTGAATCTATCAGATCAGATGCCAAAATATCCTGCTATGGACATACTGCGTGTTTCTAACACTAAAAATAACTATCTTGATATGTGTTTCAAGTTAAGGACTTACTGAAAACCTGTCAGGCAGTTTTCTCAAAGTCTGAGCATATCATGTTCTTAGGGCACTGAACTTGTTGCAGGTATCCTCTGGGGTTGTCTGACTTTCTCCAAAACAAAACTTATTCACCTTGATTGTGACACCACTTGTATTTTGCTTTGTAAGCTCACTATGACTGAATGACAGAATTGAAGCCGCAGGGTGAATATTTTGAAACCTTGCCCAGTGAGGCTCACAAGCATATTTTAAAATGGACAAGTGACATCACCCAGCTTTCGGGTCAGGAACCTTATTCTGTTTCTTCAGGTTCTGTGGGAGCCAGTCTTTTTCTTTTTTTCTTCAGATTGGGGAATACTTAGGGAATGTGTATTGTTCCTGCTGCCACGTACATCTGTGATGCTTCACAATAAGATATATTTTACATGTGTGTACATAGACTTGCATACAAAAATAGATGGGTTAATCTTACTTATTATACATGCTCTTTAAAACCTCAGCATGTTGCACATGCAGCTTTCTGTTGGCATGAGCAGACGCTTCATTACAAACCATGTTAAACTTTGTCCTCTCTTCTAGAAAACAGAAGAGTTCACATAAGCCGCACAAAAAAAGGAGTGCCACCAACACGATCTGTTAGCATGATGTCACACTTATCGGATGTCACCAAGCATCTCCTTCTGTGTTTAATCTATCAGGTCTCCAGGACAGAATGTGTCTGGATGTCCTGTGACAAGTGCTGTGTGTAGCGAGTCTCTGCACCATCCTGCTGCTGACAGGTGCTGTGATACACAGACACACTGTCTTATTTTCTGCTGGGTGCCTCTGTGGGAGACACAGGATGGGATTCACTCCTCTCCTGTTATTCTCTAGATGGTCTTGAGTTGTTAACACACCCAAAAGATTAAGTTTCAGATGCCTTTTTTTTTTTCCTAGTATACGCTGATGAAATACATCTTTCAGTGGCATGAGGTTAGCTTGCATCAGCAATAGATCTTTTCTCAGTCAGCATCCCATTGTATTTGGCAAATCTCATTTACTATCACTTCATGTTTCTCCAGGTAGCCCAGGTTCTGCTAATCACACTGAGAAGAGTGTAGAAGAGGTGCTTCATTATTAAAGAGGAAAGATCTTCATTTGTTGAAGAGAAGAGGTACTGTCTGAAACCAGCAACCTCATGATTGCCGCGGACACACTGTAAATTCTGTTATTAATGCCTGCAAGTTCTGGCTTTCCCAGGTGACTGAGAGCACCTTCTTCTGACCTTGTCCTTACACTGGATAATTCACAGATAGTCTACTCCCACCCCTCAAAACTCTTAATAATATATTCAAACAGGGAATGCAATAAAATACTGTGTCAGGATATCTTTGGTTCTGTTTACACTGTAATATGTGCTGAAAATATTTCTTCTTCCTTTTATTATTACACAGATTCAACTCTTTTAAAAAATATATTCCTTCATTCAAAAGAATTGATATTGAGGCTGCTGATTGCAAAAACTATTTACTCCCAATTCTCTATAAAATAATAGGTAGAATAAATATTTGTGCCTCCCTGCTTAAGACCAGGTTTGTACACATTTTACACTGCACCGGTATATGCAATGCTGAAAGACAGTCTTGGTCACCAAGGTCAGCTTCATTTCACTGCAGGATTTCCTGCATTTCTCATTAGATTTAAAATAACTTGCGATACTGCACACTAGGATTTCCATTGAAAATACTGACCTGTGGCCTATGCACAAAGTATTTTTTCCCAGGGTTGTGTGAATATCAACTGCTGTTAAAAAAGAAGATAGCTGGTGTCACTACTAAAAGAAAATGCTTAAGAACAAGAAGAAAATTTAACTGGAAGAAGAGAGGAAAGGAAAGGAAGAAATGCAGCTAGCTCTGACACGGCTTGCTGGTGGGGCTCAGCTGGGGATTATGGCTGTCTCTGGGCTGCACCGTGGGATGTGAAGCTCTCCAGCCCTGTTTGCACAGCAGGAGCCCATCTTGCTCCGCTGCTGACACCCGGCACCCTGAGCGGAGGCAGAACTCGTGCTGTGCTGACCCAGCCGTGACTCTGATCTTCCCACTTCAAAGGAGGAGGACTCCTGCAGAAGGCAGCCTGAGATTCCTAAACTGTTTTTCACACAACAGATGAGCAGCTTTTGATAAACCAGAACATACAGTATAATTAGGCCTCAAACAGCATATACTAATTACAAGCACAGAATTATGCACATTCCTAATGAGAGTGCTGGAAAGGGGCATAGGGAGAGGAACTCTAGCAAGCACAGGCAATCTTCAGCAGCCACAGCCTCAGTTCAGAGGAGCTGTGCCTGGAGAAGTGATGCCTCAGAGGAAATATTGCTGAGGAAGACCAGGACAACTGAGCTGTTTAAAACAATATTTTACAGTGTTTAGGCATTGCTGCCACCAGAAACAGGCAAGGGGGAAGGTGAGCCACAACATCAAGCAGTGGAGGCAATAGAGGATCCAGCCTCTCTCCAACAACCTCCAGCTTCTTCTGCAGGAGTTGGCAGAAGGGAGTGCACTTGAGGATATATAAGCAAGGCACCTTCAGGGCAGCTTTTGTCAACAGACACTGTGGTCTGCTGAGGTCAGCTGTGTGCTTGCCAGGCACACCACAGAGCCTGCTTGTCCCTGGAAATCAAAGTTTGGGGCCTGTTAACTGCCAGCAGATGCACAAGAAAGGTGTACTCAGGGTTGTTCTTGATGGCTTTCACTGTGGTTTTATTTCATATATTGAATAACACTGAATATCAGCTCAAGTGGAGTCTCTCAGATGGGTTCCAGAGCTGGACAGGGACCCTCAAAAACACCCCAACATATCAAGCGTAGAACAAAAAAGGTGAAGATCAGTAAAACTGGGCCTGAACACAAAGTTTGTTCTCCAGAATCTCTGTGGCTAGTGTTACTCCATCCAGATTGGGCTGCTCAGAGGAACCTACCTGGTGTCAGAAACTCTATCAGTCTCACAAACAATTATCTGGCATGAGACATCACTGTGACCCCTTTATCACACCTGCCTCCTGTACTGGGGCATGGGCTTCCCACCACAAGGCCTTTTTCCCCAACCCTTCATCACTTTAAGATCCAAAACTGGCATTTCAGCTTGTTCTCAGCTTGTTCTCTTCCTTCCTTACCCAAAAACCTGCTTTTTTGAAAGTCCATTTGCAGCCCATCTGAGGCCAGCCAAGCATATCTCGCTCTAGCAGTGGCATAAATCCTACATGTGAATGTGTGGGTTTTGTTACCTCCTGTTATAACCCTCAGAAGTGGGTTTACCCACACAATGTGAGGAATGAAACACAAAAACACCCACAGAGAAGATGGAGATCAAAGTTAGTGGTAGATTATCAGTTTTTACAAAGACTGTAGTTCTGGAATATACAGAGAAATAAATAACCTCTACATTTAATAGAGGACACAGAATTTGAGACTACAATTCAGGAAATCCCATGTTACACGCCATATCTGGCAACCATAATGCTATTCTAGGAAAAACAAATCTTATGCTTGAGAGTACCACTGAATTCTTCTGTGATGCTGAGTAAGTCGCTCTGAACAGATTTTCCCTCATCCTGTGTTCCTTGATTTTGCATCCTTCCCATTCCCCTCAGGTTGCCTCCATCTCTTCATTGCTAGGGCACCAGAAGGAAAAACAGCAGGAGCAGAGGATATTAGACCCTGCTATTAGATGCAGTGCCATAGCCGTACATGGTAACAGGAGGAGAAATTACAGGGAAAGTTTTGTTCATCTCCTATAGCCTTGGGACAGAGGATGCCTAGTGCAGATGGTATCTTCGGAAACCTAAGTGCCAATTTCTGCCAGGTCACTGCTGAGCAAATAAGAACTAAGGTTTCAAGAAGCATATAATTCAGCCAAATGTGGGGACCTCTTTAGAGATATGAAGAAAAAATGCACATCATTTGTGATGAAATTTCTGAAAGACCTGAGGCTGAAGTCCCTACCCTCCACAGAAAACCTAAGTGTGCTCAGGTCATTTGATGCAAGGAACTGAAAAATGGAGTCCTGTAAAAGAAAGCTTTAAACAAAAGAGACTTTTTTATTTGCCTAGCTCATAATAATTATATCAAAATAGAGACCTTATACATTGCTAATTATTTGTACTTATAGTTGTGGTCAGTTTTTAAGTTGCATTAGGGTAAATTTAGAGGGGAGGAGAAAGCTTTTCTGTGAAGTAGTGAAGCAACTTATACAAGATGCTGTGTGAGGTCGATGACAAAACCAGACATAGAAATGATAAGTGGAATCCTGCACTTAGGAGATATAATGAAGTTCTGCCACTGGTTTCCACAGAATCAGACTTTCTACACATGGTGGCACATTAATAGTCCAGATTAGTTTTGCCCATCCATGTAATCCAGCTCACTCTCACATGAAATGCTAAGACCTTTTTATCAGTATTCATCAGTTCAAGATTGCTTGGGATAAATAATGTTTATCCTTAACAGAAATGTCAAAGGGCATTTTATTTAAGTATGTGCAATTATTCAAACTGGAATTTGGCCAGGTCACTGCAGTCAATACCATTTCACTATGGAAAGACATTTCTCCCTATTTAATACTGGGTCTGACAACTCCAAATCAGAGGAACTAGCTAAACCTTTAAGGAAATGTAAAGCAAAGCCTCTATTTTACCTCTATAAAAGGGAACTTGCTACGTTTTCAATAAGTGCAAAAGTTTTTCTTGCATTTAGAGAGATAACATTCTCTTTTTTTGATGGAATTTGTATGAGATTCTAAAAGAAATGCTTTATGCATAGGAAGTCCATATGGTACTATTACTTTGGCAGGGAACCAGAAGGTCTTTCTGGTTTGATCTTTAACTGCTCCTGAGCCTATTAAATAACAGTTAAGCTTTATTCCTAGCTAGTTAAAATCATGTACTTGATCAGAAGGTCTTTCTCACAATAAGACCAAAAAAAAGGTATAACAATTCCTTGCAATGGGCAAGTAGAGAAATACCTCGTTCTTGCACTTCTGGAGCTTGTGGGTACCTTTGAAGTACTTAGTAAATGCCTTGTAAACAAATCTGTCCCACGTCTTGGTGTCCTTTCACGTCCATGATACTCATGCAAAGCACAGGATTAAAAGATACAGCCAAGACTGCTGCAAGGTGCCCTCTGTAGACCACACAGACCTTTTAGATCTCTCTTACTGGTACCACAAAGCCAGAAATCCAACTTTGGCCTCACCCATGAGAGAAGGCAAAGGGCTCAGTATGGAGCTCTGGAGAGCACCATACAGAAATACCTGGATATTTGCATTCTCCTCACAGTGCCAGGGTCCTGCTCAGGAAGAGGGGGCAGTTGGCACAAACTCTGTCTCCAGGAACATGACTCCAGCCTAACAATCACAGAGGGGATCTGCTAGCAGGGAATCCTTAGGGTGGCTCCAAGACAGGATTGTCCTGAGGCACCTCCCATCCAAATTTACAACTTGCAGCAGTCACCTGTGGCCTGAGTCACCCAGGAAGTCCTGCAGGCACTCATGAATGTCATCTGAGGAGCAATATTAGCACATTAAAGAAAGGAAGGCTAAGTGAAGTAAACACTAACTCTCATGAGTCTAAGTTGTTTAAATAAGCTTGAAAAATATTTTTTAATGGCACTAAAGTGAAATCTGAATAATTTTCTCCATTTCAATATCTTAATGTGTGCTGGAAGATATAATAAATTATTTTGCATGTATCCCTCAAAGAGAAACCTGAGTTATTATTTGATGTTATGGGAGGAAAATGAGCACTCTGGATTAGCACTATGAGGGTTAAAGAAAAAATCATAGTATAAAAAAGAACTAGAAGTGGCAAATTTACAGAACTGTTTTGTCTTCCCTATAATTATTTATTGATATTGCTGCAGATTATATGTAAACAAATAAAAGTCCAGGTACAGCATCAAGGCAAAAAATGACAAAATCAAAGAACTTCTTTTTCCCTTTCTATTTCAAGGTCATCTTAAAACAAAAGAAACAGTGTTCAGAAGTAGGATTTCAGGTGCAAATGGCTTTTTCTTTGAAATGACCATATCTGGCAGTGTTAGGAAACAAATTCTGTATTCTTCTCCATCTTTGTGGAAGAGTCAAATCTGAATTTTCATGGCCTAGAATAGAAACCCTTTGCAGCTCAAGGTCTTCCAAGGAAATCCACCCTATCATCTCATACTACTAAAGAGGACCAGCACTCTCTGCATATCAAAGTCCTTTTTGGGCCCATGAAGATAATCTCTTTGGCTGATTTTATTAAAAGCATAATTTTCATTCAGAAAAGACATAATTGTCACACAATGATCAAACATTATGAAGCTGTTTGCAGTAAAAAAAAACATCAGCATAGAGACCATGGGAAGATTATATAAACAATTTATTTTAAGATGAGTCAGCTCATGTTATGACTATGATCAATGGGGAAAATATGATTCTAAAAGAGAATGATAAGTAGAGTTAAGAGGGAAATAGTATATTCTTTTTATACACATAATAAGTGGTAAAGTTAGTCATAATTGATCTAATCATGATACCAATATATCAGATTTTACAAAGAGCACATAATGTTTTGTAATGCTAAATATGTTTGGGTTTTGTTTTTTATTTTTTGCTATGTTACTTTTTATTGTCCAAAGAAGACACAGACTTGCTGAGGTCAGAGGAGATTTGAGAAGGTGTCTAGTCCAACAAGGTCAAGACTGAATTCAGATCAGGCTGCTTAGGGCTTTGTCATCCATCTGTAAAGCTCCAAAGATAAGGTGATGTATCTCCCACACTTTGCCTCTACCCCCTGCCCCCTCCCCTTTTCAACTTAATTTCAGTTCTAGACATCTGCCCCTTCACCGCTGCATCCCAGTGAAGAGCTCAGCTTTGTACCCTCAATGACTTTCCCATGGGCAGAGGGCAGACATCCCTCTGGAGATGTCTCTACCCCTTTTCTTCTTTCCCTATGCCTTCAGGATCCAGAATTTCTTCAGTACAGAACAAACGGCTCACACACCTCTGTGTGCACACACAGCTTGGAGGCTTTCTAGTTCTCCTAAAAAATTATAAACTGGATACAAGATCCCAAAAGATTCATGGGATTTCTCTTTCAACTACATTATGCTATATGCAAGCAGATGAACATTGACTGTTGGGAAGCAATCTCTGTGTGTGACAGTGTTGCCCTTCTTTTTCAGTCCAGATACCTTCTACAGACAGTAAGATGTGCAGTTATCAAATTTATTCAAAATATGAGTAAAGAAATCATTCAGTGGAAAAACTTTTGTTACCGTATCAAAAGGGCATCAGGATATTTGCTGCATCACATTAGGCCCTTTATATCCCAATAGTGCTAGTAGATCTGTTCCCAGTTTCGCCAGCAGTAATTACTTCTGTGTCTTTGTATGCAGAAAGTCCATGCTGTTCACTGTGGAAGAAATGAGCATGACTCACCTTCTCTTTCCATATCTAACAACAATTGAATTTTTCCATTCAACTTTCTGGCTAGAGAAAAATTTTTCCTTATATTCAGAAGTTTCCAACCATATGGAAGGGCCATATCCACAGAAATTCAGCATCACTTTCTCACAAATCCTGCTCAGTTTGTGATAAGTTATTAAAAGCAAAAGATAAGCTAACATCCTCTATTAATTTCTCTCAAAATACAAGGTCAGAAAACCTGAATTCAGCTCTACATTTCATTGAAACATTCAAAAATAGGTATCAGCAGATAGTTTCTTTTACTATAAAACATATTTTAAAAAAGAATAAGAAATGTCCAGTCAATTTGGCTTTTTGCAAAAGGCTGACTCCATAAAGACCAAGATTATGTCATCGTCGTGTCTGATGGCCAAGTCTGCACTGTATACAAGGTGTTTTGGACACAGATTTTCTTCTTGTCCTTACTTAAAGTGAAGTCTCATTATAGTTTATGATCTGTGATTTACAAGTTTGAATTGAGTTAAGATCAGTCTCAGCATATCATTTCTGATCCAGACTAGGTACTCTGGTTCATGTATGACTCCGTTTGACATGAGGCCAAGGTATGCAATCACTCTTTACCTATGCCATCACCCTGCTGATGGATTACTGTGAAAGAACCTGGCTCCCAGGATTCTAAGGAGAATCCTCTACTCCAGGGCACCACAGGGGCCAGGGACTCCCTGAGTTTCATGAGAGCTGAGGGCTCCCCAGGGTGGAGGCAGAGCCTGTCCTGCCATTCCAGCCATGCCCAGGGGAAGAGCAGATGGGGGCTGGCATGGAGTCCTCTGTTGTGGGCAGGTGGGGGAAGCTCTGGGGGTGGCTGGGTAGGGCTCATGGAGCAGACAGTGCCCTCTGAATCCTAATACATTGCTACAATCAGTAAAGCTTTTCTGAAATCCATCTGGTTTTTTTCTCTTTAAATGAAAATCACTCAGGAGCACAGGAATTATAAAAGTCCCACTGTGCTGCTCAAAGCTGTAACTGATAAAAATCGTGGTGTCCAGCACTGGATCCTACAGTTTTCAGATGGCAGATGCCAATTTCATGAATTCTACCTGCCCTGGGTTTTGGCTGCTTCAGTTTCTAAACACCTTCCATGGCTGGTACCAGACTTCCTTTATTGACTCCTAAAAGAAAAGCTGCTTGCATAGATCTTATTAATTTCCTTCCCCATGTCCCACCTATGAGGATATAATTAAATTCCTTCCTACCTAGAAAAAGGAAATGTAAATACACTTTTTTACTCTCCAGGAAAATGGATTGCAGGATGTCTCCTGCACTGTAGACACCTATGCCATGATACCTCAGAGCTGGTCTAACAGCCCCTCAAACACCTTGCTCTGCAGAAAACATGGCAGGAGACTCTTCAGAAATATCATCAGGCCACTTCCATTTCCACCAACACATGGGCCAATTGAAGACTCGTCAGTGTTGGATTTTGGACAATGTACATCGACAATGCCCATTCCTTCCTTCTTTAACTACTCCCACAAGATAATGTTTCCTCCTCTGTACTATACTAAAGAGCAGTCCTAAAGGCTGAGTCTCATCACTCTAAGACTCACAGTGCAAGCCACAGTGGATATCTATCAGAATCCAGAGAGCTGTGAATGGCATATTTTGCCCATTCAATTATCTCTTTATTCAAAACAAACCCAAAAGTGATTGAGTGGAATAGTTTCTGATCCAATTCTTCAGCAAGAAGTTCAGTTAAAAAGATTAATGGATTCACCAAGAAAATTACTTTTCCATAACTCTTACTTTACGGTACCTCCAGTCAGAGCCTTAAAAGTGCAAATGGACTAAATTAATACACACAGAATGGAATGAAGTAAAAATTCTAACAAGATTTAACTCCATTGTCCATACTGACTGGATCCATGCTTCTGAGTGACCATAAGTTATAATCATTTGTCCTTGGAGAAAATATGAGAATGTGATGTAATATCAAAGCAAAGGAAGTGGAATGGAATATTCTATGAAAAAATGTAGTAAAATGTCCTAGAACACAGAATAAAAAAATATTGGGCCTGCTTACATATGCTGACATATGCAGGAATAAGTCTATCAGCACCATAGTAATTATGAAGAGGCTGACACATGTGAGTTTTGAATGACTAGAACTGGGTTATTAGGTTCACAGAGTTCACCAACCCCTTAGCATGAGAAACATAGGATAATGGAACCAGCTGCTATTGAACTGGGGGTGGATATGAAGAAGATAAAGTTTGAACTTTACAAAATTACACTGTCCCTATAAAACTTTTGATGATAAAGAGTAGTTTTTGTCTGGCAGGTTTCTCAATTGAGTGATAAATACTTAAAGCCTCAAATGGTTTTACCTATGTCCCAATTTACCCAAATCCCCAGCTTCAGAGTAATTCAATATGTACGAATTTGTCTTTTGGTTTTATTTTGATGTCATTTGTAGCACTCTAACCCATTACATATATATACAATAATTCTGACAGAATGGCCTTTCAAATTAAAGACATCTCTGGATTCCATGTATCTACATGACACAATTTCATCACAGAACTCCCACTGAATGTCCAGGTTCCTGCAGTGAACCCTCACTGAAATTCAAGTCAGTCATTTTTTAGATTTAAAATCTTCCCCATCAACCAGGTGTACAAAAGCTTCAGGTCATGTAGAAATTCAGGGCTCAGGATTTAAATACTACTCCTTGGAAAGTTCCCCTTTGTTCTTGCTTCCATGGAAACTTATCTTCTTCTCGGCATCCCTGGAGTGAAATCTTGTAGCACATGAGAGAAGAGTGTCATGGATTAGGTCAGCATTCTAATAATAATGTCCCTGATTCTGCTGCTTTCATCTAAAAAACAGAGCAAGAGACTATTAGATCCCCTAAATATCTTAACATTTCATTTGCTCTTCTACCAGCTACCCCTCTGTTGGGATCAATATGTTGACTAATGTTTATCCTTCAGAAAAACAGCCAGTTTTAAACCCACTTATTTTGGTTTTGCTCAGTCTCCAGCTGAGAATCCTTGTCTCCTCTCCATCAAAAAGCAGAGATCATTTCCCCACTTTGAGGGTGCCAGTGCATTGCCATTGGGGTACCTCCCAATGACTATTTTGGCAAACACTTTGGCTTCCAGTCTCTCACGAGCAGGTCCTTTTCCCTGTCACTCTTTGCTCCAGCCTCTGCAGTCTCACTATTTCAAATGTGGACATACCAAGATGGCACACACACTGAAATTAGCAGCAGCTAATTATTTAACCTGTACAGAAGTGAATTCATCTTGTCTTTCTTACTCAATTATTGTGTCACTAATAACTGAGGGGAAACCCACACTACACCATGCTAGAGTTCATTTTCTGCTTAATCATCAATCTGGTCCAGAAATCCTAACCAGAGTGGCAGACTGGCAGGATATAATCCTGCATGTATCACCTGCCCTTCTTATTCCTCTGCTCTCAATCATATCAAAACACCTTTTCTGACTGAGTTTACTAGTGGATTCAAGGCACTCTGAGAGACTGCAACCTGAAATGATTAAGAATCCCGTATCTTTGTGAAATTTATAAAATTTAGTGGGATTTCCTGACTAATGTCTCTGTTGTGTTATGGCTAGATAACAGATTTTAATGCATTGTAATCATTTAATGGACTGATATCCTCAATAAAAAGACACCATGAAATAATTCCTGAATTGGACCAATAACTTTCTTCTTAGTAATATATCTCAGTTAAAGGCTTTAATTAATGGAGTATGTGCCACACATTTTGGTGAATTGTTCCAACATTTTCTTAGGATTGTGTTCTTTGTCTCACATTTTCTTAGATTCTAGGTACTGTCTGATCACTATTTTGAATTTATCTATCTTCATGTCTGAGCTGTTTGACATTATAATTCTATGTTCATTGTGAAACCTCACATTTTATTTTAGAAATATCATATAATTCTTCATCAGTGATGATCATATTAAAGACCATAAGTGAACACAAAATAGAAAGAGAGGATACAGTGTATTGCAGTATGTTTATTGTTGACAGAAACATTGCTGAAGGAAAAACAATTTTTATGTATATAATTACCATAATATAAAACCATAAGGCTAGGCAAAAGCCATTTTCTGTCTCATATTTAGACCAAAGCTCTGTAGCTCAATTTGCAGAAAACAGGATGCTTGTTTATAACAGTAAGGTAAAATTTATTTCCTTTTTTTTTTTTTAAGCTGAAAATGATGGTGCTTGCTTTTTAAGGTATTTTGAAATGAAAAAAGTCTGAGATTTAGCGATAAAAGTGCATGTTTCTTAATTTAGTGCTCCAGTGTTAAGCCAAAGGAACTGTCCTTATTTTGTGGATGTACTCCTGCACAACAGAATTGAATGGAAACTTTGACTTTTATTTACATGCATGGAGGATCAAACACTGTGTAAAATCAAGACAGTAGTTGCTACCCCAGATCAGTGAGGAAGAGAAAGATCTGAAATTAGAGACTGGCAACCTAACCATTCTGGCACTTTGACATCAATACATCAAGTAAAAAGAAATGTTATACCAGCTTATTGAAAAAAAAACCCTAAATGAACTAAAGCCCTGATACAAGAAGCATTAATTTAAATTCATTATTTAAGCACATACTTAGTTTGAAACACAGGCCAGAACTCTGTGGGCCCTGATAGGGTTTAACCAGATACAGGTCATTTAAAACCCAGGTTGGAATAAAGTGAATATACATTTCAAAGAAGAGTCTTTGCTCCAAAAACAGCACAAGAGTCACCCTGCCTTGACCATGGCAATCAAAAGGATAATGGGAGATTTCAAATTATTAGCCTTAAAGACAGAATGATTTAGTTAAACCACAGTCTACAATATATGTTGACTGATATATGAGACAGGCATCCTAAAAAGAGAGGTTTGAAAAGCTTTCCCACATATGTCCCCCACCAGACTCCAAACAGTCTTCTTCTCCAGGAGGTATTTCCAGAAGGAGATTCCCAAGGAAGAGGGAGGCTGAGGAGCAGAAGTGGTGGCAGGCTGTGAACAACCTGCTCAGGGAGCCAGGCTATAGGGTACATGGGCACAGCCTGTGGAATTTTTTAATTCAAAAGGTGGAGGTAAAAGAAGGAACTGCCTTGAGATGCAGCAGCAAGAAGAGCTTTGGAGAAGTAGTTTATCCCAACAATGGAAGGAGTAGGCTCTGATTTTAACAACTGTCCCAATTCTTTTGATACCAAATATTTCTAGGGCTCAGCTTTCAACTATTGGATATCACGGTTTAATCTCAGCCAGAAACTAAGCATCAAGCTGCCACTCACTCAATCCTACACCCCAAACAGAGGGAAGAAGAATTAGAAAAAGGAGCAAAATTCATAGGTTATGGTAAGAACAGGTTAATAACTGAAACAACAGCAATACCAACAACAAAATAATTGTTGTTGGTATTGCTATTTAATTATAATTAAAAGGAGAAAGAGAGAGGAATAAGACTCCAGAAAGAGAAGTAATGTACAACACAATTACTTGTCACCCACTGGCCAGACCCCAGCCTCTTCCCAAGGAGGAACTGGCCTCTCAGAGGCAATTCATCTCCATTTATATATTGAACATGGTGTTCAATAGGGTATGGAAGATCTGGAATATCCCTTTGACCAGTTTGAGTCAGCTGTTCTGGACATGCTCCTTCCCATTTTCTTTTGCACCTGCTCTCTGGCAAACTGAAATGTCCTTGATTTAGAGTAAGCACTACTTAGCAACAACTACAACATCAGTGCGTTATCAACATCATTCTCATACTAAATCCAAAACACAGCACTGTGCCAGCTACTGAGAAGAAAATTAACTCTATCCCAGCTGACATCAGGATGCTAGGCCATGTATTTACTTTTTTAAAGATACAAAGATTCATCTGGATTTCTTTTTTAGAAATATGATGCATTTTCCCCATTGCCTTATATTTCTAAATATTCTTCTTCCACCATTATCATTAAACAGTTACTGTAAGTATCAAGGCTTTCCACAATGTAATTGTGTGCAACCCACTCTCTAGTTAAAGCAACTTCCCTGTGTCTTTACTGTAGGCTGATCTCACACAGGCCCTTATACTGCCTTGCACCTGTAGTGCATCTGTTCACTTCCTAATTATAGGTTAGTCAAAGCAAATTAATACCCTTGTGTATGGTTCATCCTCTTTGTCTTCCCAGGAAGAAACTGTCTGGTGGAAGAAGTCTCTTTCAGTCATGATGCTCTGCTTAAATTTTTGTTTCACTGCTTGGCTGTTCACTTCCTAAGGTGAATGTTATTTTGGGTGGGATTTATGTAACCTAAGTTCAGGTTTACGATATAGGTATTTACATGGGATACAGTAAACCAAGGTTCTTGTACTGGACTGTGAAGAAAAGGATGCATTTTAGGGGCACAGGTCATCCTACCTGTATTAAGTACCTACACACAATTTTTACCTTAAGATTTTTTTTGACCACTCTCTCTATTGACTAGAGGTGTGACCAATTCAGTAGCAGATACAGTTATCTGTACTAAGAGTCCATTCTTTGGTATATATGAAGAAGAAATGGTCAAAAAACCTACTCAATGCAGGGACAAGAATGTAATTTGCCATAGTCCCTAACACCAAAGATGATCCTGTTGAAAGCATCCTTCATTTCTGTCCCACCTAGAAAAGATTTTATGCTATGAATATTTCTCTCATTATGCCACAGGGATGAAATTTTCATTCCAAACTTTACCCTTCACCAACTGATCCTTGGATGACTTGGCCTAAGTTCATTGATCTTCCTGAAGGCTCAGCCAAGCCCCTCAGCTTAACCTGCTGTTCTCTAAAAATTATATGTACAGTGAAGGACAGGGATCCATGTGCTCCCAGAGGCTCATGTTGGGGGAGAAAGATGCCCCTGCTTTACCAAGTTTCCTGTGGGTTGATGGATTTGTAAGAACGAGGAGCAGTGAACAATCTATTTGTAGCTCACATTCCTCACTTGTTAGTTTAGGTTTTGATTTTGTGTAATTGCTAGTTTGAATTATTAGTAGTTATCTCAGTATTCCCTACAGAGAATTAGTGCATCCTTGGTTATTTTGCTGTCTCTAATGTTTGTTTTTTGATACTGCCTGAGTTGGTAGAAATACTCTGTAAAGATGGCAAGGCCAAAATCTCTTTTCTTTTCTGCTGCACTGCTTATGGGGGATTGTCACTATATCAGCTTGTTGCCAACATCAAGAAATTCCTCCAACATGCATGAGATGCTCTGAATATCCAATCTATTTAAGTGGAAAAAAATAGAGGGAGGCAGGACAAGAGGAAGAATGATAACAAAATTTGACGGCATTTAATGGGCCATGGTAGCTGTGCTTAACTGTGGATATAAGAACTTTCTATCTGCCAGAGCAGGCCTCAAACAGGGGTAAATACAGCATTTTAAATAACTGGCATTCAGCAATCTCCAGGAAATATTTGTTTGTTTCTAAAAAAAGTAACACATTAGGTGACACATGCACTTTGGGAAAATTCTTCTGACATGAAAAGTACAGAGCAGCAATTTAAGAGGCTTGAAATAGGCTTTCAGAGCTGGTACAATTTGCTGACCTCTTCTTCTGGGTAAAAGGGAAGAAAAGGTGGATTTGTTGATATTCAGTGACAGAGAAATCTAGAGTAACTACCCAGAGGCCCATGTCTGAAGGTTATTCAGCACCCTCAATGTGAGATGCACCCAGAAGCAAAGGTGAGCAGTTACCTTTATTGCCATTCAAAAAATCTGAGAAATAGCCTCAAATTTCTCCTTGTCCTGCAGAGGGTCATACTCCTTGTCATCTTTAGGTTGTGCTGGCAACACTGAAAACTACTGGGTGACCCAGCCTGGCCTCAGCTGGAAATTTGATGGGAACCAGTTTCTTTCCTCTAGAAGATGGAAACTACATGTACCAACACCCTGTATGGCCATAACAATAAAATGTATGATAATTCCAGTGGTGTTTTGGCAACACTACTTGTAATCTCAGCTGCAAGTCACAAGTGGACTAGCCAATGGAAATGAAAGTTAATAAGCAAAAACAATGCACAAAGTTATAGAAGCTGTCTCAAAGCTTAGGAAAGAATTTGTTTAAAGTGAATCTTTTGTTTCAGTAACTCTTTTCCCTTGTCTATTGTCTGCTCTCTAATTGTTACATCTTTGCATGGAATGGACCCATGGCTGTGTCTGGAAAGTTCTTTTCCTGAAGTTCTTTGCCAAACCAATATTCTCTGCTGAGGCTAACAGGCTTTATGGAAAAGCGACCATGTTCTCTTGGGGGAGAGAAGGAGGTTTCTAGGATTAGAGTAAAAGAGAAAGAGAGCACAGACAGAAATGTGATGGGGTTTTGATCCAAAAATGCATTTTTTCCATTCAAATACATTCTGACAAAGTGCTTGGAAGGTTTTGTTTTCATTCCAATATAGGAAAAATATCAATTCTGCAACGTTCAAAGTTATCATGAAGTGGAACTGCTGTTCTCGAGCCAGCTCTAAATGCATCATTAATGGACTTACTTTTGTTCTCACTGCACAGGTGCAAAGTTGGCAAGACTCCACTGTCATTAGCGAGTTACCCCAGGCTAACACCTGGCTGAAATGAGATTAAGGCCCACCGCCCTTAGATTTTCTCCAACGCATGGCACATGTTAGAGCACACAGGGCCTCTCTCTTGTTTGCAAAGCAGAAACCAAATATATACTGTATGCAACACCTCCTAACCTGTGCCTAAACTTTAGGTGTATAAGTAACCTGTGCCCTGAAAGAAAGTGCCAAATTTCCCTTATAGTCAGTGGAGAGAATTATGTGTTTGTAAATGCTTCCAGAGGGCAAATGTGTCTGCTTCTGCCTGGAAATTTTACAGGCTTTCATACTCTTTCCATTGACCTGTGAGAGTATTCAGACAGTAAACTTCAGGATAACTGCTTTGTTGTGTCCCTAAAATTTATTCAGAATCAGTTCTTGCTTTCAGTAAATTGGACCATATCTACTACGAAACTGAGGTGAGCAGTACCTTTGCACAATATGCCCATTAGTAACAATGCCATTAAAAGCATCACTGAAGTAAACAGCATAAAAGCAGTGTAAATTGATTCAATCCCAAAGCCTGCTTAACTGCAAAAGTTTGTTTAGGCTCTGGACCTGTTTCAAAGCTTCTGTAACTCATGATGTCATGCCAATGTCTATACCTCTGCCTAGGCTGGATTTATGCCATTTAAGTCTCTGTAGCTTGCAAAAGTGTGTCCTTGGTACTGGTTGATGAACAATTAATTTACACATAATGAATAAAAGAAGAAAATCCCTGAAGCCAGAGGAGGAGTAATTCCATGTTCTTAGGGTTTTTTTTCTTGAAGGAAGCTCCAGTCTCAGAAGGACCATTAGAATAAATAATCAATAGACATCTCCTAAAGTACATTTTCTCCTGATAAGCATAAATTTTTCAGGATTATTTACACATTGAAAAAAAAAAAAACCTGCTAGAAAGGGGATGTTTTCATATTAAAAAACATGGAAAGTCCCAATAATTCATGCTTACCTGTATTCCTAGTCCACCTGGTGCACAGTATCTGCATATTTCTTTCAGTCTGCCTGGTCTACTGAGTAATGACCACAAGTCCATCATCTGATGCCTATAAGAGATGCCCTGTATCAGTCAATAATGGTAATTTCTCCATTACAATTTGTTCAACATTCACCATAAAATTTTCCTCTTTTCCATATATCCAGCATCTTACAGCACAATCAATTAATTAAAATGCACAGATACTGCATAGTCTTTGAATATAATTTTCTAGATTATTCCTTTTTTTCTCCTTATCATCTTGGTAATGTCAGAATCATAGCTAACCTGATAAGAATACTTTAAGATAATTTTATAAAGTTACATGCAATCCACTGTCAACCTGTGTTACATGAACCCAAACAAGTACAAATGTTGCATGCAATGTGTGGCAAATACAGCATGTAGAAACACAATGAATTATGAAGACAAGCATTAACATTACCTAAACACTTGCTCCTTGATACCATTTTCCTTGAGTCCTACTGGAAAATCACACTATTCTAAATTTTTGCAAAACATACCCAAAGGGGAATAAATTAAATCTCCATCAGCAATCTTCATTTCTATGGTTTATGAGTACTGAATATTTTTCTTTGCAATGTTCACAGATTTATTTGTGTATATATAATTTTAAACAATTTTACAGTGCAATAATCTCTCCAGCTTCCCATTCTTAAATGCGTAACAGCAGCCTGAGGCTCCAGCTCCAGCCCCCCTTTGACCCCTGATGCTGAGCTAACAGAAGCAGCCTCAAGAACCTGTTCTCTTCAGTGGCAGGTTGCAGGTGTGCTTGCCAGGACAGATGGTTGGGTCCTGCTCCCTGGAGCATCTCCACGGACACTAAAATGTGCCATGGTTCCAAATCAGCCTTTCTGCCTCTCACAGGTTGTCTCTGCTCCCTGGTCTTCTGCACTTCCTTCGCTTTCCCCACACACCCACAATAGCTTCCACTTCCCTTCCTGGGGGCCTTCGCTGCACAATCTCAGCAGCAGCAGCAGACAGGTGGATTCCTGGGCCAGGAATTTTGCCTCCTGCTTTCTGCTTTTGATATTCTTGCTGCTACTGAAAACAGGAGCATGTAAATACGTGAGGTCACACACCCACCAAGGGTGTGTAGAAAGTAATTTTGCTACTTGATATTCTGCTGGGCAGGAATTTCAAGTGTGGTCCAACCAGGTTCTGTAATGTTTAGTCTATCTGATATTTTTGTTAATGATTCGGATAATGGAAAAGAGAGAAAATGTGTAGAAATTTGCAGACGGTGTCAAGTTGGAAGGAGCTGAAAGCTTTTAAGAGGTTAGGATTAGAACCGAAACTGACCTTGATAAATTGGAGGCATTGTCTAAAATTAACCAAATTAAATTGGTGAAGAGAAATGTATTGCCCTACACTTAGGAAGCAGAAGTAAAATGCTAGTAAAACTAGGAGTAAAGGGACAGGCAACAACACCAAGAGGAAGGTCACAGTGCAGGACAAATAAAATATGCATTTATAAACTGATGCTGATAATTTAATTCTGTGTGATACTGAAAGGAATGTTGTATATGATGCAGGACCATTACTTACTCTACATTCATTACTGCAACTGTGTCCATTTTGGGGCACTACACAGCAAAAAGTCCATATAGATATACTGGAAAGCAGCCAAAGGGGGAGCAGTGAGAATGATAAGGGGTTTGGAAAACTGGAACTATGAGAAAAGGTTGAAGGAATGGGGTTTGTTTAGTCTAGAAATGAGAAGACTGGGCAGGGACATGATAGCAGTCTTACAATACATAACAGGTTATTCTGAACAGGACAGTGATCAGTTGTTCTTTATGTCCACTCACTGTTGGACTAGAATTTAGCTTGCTTTACAACACGGAAGATTCTAGCTAGATATTAAGAAAACTTCTCTAATAAGAGTTAAGTACCAGAACAATCTACTTTCAGAGGCTGCAGAATAGCAGCAGGGTTTTCAACCAATAGTTAGGCAAACACCTGCAACCTTGTGATTTGTGCGGGCTCCAAATCAGGCCAAATTTTAAGAGAGTTTCTCAGGGATAGCACAAGGCCCACCTCTGGCAGCAGTGCCTGTTTCCTGACAAATCCCTGGCCTCTGGTGCAAAACAGGAAAATGTCATCAACTGTCAGTGAAATCATTCAATTTTTTTCATGCAAACTGTTTCCAAATGATCTTTTTCCCCTCAACCTGTCCTAGGAAACAGAGAAGCCCTTCAGACAAAACTTTGCTCAGAAAAAGGTTCCCTCTATCCCAGGCAAACACCTGAGTAATTACAGTCTGAATAGTTAATCTGGCAAATTATATGCAACAAAAAACAGGATCTTAAAATACAGAATGTTAGGAAACCTTAATTATAGGTGGTGTTACCAAGCTCCACACGTAATTTGTATTACACTATCAACCCAAAGATCTAGCCAAGGTCATCATCCTGAGAACTCAGTGAAGGACTGAGAGAGGAAGGATATTAAAATAGTTACTTGTGGTAATAACAGTCAATAAACTCACATCATTTTTTTTGTCTTTATAGGATTGATAGACTACTCAGTCTCTTGAAATGATCAGTCCTTTACTCTGGAAATGGGACTAGTTCATAAACTTGGTTAGAAAATCTTGGTTTTTAAGTAATTTTTGGAAGTGCTTTTCTTTGCCTCTTGATCCTGCTAGATTAGGATGAAATTTTAAAGATTCCCTTTATAAATTTAGGACCTAGAAATATTTCCTTGTAATTAAAAAAGAAAAAAAAAAAAAAAAAGGAGAGGGGAAAAGAAAGAAAACTGAGACCTTCACTAAAGCACCTGCCTTGAGAAGTTAAGACTTCAAGCAAAATACTGTGAGACTCATAATAATAGTGTGAGAATTGGCAATCCTTCATCAGGGTATAATTTCTCTTTCTTCTAAACCCTCTTTTTACTAGCAAAGTGGCCACACTCTAAAGACTAGACCCCTAATATTAGGAATAGTCCACATGTAGGGTCACAGCTGAAGTTCCATTCCCAAGCTAAAGACTGGTTACAGTCCCTGAAAAAATTACATAGAATCTCTCTTAGGATATTGGGGGGCTGTAATTAGAGGAAATGTATCTCTGTACACTAGAGAAAGGAAAAATGTGTAATTGTTTTGCACAGTAAATTAAAAAGGGTGAAATTAGACAGGGGAGTAAAGAGAGATGCTGATTAAAGAGTAGAAAGAGCCCGAACACATGGGGCATGCTTCATTTTGTATGTTTGAACTCCAGCCATGAAAAGCCAGTTAGTGCTGAAGGCTTGTTAGAGCTCGTCCCACAGCAAGGCAGTAAACACGAGTAAGTGGATTTCTGACTGGCCAGGATGCAGCAGGTGCACACCTGAGCAGGGAACTGCACCCTTCCAGCACGGAGCTGGGCATGGCAGCAAGGTCTCTGCCAGGGGCTAAAGCCCGTCACTGACTTCTGCAGGTTTTAGATCAGGCCATAGCAAGGTTGTTTGCTTAAGTTGGGCTACTTTGCAGAAGTATTGTCACACAAAGTATGACCTTTGCTTTTTGTGTACATTTTGCCCAACAAAAGGGAACAGCATGCCAGGCAGCATACAATGTATATCACTGCAAGAGACTTCTGTTCAAACATCATGACAGAATTTTGATCTAAGCATTGCAGAAATGGTTGTTCTGCCAAGCCATTCCTTTCCTCTCAATATTCCTTTGTGAGCAAGGCATGTTCTGGAAGAAAAAGTGAAATTAAATTAAATTTGTTTTCTTGCCATGTTTGCAGAATATCCCTTGAAGACTAAAATCTTTTGTTTTTACCTACAGTTATGCTTAGCGTGCTTAGAGATACAATCTGTCATCAATACTCACACCCACATGTCCCTCTGTAGTTACAAATTAGGATGAGCTCAAGGAAATCCAGCCTTCTTCTGAAAGATACTTCTGCAGCCAACAGATTTGAAGCAGAAGGTAACTGCCCTGCCAGCACAGCCCATCTCAGGGGAATCAAAGGGCATGAAATCAAGTAATTTTGGACTTTGATTAACCCTGGACTCCAAGGCTTTTTATGTAATCTGCTCCTAGATTGTTAGTACCTAACAAGGCGATGCAGAAAGTTCAGGCAAGTATTTGATAGTTTGATCTGAGTGGGGCAGTCAGCTCTCCAACTATGAACAAAGGAATTTTCTTCAGCTAGAAAGATTATCCTTTACTACAGAACCAGGGTTTGGGGTGGAATGAGGCCTTTTAGTTGCCGATCCTTCTTAAAGGGGATCAAGCTCCTGGTATTTCTGTGGAAGCACTTAATGGAGGAAGTTCTGGCATGAGATGGACATAAAAGTGCTTTAAAACAGGAAACTTTGAGAACTTTGCAGTTGTCTGGTTTCCTACGTTCAGTGGCAAAAAGTTCAGAAGTCCAAGACAAGCTCTTTACTCACATCTGGATAAAAAACACCATTGGACTGGTAGAGAGGATGAGGAGGAGCTACATACTTCTTAAGAAAATGCCTAAATACCTAATTCCAGATGTGTAAATAAATCTTTGCTAGGATAGAAGGGTTTAAAATTAAAACAAGCTTTAAACAAATATTTTAGGGAACAAGCTGCTTTTTCTGGACATTCTCAAGTTTTCAAGGCTTTGTATTACTTTTCTCTAAAACTAAGTTTACTCAGTGTTCTCGACACCTGAAAGGTTTAATTATTGTCTATTTAAGTAGAGTGTCAAAATAGGTAGAATAATATAATATCTTACTACTACAATTTCCAGCATAATGGCTATCTTCTCTTGGTGAACAACCTTTCCTGTTTTCTCATAAGCAAAGACCTGGAAGTTTGCATGATTTCATACCACTCCTCTGAAATTCTCTGACAAGGTAGTATTGTGCCTCATCTGCATGCTAAGGCTGTGGGGATTGATCCATTTGCACAGGGAACTGCGTCTAATTCCTGGCTGTACGTCTTTAGTTCTATATTAATGTTGTCTTAGATTTATCAGCTGTTTGCATCATAACAAATTACTTTTTGATAGGAGTTGAAATCTTTTTGGAAGTTCCTGCTATTGCAACATACCGTGTTTTCATGCTAGCAGCAACACTTGCCTCATAACCCACCCTTGCACTTGCATGTCAGTTGTGTAAGACTTTAGCTTAGGACATCTTGTATTGAGAGTTCTCTTCTGTTCATGACTCAGTGCAACTCCCTAAGCATTTTGCAGCTATGAATCTTTTCTTATGTTAAATAGCAGCAAGATTATATTGCAAACTATTTCTAAACTATCCTTGCAAGGTCAGTAAAGTCTGCTGATGTCCACTGAGATTCTTTAGTACTTGCAGGTCACATCCACCTTCTCTCTCAATCAGACACTTCATTTATTCACTGCTGTGTCTTAGAAAGTGACCTTCAGTAATGAGGAAGACGCGTAATGCTCTGTGAAATTATGGACACCTTTTGGGTTAAAGATAACTTTCTGGATATGGCCATGAACTACTGAAAAAGCAGAGTGTTTTTGCATCCTCTTCTCTTAGAGTAAAATTTTCTTCCTTGTTTTTCAGCTCATAGACACGTATCTGTTACAAGATTCCAGTAGAATATCTATATATAGTATGACAGTCAATTTATATTTGGGAAAAAATATATAAGGGCAATCAAATGCCAGAAAATTGCATATATTGGCCATTCCATATCCTCAGAAGAATCAAATGCTCAACCTCCAGAAGAAAAAAATCAGAGATTTGTCATAAATTCACAGATTTATACAAATTGGTGTAGATTTATTAAAAAGGACTAAAGCCACCTTTGACTGTGGAGGTTCTAGCTTCTGCCTTCACTCCTTGTATTCTCCAGACAGGGTATATCTTGTAAGATTATATCCTGGCTATATACTGTAAGAGCAAACAGGGAACTCTGCTATAAACTTGTGATGAGATCCTCTTCAGACTATATAATACATAGGAAAAAAATTGGAACATGGAGAATCCTCCAAAACATCAAGTGGAGAAATATCACCCTGAGCTGACACCATGGGAAGAGGAACATGGTTGCCTCCTGTTGATTCCTTCAGAAGACCCCAAATGAAGAAGACCAGAGGATGGTGGGAGGAGGAGGTACATATTAAAGGAAAGAAAGAGGTGTAGTACTCAACTCAGAAGGAAAACATGTAGCTTCAGAGTCCAGGCTGACTGGTGACACATCCAGGCCATCTGGATATGCTTACACTTAAAATAATGGACTTTCCATGACTTGTAGCAGTCCAAGATCTTTAAAGCACAGAGAGTCTCACAATAACTTCATTTTGCCTAGCTGCTGTGCAAGACTTGGACCTGCAATATAAGGACCTCTTGCTATTCAGGACAAAGAACTCCAATATGACACTGATTAGATGTGTATAAAATTAGCAATGGAAGTGAAAGAAGTTTCATTCTATTTCACAAGCTCTTGCCTTAAAAGCCCTTTCTTGTTTTGAGAACATTACCTGCTACACAGGATCTGGCCTCACCCCAGCTCTCTCTGAAATTAATCACTTACTTTCAGTTACTTTGCCTATCCTCCCTCTAATTTCCTTCCAGTGGAGACTCAGACTTGAAATTACTTTACTAATTAACAATGGGAATTAGCAATAATTGACCTGATGCTCTACAACAAACCTGGGTGATGTGTTTCCTACCTTATCCCTGCTGCAAGAACAAGACATGTGAAAGGATGCAGTATGTAGTAGGCTTTTAAAACTCTCCTCCTCTCAGTACAACATAGAGGGAAAGTATTATATCATAATATTATATAATAATATTGTATCATTATACCACTATATAATAATATATATAATTAAATACAGACCTGCCAAAGCTATGAGTATTCCCTCCTCTACCAAGCTTCTGGGAAATTTCTCTAACTAGGAAAAAAGACAGGGCAACAAAAAAACCTCAAAAAAAAAATCCTGTTAGCATGTTACCATATTTCCCAGTGGCAGTACTTCATTGCTGAGAAAGTATCAAGTCTTCCTTCTGTCTCCTCAAGGACTGGTTCTCCCTGCTCTCTCCTTGTACTCTGCATTAATGAACGTGCCCTTCTGTTTGACTTCCTCGTTGCAACCTTTCAACTCACCCGTCTGTCACTTGGTAGTAGCTTCGGGAGGGCTCTTCCCAGGGACATTTCGTGTTTATTCAAGTGTTGCTGTGCTGTGAGACTAAAGAAGCAGATCTGGTGCTTCCAGCTAAATCTGTTTATTTCCCAACCCACAGCACCGCATATTCCCATAAAAAAAGGCAGGAAGGCAGATACTAAATTAAAAACAAGTCAGGGGACTGTTTTCATTTCTCATATTCCCCTTAGTTACATGTGGCCTTTCTATCCAGGTAGTACACAGAGAATTCAAACTGAGCTTGCAGAACCCATGTGAAAGCAGCTTCTCTCTGTCTCCGTTCATTTTTGATCCATTTGCTTTTACCACAAGACTCTCATGAGTTCAATGTATATCAAGATAGCAAAAATGTATGGAGGGAGGCCAGCTCTTGGGTATGGGAGGCCCAGAGACCCCAGTTTGTAATGAGCTGGATGTGGTCCTCACCAGTAGACTTAACTGGGGTGCAGATGGAGCAGGAGGAGCTGTAGGTGCAGAGTATGGGTTGCATGGGGTTGTCTTGGGATAGAACCGCTCTCTCTCCCATGTTAAATGTGGATGGTGGTTACTGCTGCAACCTGCGGGAGGGCACAGGCTTTTGCTTCCTCAGCCTGCTTTGTCCTCTTTTCATTGTGCTCGAAATGAAGCCCAAGTTCGGAGCCACCTTTGAAGTGGGATGTTACTTCCTGTTCTGACCAGAGAGGAGTCAAAATGAGTCAGTAGGTAGCTTAAGAACTTCCTTTAGAGTGGTCTCATTTTCTGGAAGCTCTGCAAGAGAGCATGCCCAGCCTCACCACTGGCTAAGCAGCAGCTGTGCCGTGGGGTATCGAAACGCTGCTCTTGGCTGCACACAGTAAACTCTCTTGGGTTACTTTCTGTTCTCCACATGGTAGAAGCCTGTGCAGAAACAGCTGCTGAAGAATAGTTTATATGCTGTGACGTGCTGAAGCAGCATTTTTTGCTCTCTCTGAGCCCACAAATAAAAAAATAAAAATAAAAAAAATAATTTTTAAAAAAGCAAGCTGTATGTAGAATTGGTCATGGTGGTAAATATACAAAATTAAGACAATGTTTGGCATTCAGAGCAACCTACAAGAATAGCAAAAGATTATAGATCTCTACATGCATACAGTTCCAGGTTAACATGTACAGCATGGACAATAACAACTGAACTACTGGCATGAAAAATGTCAAAAACTAAAATAAAGAATTTACTTTTATTAAAATCAAACTTTGAAAAGGTGTACATGTTAAAAGGATGACAGGAACCATTTCATTAGCTTTGAAAGAAAAAGCCATAAGTTAAATAGGTGAAATTCAAAGCTCACAATAGTGAACTACTCTGCATTGTGGGAATATATGAATTAAAGATTTATGTAAATATATTAGAAAAGACGGACCATAAGGAAAATAGCAAGAAGAGGGAATAGCCATTGCTCCCTGCAGTGCTCACTGAACAAGGCTCCAGGCTGATTGCAAAGATGATTGTGATCATCAGAGAATGGGAGTCTGAAGCAGTCACTGGGATGGAGAACTTCATCCAGCAGCAAGGACCAGCATCCTGCTAGGGCCGTCCTGCCAGCAGCCCAGTGGATTGCACAACAATTTTGAGGATTTGCAAGAGCTAAAGAATCTCTGCACTTGAAGGACCAACACAGTAACTTCAAAAGCTACTCCAGAACAGACCTAGGTCTTGACCAGTAAAGACTGGGGATCAGCATGTAAAGTTTGACACCTGCAAATGCAAATGCCAGCACTCAGCTGTTGAATGCTGGATTCATATACAGGTATCAAGATACTGGATTGGTAGAGAAAATGTCAGCCAGCTATAAATGCCTTATCATCCACTCTAGCTAAAAAAAAAAAAGGTCTTGATAAACATTGTCTTTTCCTGTGTCTCATAAACATGGAAACCAACTCTGAGCCTACAAATTTACAAAGGGAATAAAAACATGAAAGATCTACTGATTGCAGACATGGTCCCTTAAGTTTGTGACACAAAGTTTGAGGTAGGTTGTGTACCTCCATATCTGATTAAGAAAAACCAGCTTGCAAACAAAACATGGGTCATGGTTTCCAGAACTATCACTGACAATTTGTGTAGCCCACAAGGCACACTTCCTATCCCATTATGATCTAAGGAGGGAGCTCTGAATATTAGATGTGATGTCATGTACAGGCCACAGGATATCAAATTCTCCAGTACAACAGGAAAAGGTGTTAAATCCATCCCTTACTTTCACACATAAATATTCAAATATTAGAAAATAACTAAGGATGCTTCATATTGGCCCAGGTGCAGATGTCAAAAGTACAGCCCAGTCAAAGGAAAGAAATAAGCTTAGTCGTTGGTTGAGTACCCTCAATGCAAATTAAAATGTTAATAGTATGATTAGCTACAATAGTTTGTCTTGACTCTAGGAACCAGGTAAAATAATTTCTCAATTTTTTTATTTCCCAGGATGATTATCATAATGCATTCATATTGCACACCATATTGTATTCTTTGTATTCTGCAACTCTCCTGCTACCTGGAATCCACTACAGGCTGCTGAGGGCTGCTCTGAATTGAATCTGAGAGCTGCTTTTTGCGGTCTTTACTGGCAGGAAGACAAAGTTCAAACATTTAGCTACTCTAAGAATAGATAGACAGATTCACACCACAGGTCAGTTCAGCCTATTGTTCAGAAACCGATGCAGAGGGAATAGTATGAAAACAAGGCAAGTCTGCTATAAGACCTCATACTCTGTAGACTTCAACAACTTGGGATTTCCTTGGCTGAGAATGTATCTATCCCTTTAACTGTTCTTGGTAGACCTTTTACTCCAATGCATGTGCTCAGTTGTGTTTGAACCCATGTAAACCTTTAACAGCGTGGTATTTTTCATCAAGGCATTCCACAGCTTAACTCTGTTTCTCAATGAAACCTTGTCCTTTTGTTTGCTTTTAAACTGCCCCTACTAGTTTCACTTAATGATTCCTTGTCCTTATATTGTAAAAGAAAGTAAACACTTGCTACTTACCTATAGAATCTGCTTGTGCCTATCGGCTGATCAGCAGCTTAATATCCTCATTACTAAAAGATCTATAAGCAATTGGAGAAAAGATGTAACTCTGGTTAGTGCAGACAAGCTCAATAAGAGAATATTTTGTATCAGGTCAGGACTAAAAATAAATTTGCTTTGACCCAATTCCCTCCTAACTGAGGGAGAAGGAGTAGCTCTTACCATGTCCTTAGAGGGCTCAGTTGCTGATGAACTCAGTATCTCCCAAGGCTAAGCTTGAGGTGAGAATTGTCTTCCACATAAGATTCCACCAGGCTCAACATCCACTAGGTACAATTCTGTCTGACTATGGGCTCTGGATCTTGGGCTGTCAGTCAGTAACAGTCAGGCGTTTCTGGTCTGCAGGGGAAAATGCTCTCCTGTATGTTTTGCTAGATTGGTAGTCAATAAAGTAATATCTATGAGTACTAGAGTAGATACCTCTGTGTGTAATCTGATTTGCAATGAAAATAAGTAAATTAAAAGGAAAAATCTCAAATAAAAAATACTTCTGTTATCTGAAAATAGTATTACACAAGTTTCTCTATTTGGAAATTATCCATTCATTTTCTTCATAAACATTTACTAAGGAGAAAAGTATTTTATGAACATATGGCACTTGTCTCTGTTTTGGATGTAAAAACGTCTGGTATTTTGCTGACTTCATTTCATTGTGAGTCACTGTGTAGGTTTGTATAAACACCAGGGTATTTTCATCAATTAGGAATAACTGAGATTTTCAACATAACATTCCCATATTTACTTGTGCTTGAATAGTTCTGCTAATACCCCAGATAATACACAAATAGATGTATTTTACTGCACACACAGGATCCCTGTTCCTAAAAAGTTCCAGTCAAAGCCTGAGAACCTATGACTCTACCCTAAAACCTCACTGTATGCATTAGCAAAAACCCTTCTAATTTCCCCTGTAAGTGGGTGTTCTTCATAAGTTAGGATACTGGAGTCAGGAAAAATAAAGTTTTTTTCTTTTTTAATCATATTCTAATGGAAAAGAAAATACTATCAAATGAGCAGGCTATTTCTTAAGATAATTGTAGCATATACAGAATCTCATCTAATTGTTTCAGACAACCTTTCACTATAATGTGTTCCTGCATGTTGCTGGTAACTACATACCCAGACTAAGCAAATCAATTGCCCTATCAATACTCCAAGAAGTAGACTGATCCAGTCACAGTTTTGGAGTACTGCAGGTGAGAGAGGACACCAGAAGTCCCACCTACCTCAGAAAACTTGTAAAAGGACTCACTTTAATCAGGAACCAAATTACTAGCACAACACAGAACCAAGATAGAAATCCAAGCCACTGTAGTGGCATCCCCAGAAGTGGCAAGGGGGTGATCACATACGGCAGGACAAGAACGAGGTTAGAATCAGAAAGTGCTTATGCTGCTATTGAGGACACCTTCACGGGAAAGAGATGATGTGGGTTCAAATCCCTTTAGCAGAAAAGAGTGTCAATAGTCCAAGGTTCCTGGATAACTGCTCTAGCCTTGAGCTAGCAGGTGAAACAGAGATAAGAGCCGTGTGAAGCTAGCCTGTCCCATGGCTGAAATCACACTTACTAGTCAACTTGATTCTGAAGGCAAAAGGGGAGCATCTTCCCTGATCTCTCCACAATGAGAACGGGCACAACCTTTGCTGTTTGTCCTCCCACAAGGTGACACTAGATGGCAGCAATTGAAGTGGCAGCAGAAGCTGCAGATCTTGCTGGCCCAGAAGGCGCTCCAGCAACCAGATGGTCAAAAATACAGAGAACACCTGATAGTCACCTCTTCTGTGCCTATCTACTGCCGTGGAGGTTGCCACAGTACTCAGGCAAGTCATGAGATTCAGACATGAAGTCTTGACTGTCCTGCTTCTTGTACCTGATCTAGTTGAAGGTGTCCCTGCTGACTGCAGGGTACTTGGAGTAGTTGAGTTTCAAAGGTCCCTTCCAACACTAATTATCCTGTGATTCCGCGATTCTGTGATTCTGTTTCTTTTCTCTACACTGACTTGACCATATCTGGTTGGCTCAGTTTTTGTCCAAGGCCTCTTAGCCTGCATTTAAATGGCAATTTTTCACAGAGTAATGTGATAAATCACCAGTCTATTTTTATGTTTGCTTCTTTGGAGTCAAATGGGTTAGGTGTTGCATGGCATTATGGAAATACTCACAAAATTTACCTTGTTAGTAAGAAACACAGAGTCAAAAAGTAATCGATAGATAATGTCATGATTGTTGCTCTGACAATTAACTTCTGAAAGAAACCGACGGAGGGAAAAGCTGAGACTCCCCAACACATGAACAGCGCCAATGTAGCATATGTTCTTCTTGCTTTACTAAGACCAAACCTAACTGCCAGCAAAATCACAGGCTATTCAAAGTTTAACAAAAATGTATCAAAAGACAGTGACCAGCAACAGCATTAGTATTGCCTTTGAAATATTCATGTGCTTTCCGTCCTCCACATGCCAGTTTTGTTCAATATCTTTGCCACAGTTAAAGCTGTCTCCACTGCGTCATTACACCTGCCAAGTTCTGAAAATGTGTTTGGGGCTTAAATCTGGATATCTAGCCATCAGCATGGGAAAAGAGCACAGCACTTCACACAGTAATTGAGATTCTGACTTTGAGCTAGTGAAAACAAAATCCAGTGCTTAGTCACTGATGGGAACTGCAGGCATTTTACTCAAGACCTCGAAACTCAATTGCTGGCTGCAACTTCTGCTGCTGCAGTGTGGGGTAGTCACCTAAAGATAAGTGCCTTATACGACAGCCAAACCATTTACATCTTTGAGCAATTCTGGCAGTGGCCTAGCTGTCTGCCTGCCAAGCAGCAGGGAAGGAGAAAGGAGGGGTGGAGACATGGATTGTCACTGTGCATAAGCATACACGAGATGGAAGCAGTGGCAGGTGACTCAAGATTACAGAGACACTGTCTGCATGTGCAGGAACAGGGTTTTGGAAGCCAAAGATGAGAAGCTGAACTTGAGGAGAGACATAAAGAGTCACTAAAAGGGCTTCTACAGGTGTATCAGCAGCTAAAGAAAAACTAGGAAAAATGTAGCTTTGCTGCTGAAGGGGGAAGGAGACCTGGAGACAAAGGACCTGGAAGTTCTCAATGACTTCTTCACCTTGATCTTTATCAATTAGAGTAGCCTTCAGCAATTCCATGCCATGAGACCACAAAGACAATCTGGAGCAAGGAAGAGTAGAGAAGGATCAGATTAGGGAATAAAAACATGACCATAAGGCTCGATAGGACAAAACACACAAGTGTCCAGCAGAGAGACCTGGACAATGTCACTGGAAAGTCAAACTCGATCATCTTTGAAACATCATGACAAGCAGCAAAAGATCCTGACAACTGAAGAGAATTCATGTAACTCCTGTCTTCAAGAAGGGCAATACTATAGCACAGCCAGCCTCACCTCAGTCCCTGGGAAAGTGAGGGATCAAATCCTTCTGGAAGCCATTTACAAACACAAAGGACAAAATGGTGATTAGAAGCAGTCAGCATGGATTTACAAATGGGAAAACATGCCTGACCAACCTGATAGCTTTGTGTGATGAAAAGGCTGGCTTGGTGGATGAGGGGAAAGCAGTGAAGATTTTTAATCTTGATTCTACCAAGGGTTTCAACATAGTCTCACATAACATCTTCATTGACAAAGTGAAATACTGGTGAGATGAGTGGATAGTGAGATGGGTGGAAAACTGGCTGAACTGCCATGTTCAAACATTTGTGATCAGTGGCATGAAGTTCAGATGGAGGCTAGTTACGGGAGGAGAACATCAGGGGTTGGTACTGAGGCCCACAGTGTTTAGCATCTTCATTTATGACCTGGATCATAGGACACAATGCACATTCAGGAAGTTTTCAGACAATACTAAACTGGGAGGAGTGGCTGATGCACCAGATGAGCATGACATGCTGCCATTTAGAGGGATCCTGCAGGGTGGAGAAATACACCAACAGGAACACCATGAAGTTCAACGAAGAGAAATCCCAAGTCTTGGCCCCAGTACAAGAGGGGTCTGACCATCTGGAAAGCAGATTTATAGAAAAATATATGGGCACCCTGGTGGCGCCAAGTTGAACACGAGCCAGCAATGTGTCCTTGAAGCCAGCAGCATCTAGTTTTGCATTAGGAAAATGTTGTCAGCAGTCTGAGGGAGGTCACCCTTTCCCTTCCCTCAGCATGGGTGAGAATCAGCAGGAATGCTGGATTCAAGCCTGGGCTCCCGGTACAAAAGAGTCCCTTAGATACTGGAGTAACTCCAGAGAAGGACCACAGAGATTATTAAGGCACAGGAGCATCTGTCATACAAGGAGAGGATGGTAGAGCTGGGACTGTTTAGCCTAGGAAAGAAAAAGCTTATGAGTGGGAGGGGAGATGGAGCAAATGGAGTCAGACTCTTCTCAGCAATATCCAGTAAAAGGAGAGGGGAAATGGGCACAAACTGAAACAGTAGACATTTCAGTTAAAAATCAGAAAGAGCTTTCTTATTATAAGTGTGGTCAAACATTTGTCTGGTTTTTTTTTCTCAGACAGGCTACAGAGACCCCATCCTTGGAAATAGTCAAAACCCACATGTACACAGTCCTGGACATCCTCCTGTATGTGACCCTGTTCTGGGCAGAGAAGTCAGACAAGATGATCTCCAGAGATCCCACCCAACATCAACCGTTCTGTAAATGTGTGAATCTGTATTTCTGTGCCAAACAACTTAGACTTCAGGTGTCCCTCATTGCCTTCTGCACTGCGGAGTCCACCCAAACCCTGTGAGACAGGCTAAAGCTATTCCTGCAACAATGCAAACAGTAATCACACATGATTGTCTTCCCCTTATTATGCATGTCTTACTTGTTCATATTGAGGTCGTTGCACCAAATAGAGAAGGCCCCACAAGTCTGTGCAGAGATACCATTTTTTTTTTACACAAGTAAATAATAAAAGATCATCTTCAAAGTTAAGGGACAAAGCATCTTTTTTGGCAGCTCTGTGGGGAGATGATTTTGGCTCACTCTCTCATTTCCTCAGCAGTACAAGGCACTGTAGGATCAAGAAAATTACAGGAAAAGATTAGCGGGCACCTTCTGGACTCTTGTCTCAGGATGTCTTGTGTTCTGTTGGAGCCATACCCATATGACTTTTTAAAGGAGTAATTGTGTTTCTCAGAAAACAATTACTCAAAACTTGCTAAAAATAATAGAAAATTGAGATTAGTCTGAATTTGAAGCTCTCTGCCAGTAAAACAAAAAGTTTATTTGTTAAACTGACAGAACCTATAGTCAAAACTAATTATCACCTTCATTGTGGTATTAATGACAAAGCATCTTGGTGATGACACTGTGCCACTTGAGTCTGACAGGGCCCAGTTGTGCCAACTGACACAATTTCATCAGAAATACTGCAATATTTGGTGCTATCTCTCAAAGTTACTGCCACTCCTAAAATACTAAGAATGCTATGAATGCATGAAAACCACACTGAAAGTATCTAAACCTGGCAAATACTGGGAAAACTTGAAATTTTTTCTGAAAGTTCAAGAGTCTAAGTGCAACAGTAGTCCATATTATTGATGATTCAAATAGCCTAATTCATATAATTTGAATATAAGGCCAGGCAGTGCTTCTTACAGTTCATCCTCTCAGGTATAGAAGAGAAATCATCCATCTTTGCCATTGTAGGGCTCAATCATCTCAGCAAGGTCTCTGTCTTCTCTTTTTTTGATGTTTAGACAAGGTGAGTTCTTTACCAGCAGAGAGGTGAAATTTTATACATGGAACAAGGAGGCCAAAGAGTTGAGAAAACTCTTCTTACCATAGCTCAAGGTAACTTCTTCCTTAGATCACTGTCTGTTGTCATACACTATCTACATTTATACAGTTATTATCATTTTTGCTAATAAATACTCTGTAAGATTCAGTAGCAATGTTGGTGGCTTCATTTGTTACAACTAGAAAGATTTTCAGCTTTTGGAAATTCTTAACTCATGATACCTTGTTCAACTTCTAAATCTTTTAATAAATATCAGGCTGTGCTAAAAATACTATTTGTCATATGACATTTTTAAAAATGTTTTGGATTGAGCTCACAAATCCTATTGAAATGTTTTGAGAATATTTTTGACTGCCTATGCACTATGAACAGCAGGAGACCTTGCTGACCCCACTAGAGATTAATGGGTTGGAATTTGTGTCTTTCTGAGGAATGGAAGACGTCAACGCTAAAAGTTCCCTTACCCCACAGATAGCTGGTCCCAGTCCTGTTGTTTTTTCCAGTCTTAAGAAAAATCCTTGGCAAGAACTATCATTTTTCCAGTCATCAAATTTCCAAGAATCTTCTCTTCACATCTCTCTCTTTTTCTTTGATGGACTCTCTCACCGTAGTAAACGCAGGCCTCTCGTAGGAATGCGGGCCAGACGTGTGTATAAGCCAAATGGCTTATGCCTGGAACAACAGCAAATGAACAATGAAATCCAGAAATGAGATGAAATTAAAAAAGAAAAAAAGAAAGAATACTTTTTTTAAATATAGAAATGTTTCTCACTTCTTAATTGCTTTGACTCAACTGTGTAATTAGTTTTGACCCAATGAATGGCAGTCAGATCATTTAGGGACACCATGCCCCATGCCACCTTATACACATTTAGAATTAAATTGTCAAAACTGGCAGCACTGCAGAAACTTTTTCACAATTTAACTTAAAACAGGAGAGGTAGATGATTTTTTTTCCTTTTTCTTTTTTTTTCTCAATCTAGATTTACCAAAAGATCTTGTTTCTTTGAACAGATCATCTGACTTCATGTGAATGAGTGAGTATGTTTTGCTCTTTGCTGCATGGCTTATATACACTAACACTGGCATATTACTAGGATCTTTCAATAGTACTGTTCCTGTTCAAATGGTAGAGTTTGGGGGTTTTTGCTGTCTCACAGGTGAGAGGCTCTGATATGTAAAATTAGTCATACATTTTCAGTTTAAAGTCCATCAAAATGCCAACAAAATTTTTAATTTTAAATGAGTTGCATTATACAAACTCTTACACTTGAAAACACATTTAAGTGTTTCAATAGTTAGAGACCTCATTTGGGATGTACAGATTTACAACTGTATTCTGATTTTCAGATATAATTACTAATTTTGACCTATATTATTATTTTCAGTTTTTTCGATTACTATGATGTTATCCTGTATCCAGTAAATAAAGCAATGAAAAGCTATCTGTCTTTTGTGTATAGCTGCATCTTGCCAAATACCCAAAAATTAGAAACACTAGTTTTTAAGGAATGTGGATGACTCTAAGGAATAGTTGATGGATCCCTAAAGTTCTAGGCCTCATATTCACATCTTATTCCAGGCTACTACAAACTAAGAATTCTGGTATAAGAAGAATATTACAGTCAGTCAGATATAACTTTAAAAAATCAAAGAGACAGAGTACTGCAGAATAGTCAGAACTTCCTTGGTTCTGGTAAGGATTATGGAGAAATCCTCACAGAGTCATTTTCAGGACAAAGGGAAAGGTGGCTGGGAGCAACCAGCATAAATTTACCAATGAAAAATTGCCTGGTTGACCCACTTGCCCTCTACACTAGGAGGACTGGTTGTGTGGAGAAACAAAGCAGTGCATGTCATTTGCCTCAACACTGGCAGGGCTGTTGATGTAGTCCCTCATAGCTCTTCCCCAGGGGACAGACTGGGGAGACATGGAACATGGGCAGATTCCAAGATGGGTGAAAAACTTGCTAGGCTGGCAGGCTTAGGGAGCAACAGTCAACACTTTGAAGGAAAGACACTGAAGAGCAACATCCCTCTTCAAGAAATATGGGCAAGAGCTGACACTGACCTGATGCAGGAGAACAGACTGAGGACATCAGTTCTGCAAGGAAGTGCTGGGCTGGTCTTGGATAAAAAGTTAAATACAGCTAAACAATCAGTGCATCTTTCAAAGATTAACAGTGAATTAGTGGCTGCATTAGTGAGGTGGTAGCAAGAAGGAAGAAGTTGCCCACTCTATTTGGCACTTTTGTCTCTCCATCTGGAGTATTGAGCCCATTTAACTGAGTAATTCAACTGAGCCCATTTGGGAACTCCCCAATATGAGAGAGATTTTGTCCAGCTGGGAATATCTCCAGCAGAAGTATGGGGACTGGAGAAGCTGATATTTGATAAGGTGAGTCTTTCAACCTGGAGAAGACTAAGGAGGGGTCTAATTGCTGCCTTGAGCTATATAGTGGGAGGTTGTAGAGAAGACTCATAGTCTTCTCAGGGGAACACAAGAAGGGACAAGAAACAGCAGTATAAGCCTCCAACAAGGAAAAATCTGACCAGATCTGGTGAGGGTAGTGCAAAACTGGGACAGGGATGCTGGTGGCATTCCATCCTTTGAGGTATTCAAAATGCATCTGGACTCTAGCAATCAGTCCTAGCTATAAGTTGAAATCGCTGAATCATAGAACACCTCAAGTAGAAGGGACCCATAGGGATTATCCAGTCCAATTCCCTCCTCCTCTCAGAACTACTAAAAGTAAACTCTTTGTACTCTGATAGTCTTGGTACTGTGACTGCTTCCCTAGGGAGCCTGTTCCAGTGCCTGACCACCCTCTGTGTGAAGAACCTTCTAATATCCAAACTGAACTTCCCTTGACACAGCTTCATTCCATTTCCTCATATCCTTGTTAGCCCTGACTTGAGCAGAAGTTTTGCCTGGATGACCTCCAAGGTCCCTTTCAACTGCAGTTGTCCTGTATCCATGTCTCTAAGAATAATTTAGGTCCTGTTTCTCACAGGGAACTAAGGAGCAGCAGTTGTCACAGCCACTACCCCAAAGACTATTAAGACACAGGATCTAACATCTTCCTATCTATAGAAGTGCTTCTCTAGTCATATTTGAAAATACCCCTCCTTTACTGCTCTTGGAAAACACTCAAAATCCAGTTGTAACAGCCTGACTGGGAAGGACTGGAAGAAAGAATTCATCAGGGTAGAAGGAAGGAGCCTGGGATGCCACAAAGCCACTAAAACGAACTTTTTCTCTTTCTTGGTCTCTCACTAAAGGGATTGCAAGTGTGGTGGAGTGTGGAAAGCATGGGATGCCCCTGGACCCAGGACTTAGCACACCAAGCGGGCCACAAGCAGCCCCCTTCTGCGAAGCCACCCGGTGTCACACCACCCACAGCCGCAAGCAGGCGATTTAGGTCAACCCAGCCCCTTTCCACCATCACTGTGCTTGCTCCCAACGCAATAAATAGAAAGGCTATTTTGTCAAGCCCAGCTGTTTTTATTCAAGAACTTCTCAGAGGAAGCCTGAGTGCGTAAACAGGAAAGCAGGGGCTGTTTTTACTTCACCCATCTATAGCCAGTACACGCGGGTTGACATCAGGCGAGGGCCAGCTGCACCGAGTGCACCCAACAATTTGCTCCCTAGGCAGCAGTACCAGCACCAGGGCAGGCATGGCTGGAGGGAGCTGCAGACAAACACAGCACCCCAGTACCCCTGTGCCCATCCCAGCTGCCCCCCGTCCTCGGCAGGGGCAGCAGAAAGGCAAAAGGGTGCCTGGAGGATCATCCGCACTCTGGAAATTCACAAACAAGATTATCTTTTCCTGCAAGAGTGCTGGCCTCTTAGCGCAGCTTGCAGATCATGGGGGGCCTCACCACAGACCCCCAGCACCCTCGTGCTTATGTGATGTGTAGTGCTGCAACCAGCAAGTGCCGGGCACCTATTTTTAGCCCTTGTGGAGTGGAATTGCAGGCTGCACTGCGGATCTCCCTGCAGAAACACTGGTGGGAAGGAAAAGCAGCAGCACACTGTAATTTTGTCTCTAGTGATGGGGTTTTCTTTCTAAATCCTGAGTATCACTTTCATTCACTACTTCAGGCTGCAAGAAATGTGTTTCACCTACAGCTATAATGTCTTCTCTCCAGCCTACATGTCACCATATAATAAAATATGCAGCAGTTTTATAGTCACTGTAGAGTTATTACAAGACATATGTGTACAGAGCACACTGGCTTATATGGCCACCCAGGCGATTAATAAAACTGGTTGCTTGCTAGAAGTGATCTTTAACTAAAGGTTGAACAAAATTGGTCTGGAAACCTTGAGAATAATTTAGAGGGGTTGCTTAAATCACAGAGACACAAAGTCTGCAGGAGGTGGGTCTTCATGCAGCTTTCATTATTAATGTTTTTTCTCTCCATGGTCTCAACACTTTTAAATAGATCAACCTACCAAATAATATTTATGCTAATTTGTTTATTTGCTGCCATAGAAAAAAAACAACAGCAACAACAGTGCTAAGGGAACAAGTGTTAATAGTAGTGAAGAAGTGCCTTGGTTATGAGTAATTTCTGCCTCTATTTTAAACATACTGAGCAAATTCTGCTCAGTTACACCAGCCTAAACTGGAGAAAATTTAATTCTGTGAGAATTGGTTACAAAATTTAGCCTGCAAGTTCAAATCACCACTTCATAAAATAATAAAATCCAGTTATTAATTTTATTAATTACTCTCAGCACATTTTACACATTACTTGTAAAATTCTCCTTGCATATAACTTAGTTATATGCATAAACGGAATATAAATTAATTTCCTCATGTATTTTACTACTTGTGAATAACTTGAAAGCCACAACAGTAGTGATCTTAACTTATATCAGAGGGAAAAACAACCATTAGCTCTGCAACAGAAAAGATAGGACATGCAGACACAGCAAGTCTGCTCTGCCAGGACAGTACCACCTTATGTTTGGTTGTTATTGTACAAATCAGATTGTAGTGTAGAGTACAGAGAGAGCCCTCAGAAAAACAGATTTACCCCATAGTTTTCTGGATCTTCAGCTCACTATAAATAGAAGCACACTGAGACTGTTTGGGAGACATTATTTTTTCTGCATATATCCTATCATTAAGGGGGCTTACTCATTTTCTACCCTGCCTTTAATCTGGAAAAGATAAAAAATAAGTAAACAGTAAGTTTAGGCTAGAAACTTCTCTGCTGTTGATCAGCTGAGTTCATGTCATACTGCCTCCCAGTTAAGGCCTAGATGCCTTTTTTAAACTCTCCTTCTGCTTCAATTCCATAGAGTCCATCTGCCAGGCAGAAATCGTATACAATGCCCAGAGAGTCACTAGATAGACTTCAGCATTTACTAACTTTAGTTAAACTCACCAGGGACCTCTATAAAGAGTTATACAGAACTAACATAAGTCTTGGGTATTTGATCCAGGGTCTAATGTTACAGTTTCCAGCAAGCACAAAGGTTTTGGAGGTTACTGTTCCAGTAAAAAGGCAGAAGTTTCTGACAATGCAAATTGAATAGATGAAAATAGACATTGACTATTCCAGATGAGTTTGAATTTGTTGAATTTTTATTGTAGAAATAAGCAGCCTAAAGCAAATCCTCCCAGGTCTTCAAGTGGTGTAAATCAAATATAAACTATGTAATGGAGTTACTTTGATTCAAATGAGATTAGAACCAGACTCTGCATCTCTTGCAAGCAGTGCTATGTTCTTCAACACCCCACCAGCATGGAAAGGAGATGGTTCTGGCCGTTCATACTGGCATCTAGAGAGTCTCTGATAGATGCCTTTCAGGGCAACTGCTACTGCATGTTTTTTTCAAGTCATGACAGAGTGATTTAACAGATTATCTCTTTAACCTTATGCAGGTGTCAAAGTGCAGGTAAAGAAAGTGAACAGGTCCATGCCTGCCATCCATTCCTTCTAGCCTCCCTCTGCATCAGAAGTGCAGTACTAGAGCCTCTTCTCATCCCAGCCCGTGGAGACATACTGCAGTGGCCAAATTCTCATTGTCCTTTCATTCAAAATAACATCATACAGCAAGATTTCAAGAGTGACTGCCTTTCTCTAACCCTAACCTCCAAGAGCTTAATGCAAGGCATCCATGCCTTTTCGGTTTGAGTATGGAAGGGAGGAAGAAAGTGTCATTTTACTGTGAAAAGTCAATATTTCATTTTAAAAAGAAAAAACAGTGAGGCCAATCAATGGGTCTTGCCTGGTGCACATTTATGGAAGCAGTGAGTTTGGTTAGGAGAAGTTGGGAGGTTGAGCAGTGAAACCACAAACTAAGAAAAGTGACTCCAGGACAGAGCCTCTTGTTCCTTCAGCCTGTAAATTTCAAGATTTCCTAAAATCTTAAAAAAAAACCTTCAGCAAAATCAGTTCATACACAGGTAAATAGCAGCACATGTCAGGAGACAGAATCAGCTCCTGCTATTCATGGAGGTTAAAATTTGGGGCAGTTTAGTTGTCAGTTCATGCACTAGGGAACGAGAGTCATATGGCTTTTCTGGGTCTGGGAAAAGAGAGTCACCAGTGTGAAAACAAAGGAAGAAACAGTAAAAAGCTAGGAGCTACTCGGAGAGTCCTCAGGTACCTGTTTTCAGAAAACAATCAATTCTGGGATGCAAGGAAAGAATTAAAAAGCTCCCTGGAGCTCCACTGCAGTGCTCAGTACTGTTCCTCATGTTACCCAGTACAAATAAAATGTGAACTCAATAGGCCTATGTAAGGCATATTCAAACTCCCTTTTCCCTTTCCTTTCAGCTTTCTCTTTCATGTCTTTTTTCTTTGATTTCTGAATGAAATTTCTGCCTTGCCTTTGTGGTCAACCATGCCAGCCATCTAAAGGTCTCTTGAGAAAGAGACTCTTTTCAAGAGTTAGTAATCATGTGCAAAGAATTTTGGTCATAAATACTTTAGGGATATTGTCAAGAATAAAACCCAACAAAAATAGGCAAGTTAAAAAAAAAAAGAATGTAGGAGTAGTCCAACAGAGCCAGCTGCACTTCCTCCTGTCACAGAATCCTTCATATATTCTTCAGCACGGGACAATGCAGCGGATCCCAATAATTTCTTCTGTGGGTGTAAGCTGCTGTTCATATCCTCGAGCAATGCAAGTCTTTCTGTGTTAATAGACATGACAAAATTGACATTTTAAAGACATATATAATTCATCTTTCATGAAGTATCATCAGTATCACAATTACCAAAGGGGTTTAAGAGAAAATCCCTAGCTAGCAAACACCCCTGATTTAAGGCTACATGTGCAGTTTCCGAAACTAATATATGCTCTCTCTACCTGTGATGAAAAGGCATCTCCATCTTCACTGGAAAGGAGACCACAGCTTTAAAGATCACAGCAACAGTACCCATATGAACGATAACAAAATCAAAAGCTCAGCTGGCCTTTGCCAGAAGTCTGGCATCCTGTGCCTCCCCCATCCCTATGAACACTGACAGCATCCTTAAACCAACCTTTCCACTCTACCATACTATACAATGTGGGATTCATTTCCATGGATAGCACCCTACAGCCACTTCAGCAGCAGGTGTGGCTCTGCCTGGGGAAAACACAGTATGGTCAGGCAGAAGCACATTCTTTGTGGGACTTCAGTCAGCCTCATCAAGTCTGGTACAGTTACCACCAGTGGCCAAAAACACAGAGATGTTACATCTTGCTTAACTCTTGCTGCCTTTGAAAGGCACTTTTTAGCAGCAGAGGTTCCTAAGGAAAGAGAAGACAGTCCCTAAGACCCTCTAAGGAAATATTCAGCGTTCTCTTGCAGATGTCATTTTCTAAAGAAATATTATTTCATTTCTAAAATCTGTTCGATTTTTGCTTTGTATCAGTTTACAAAGACACCCAAACTATCCCTAGCCAATTTTGAAGAGTGGAGTTTATATGTGGCTCTCTCTATAGCTGTGGTTCTCTCTGCCACAAACAGATCAAGCAGAGAGATTTTTCCCTCACTTCTTTCACCGCACACGAAATTCTAGCTAAAATATGTACCTAAATAAAGCAGCCTTGTACCCTTGTTTTTCTCCTTTGTCTCTTGTTATGATAGAGAAGACGTTCATAACTCCTGTCAAAGCTCCAGTGGTACATCAGGACAGAAGTCATACAGGAGAGAGAAAACATGTTTATGGTGTCTACATGTTACAGACAACACCTGTGCTCAAAAGTGGGTTTTATACCAGGCTTTGGCTGTGGCAAAGCAGGCTGACACTACATGAGAACTGATGGCTGGAGGGCAAATAGCTCCTTTCCAATAACCAGGAACTGAGTTTCTTTTAAGTATTTAAAGAAATAACTATAGTTAATGATCATATTATCCTTGCAAGCAGTCTGGGAGACCAAAGGAAATCAAAATCCAAAAGACAGGTTTACAACATCCAATTCATTTCTAGTGAATCTGGTTCATATATCAAAACCTGAAGGCAGAGCAAAACACTCAGCAACTACTGCACTGCTCAAACTAACAAATTACTTTTCTCAAGGCTTGGGCAAGTAAATAGATGCTCTTATTACATGTTTATATGAATCATTTGGTATGATTCATTGGTTTGTTTTGTCATTAAAAACTACAGGCTTTGAGTATCTCTCAACTTCTGTTGTATGTGTTAAATTTTATCAGTCACATGCATTTTAATTTGGCTCTATTAATGGCTCCTGCTTCTTGAGTTTGAATAGACCATGGAGAATAATGCAAGGATCTATTTTAAGTCTACAGCCATTTTCTATTTTGGCAAAGAAATAACTGACAATAAATAAATATCATGCCATATTTTAAATTCATATGAATTATTCTGGATGACCTTACAGAGCTCAACAAAATAGGAAGCAGAAGAAATCAACAGCCAACATAAAGAATGTATAAGGATCAGCAGGATTGAACTGCTAGTAAATGGAAATGTGGCTGTATTAAGCTAACTTGAACAGCTATTTGATCATTTCTTCCTTTTCATACTTGGGAACAAATTTAGTTCCTGCTGGATCAATTCCAGATCCAGGGTTAGCTTCTTGAAACTATTCATGGTATTTTATGCATAAAAAAGAAATTGGGCCATTTCTGTATTTTTAACATATTTTAGTTACTAACATTTGAAGTATTTTTCCTGTTAGACCAGGCCATGGTCATCACATGGTCATAGATGCGTGAGATAAAGTGCTGCTTTGATCTTTGAAAATCTTCTTGTGAAGTGGGACTTTATCTTTCTTCAGCCCTTCCAGCTCCCAGTCTATTCTTATTTCCATAGAGGTCTCACCAGTAACCCTTAAAATATGGGAGAGTATGAAACTTTGAATAAAGATCTTGTTCATAATGCAAAGATAACTAAATCAAATTTGGTGCTTTATCTCTTCCAAATTTGCTTCACCTGCTGGAAAAGCAAAACTTCTTACAAAATAGAAGTCTTACCTCTTTCCAGGCCACTTTAATGGCCCACTACTAGAGAAATAACTGGTTTAAAGATATGTTCTTGTAAGGGTAGATATATGAAGCAGCACATTAGATGGGATCAATTTACTCTTTGTACAGTTGTTATTTCACCCATTTCCCATTTTGTCCATATCACCACCAAGGCTACACAAAAAACTGGGTTTACTTTAGCTGTTAGTGCTCCAATTAATGTTATTTTTATCTCTAAAATTGTTAGGATTTATTAGAAATCCTGTGTGGGATGATATTAGCCCATACTTTTAGAATATTTGTTTGTTTTTCTCAACAAAAATATGCAGGCCACTCCACTATCTATTCCATTAGAGCTGAGCTCACTGCCTTTGATCCAGAAGACATCAGAACCAACACAAGAGCTACCCACAGCACAAACTACCTCCTGAGCTGGTGACCTGCCCAGCACAGGCCTCACTGCTGTCATTGATGGTGCCACCCCGCTCCTTTCCCACAACAGAGTGAGCTGTAGAGTTACCTGAGCCAACAAAGTCCAGCTCTCAGCTACATGAGGTTGCCCAATGATAAAAGCAGAGGCCACATGGACCTTTCTTCTTGTGTTCAGCTCTCCCCTACATCTTCTTTGTTCTTTTTCTCAATTTAGAAGTATTTTACAGTATCCATTGCTAACTCATACCACAGAGGAAATTTGAGTGTTTAGTTTTATTCCTAAGAGCTGGAGCTCTTGAATACAAATCAAGAGTTAAACCTGCAGTAGGTACAAACTGATATATCTCCATTAATTCCTTTGGATCTATGCCACTACTCTGGTTTTCATCAGGACATCTAGTGGGAAAATTTTCAGATGGGTTGTTTTTTAATACTAAGATATAGCAAAATAGTCCAGCCATAGATCTCTTCCATGGAACAGTCTTCATTTTGAAATGCAGATTGTCAGCTTACTTTAAAAAAAAATAATATAACAGCCCTTAAGTTCACTCACGGGTTACTTTTTTTTTTTTTTTTTTTTTTTTGCCTTTGAGGTTTTGGGTCATTGGGTTGTTTTGTTTTATTTGTGAGACTTTTTTAGAAAGCTCATAATTCATATATATCCACACCTTTCAAAAAGCACTCTGTTGTTCTAAAGGAGCTTGCTTTCAAAATAAAGAACTCATCCACATGTCCTGTCCTTGTGCTGGAGCTGCTGGATTGGAAAGCAGAGCTGCAGCCAGTATACTTTAAAGCTTTTTTCACTTAACAGGCCACTTAGTTTACACAAATTGCATACTTGCTGGTTTCACCTGTCCAAATTGCAAAAACAAACATCTACAAAAGAGCCAAAGTAAAATCCGAGCACACATTCAGAAGATGAATGGCACCAAAAAGTAGCTGTTTGTGGACAGAGAGCATTTACACTTGCATTCACTGCAGAGTTATCAATGTGACAGCTTCCTTTTGTTACTGCTATGTATTGGCTTTGATTACAAACCACCACAGAGCTGAAGGCTAAGAAAAACTTCCACATTTCCCAAATTATTTCTGGAATACGTGAAGGTCAAAAGGTCAGATTCTGCTCCACAGCACTCCCAGCAGCTTGACACCAGGGAAGCAGCTCCCTTGTGGGAGAGCAGGCTGGCTGGAGCCTGACTCACTGAGAGATTCTAAAGGAAACTTTTTCACAGGTTACACCAGCTCACCTAAGATGCTACAGGGAAAGGGGGAAAAACCCCCAAATTTTATTTATTCCCTACATTCTATTTATATTTATTCTATTTTTACTATATGGTAAAATCCTGCAGTTGAGTAGTTATGGGCTTGAGTGTTACAGATCTTTTTTAATAACAAGTGTGTTTTTTGCCACTAACTGTATTTCCTATATCTCTGCTCCCATGAAGGTGCATCTCCTCCCCAGTTTCAAAAGACCACAAGTGTTTCCCCTTCAGCATCCATAACCTCATTTCAGATATTCCTCTCATGCTGTAAATGTGTCAATCAAAGCAACTCCACAGTAGATGTGTGATCAGCACCCAGGGGAGCATTGCAGCTCCAGAACCCCTCCCAATACTATGAGCAGTTTCCTCAATCCCACTGATTTTTTTTTCTCCTCCCTGCCTTTCCCCAAGTTCTCTCCTTTCATACTTACTGCAGAACAGCAGACTTTCTACAATAAAGCAGGAAGAAAACTGAGTCCATCACTGAATAAAAGCAGTGGCTTTATTCCTTCTGCCACTGGACCCCATATGTGCTTTGCTTTTCACACTCTCATGTAATGGAGGGTTCAGGTGTTTCTGATGCTGCTGCCAGGCACTAAAAGCAGAGATACAAATGTGAGGTAAAAAGGATCCTTCGATCCCTAACTGCAATTGCAGATAAAGCTGGGAATTCTCCAGCACACACCAAGCAGCTGCTGCTGTGAACAGGCTCCAGGGATGTACTTTGGTGCATTCTTGGCCTGACTTAGTGCCTCATTCTAACTCAGTTTTCAACCACAGTCATCCTTGTGCTGGCTCATTATTACAGCACTATAAAAATAAAATGTTTGGACAGAACTGAAACTTCCTCCTAGCTGCCACTCTCATTTGCATAGCAGGCCTGGATAAAGGCTGGCAGTTGTTTCCATCCTATGGCTTCTCTGATTTTCCTGTCAGATTATGTTTCCCTCTAATGCCCTTTGTGTACCTCTGGTACAATTAACACTGTGGTTACTTGATCTCTGAATAGCAAAAGTCATATTCAACTCAGCAGGGGTCAAACAAAAGAAGCATAAGATCTGGCCTTGATCTGGTTAATTGACTTGCTAACTGAAACAACACAATTATCATATTAACAATGTTCCTAAGTATTTTACTTGCATTTTTTATTGTAATAGTTAAGAAGAGATGTGTTTCATGTGATTAAAAAATGTTTAGGTATTTATGCAGTTAAAGGGAATTAATTAGACATGTTTTAATTTGGATAATAGGAGGCTATTAATCATTTGATGGAGTGCGTTGCATCTGTTCTTGACACAGATATTTTTTTATTTTTTGTTTTCTTTGAATTTCTGAATAAAATGGTTGGGAAAAGAAACAACTACAAGTAAGGCATTACAGTCCTCAAAACTATAAAACTCTCTAGCTTGTGAATGTGTGGATTCTTCATTTCAGATCTTGCTCAGCAACACACTACCAAAATACAATCATTCTTAAATGTCAAAGCCAATGATTCTAGCTACTCAAGTGAAGGCCATCTGACCAAAATATTAAGGAAAACCCACTCCTTCATCTTTATTTGGTGTTAACATTACTGTTCTGGGCCTTAATGACATTTTTGAGGCAACTGATACCTTCCAAAATCATCTTTAAGCAAAAAAAACCCAAAAAGCTTCTGCTAACAGAAACTGAAATAAAAGGTTAGAAGAGAGCCTGTGTAGGAGCTCTGAAAGACTTCTGGAATATACAATCTCTTAGGAATATACAATATTTTAGGACAAGACCTCAATGTCTCCCAAGCCACTCTGCCAAAGGACACCTAGGTGCATGTGTCAGAAGCCACTAACTCCACCTTACTCTGACCAAAACCGGACCACTGAGATCCAGCCCTTAGGTTGCCCTAACATTCTTGATTAGGATTTCTGTCAATGTCCTCAATAACATCATGACGTTAATCCTCCAGAGATGCTGCAGTACTGTAACATTTTAATTTTGTCATCCTTACTGGCCCAGAGCAAGAGACATCTTACCGTTCGTATTGTTTGGGGTAGATCATATCTATAAATAAATATGACAAGGAATGTGTTTAGAAAACCGGTATTGAAGAAATTCAGGGCTAGTTGGTTTTCACAGTGATCAGACTGTAAAGGAATTAACTGCATTTATAAAGAGAAATATTGGTGAGAGTTCAAGTGGGATATAGTGTGAGATTTTTGGCCTGGACTGCTTTTGTTTTCAAATAATTGCATTTGCTTCCCAGAGCAGGTGAGGAACAGGAATGTGGAGAAGAGTGATCAAATTTCATAAAAAAAAATACTGAGGAATAAAAGCAGCCATTACATTAATCCTCATCTTCAGAAAAATTCCACTTCATGTCAGCAGTTAGTAAAGGGAGTAGGTAAAAGGTGACAACAGGATAATCTGCCCTTTCCATGTCCCTAAGCCTCATGAAAAACCCACTATCATTATCTCTGCCAAGATTTAAACTTTTAACCCTTCAGCTAAATGTACAGGAGTTAACACTCTGCTCACAGGAGAAAGCCATGCTGTCCCCAGCCAGAAGTTGTCTTGGCACCCGTTTACCATCCTGGTTGACCACTTGTATCAATGATTACACTCACATTTTCTACCTGCAGGTAAAGCCTCTGAGTGCCTGGCCCAGAAACCATTCCCTTTTATCTTTGTGGGAAGATTTCTGTCAGCCATCTAAAGGTTAGGCAACTCATCCAAATAGGTGGCCCATGCAGGTGTGACGGTTCATCCTTCCCCTGCCTAAATGACTAAGCTGGTTCAGTTCCATAGGGTCCTCCATCATTGCGCTGGTTATAGAGCAGGCTGGACCACTAGCTTAAACCAGATTTGCAGCTTTTTGACATCTAATGCTAGAGCAAATGGATCCCACCTCCCTGACTTGTGTGGTCTTCAGACAGCTCCAGCTGTTCTAGCTCCATTACTTCTGAGTGTCCTGACCACTGTATACTGGCCAGAGCAGATTTTACCTACATTTTTTAAAAAGATGCCATGGCACTCTAGACCAGTGTGGCAGCAAAACTATCTGCCTATTGAACCATGCTTGAAGTGGTCATGAGGTAATTTGTAAACCCATATTCCCTTTTTAGGCTGTTTTTGTGCAAAATTTATATCAGAGCGACTCTAAGACCTTCATTAATATTATTTGAGGTGTTGAGGTTTCTCCTGACCTTTAGTAAAATGAGCATACAGCCAACAAATTTTTGAAAGAGAAGGTCAGTTGAGCCTGTTTTCATACAAGTCATATCTACAAAATCTCTACTAAAACAGAGTACTCAGTGACTTGGAAGGCATCTGATTCTTAAACAATATTCGAATCCAAACAAACTGATCTTTAAATTGTACCTTGCAACTCCTTTTGCAAAATCAGCCCTGCCATTGAGGTACGTCTGGTGAGCATGAAGTCAGATTATTTTTTTCTGTAAATGAGCTTTCCAGTAAGCTTGCAGATGAACTCTAAGCTCAGGTGCAATTTAAAAGCTGTAGACTGAATACGCTCTTTTCAGTCCCTGCCAAATGCCAGCTCACTGCAGGATTAACATATACATAGCATTTAAATCGTAGATGTATCTGAAAAGAAAATCCACTGTACTCCTTAGACCACGGAAGTGCTATAAGAGACTTTCCAGTCACCCCTAAACTTGCCCACAAGTGAACAAAGACTGAGGAAGGATTGAGCCTAGGGACTTAGTCTCTAGACCTTCCCCAGAGACAATAGAGGGAGACAAGCTCTGCTCTGGGGTAACAAATCTTGGATGGGATAGACTGGTATGGGACAAATCACCTCCTGGAAATGCCTATTCACTGTTCCTTCTGCAGAGATTGAAGACAACTATTTCAGGAGAGACCTCTGACTTTTAGACAGCTAAGGTCTGTCAGGATGAAACCCATCCATCCCTGGACAGGAGAAGCTCACATTCCTGTTTTTTCAGCCAGCTTGTTTTTCTTTGCCCTGAAATGAACTCCCATTAATCTCAGAGTAAGTTGTGGCTGAGAAGTAGTTTGTGAATCTGTTTTTTATCTTTGCCACCATTCAGCTCTCTTTTACAAGCTTCCAGCTCGGCCTGGGTGCCTGGCCATGGCCATGTGCATAGGCATGCTACCAGGCATGCCAGGACTCTTCTCAAGAGAGGGAGCTCAGCCACCAAGCTCTGTAGACACAGCCTTTGGCGTCTCGCTAAAGAAAGGCCAGGAGGAACTTTATATTCCTGGAATGGCCATGCTTCCTTACAAGAATACCTCAAGTTGTGCTTATTTTCTTGGGTTTTTTTTTCTCTGGTTCTCCCTGGTTTTATTCACTCATGAGAAAGGGAAGAGAAACAAACGCCATAGGGACATGCCATGAAGGAGCGTGTGTAATTTGGCAAAGACTGGTTGAGTGCTGAACCCAAGTGCTGCTGGAATCATAATATTTACTAAACTTTATATTCAGGGCAATACCCCAAGCTCTGTTTTTTCTGTATTTTGTTCTCCTGGCTATTAATAGCCTATATGACACCCATATGATCAAATAAATCCAGCCACTGTGGAGAACCCCATGGAAGTGGCTTGGTTGTGCTGTGTGTGGGCTGAGTTTATGAGCAGGTTTTGAGGAAGCTGTTCAGGGGTTTCACCACCCTCCAGGGAGTGTCTCACACTGCAGTTTTCAGGGTAGGAGGGAGAGAAGGGAAGTGAGACCCCCTCTGTGGTGGCAATTCCTCTGGCTGCTGCCAGCCCAAGGCCGGAGTGAGTCCAGGACCTTTGCTGCCCAGCTCTATGGATAAAATACCTGGCCATGGGGAGCAGTCTCTACCCCGAATGAGAATTTAGTTCTTTGTTTGCAATTTTATTTCACTCCATTTTGAAGCAGTGAAAGAGTAAGACAGGCTGGTAAATAAAATCTGGATTTGCTTATTCAGTTTTTACTTCCTTTCATTTTGTCTCCTAGAAACTAAGGGCAAGTTAGTCTGTTCAGACTAAAGGCTTGGATAATTAGGCTTTTACAATTATTCCTTTTTCTTAGCAACAGAGTGCATGGCAAAGTGTTAATAATATTCCTTGCTAAGGTTCAAAACACTGTTCTTTTTCTGCAGTTAAGCAAGGCACTTTTTTAAAAATCATTTTACCTACGAAATTGTTAATGGAATTAAAAAATGTGCTGTGCTTTTCCTTCCCCCAAGAGACCTTGGCTAAGTACTACTTCAGATAGTGGCAAAACATACAAGTAAGTTGCTAAAGGGACTACCCCACACTGGATTTACTGCAAAACAAACAAAAGTGACATAAGCAAATAGGTGAACTCTTGAAAAGGGCCCCAGCAGGGCAAAGATTTGAGGTTTTTTTCATTGGTTTCTCTGGTTCAGAAAGCTTAATTTCTCAACAAAAAACTAGCAGTGCATGGCCAGGCAGTAGCAACTAGGCATGTTAACAAAATAAGCAATTTTAAACCGTTCAATCAAGCTAGCCAAGGGGAGTGGATGAAAAAGGCATTTTTAAAAGCTGCTCTGTGCACTTGAAGTGTCTTTTTTCATTCCTCTGGTCTCCAGATTCCATCCAGGACACGTCTTTGCATGTCAGCAAAATCTAGATGAAATCTCAAAGACTAAAATTCTCTGCTGGGGGTTTAGGAGGAACCTGAGTGGTCATAAACCTTGAATGGGCTGCTACACAGGAGGAATTTCATTCACGGAGTTCCTTTGCCATTTTATTAAGTATCTTTTATTTACATTTTGTAACTGTATCTTCTGCCTTCACCATGAAACCTCTTAGCGACTTTTCAACAATGGATCTTCTGTATACTGTGCTTTTTAAAGCTTCCTGAAATGAACTCTTCACACTGTATATATTAGATAACTAATATTGTACTGCAACTCTTTTGTCTGCATGTTTTCTGAAGAGCCAGAGGGGTTCATTCTTCCTATGCATCTCATTGGAACATATCTCAGAACCATCCATCATGTACAGACCAGCAAGGCCATCATGGATGAAGAAATAAGAGTTTTAAAGTGCAGCCCTACCACCTGAGAAATACACTGGCTTTAAGACTTAGCAGGGTGTTTGCATTCCTGTCATGAAACCCTGAACATCCATTTAAGCATAGGGCTCTGTCTGAAATACAGCATTCTGTGGGATTACCTGTGTGGATCAAGGCATGGTTGAGGTATGAATGAAGTTGCATTTGCTTTGCACCTTTTATGTTATATCTGACTCTGGAATTTCACCACCTGAAGTTTATTTAATTGACAGTTCAGATGAGCAGTGCTCATGTCCTATAAGCCACAAGCTGAATTGTCAGTACATAAAGGCAAAAGTGTGAAGTGTGTCTGCTATGATGCTACTCTGGGCTGATGGGCTTGGCTGGACTGGCTGCATTTCCCCAGGATGACCAGGCTATATACACTATATACTCACTAGATACACAAATGTAAAAAAACAAAAACAAACAAACAAACAAAAAAAAAAACAACCACACATATATATACATACACACACATATAATTTTTTTTAAGAAACAAATTTTAAAATCTAATTTCTTAATGTGATCAAAAGGCAACCATTTCTGTGGTAGGAATCTGATCTATCAAATATATCCTGTGTATGATTTACTTAAAAATTTCCACCTTTGGTTTATATGGGAAATATATCAAGGTGTCATGAATAAGTATTTCAGATTAAGGAAAAATATTAGTCCGTGCGTATGAAAAAAAAAAAAAGTTAAAACAGGGACTTTTGGAAATCTCCAAGAAATGGGGTTTCTTCTCTGTATTATTTTTTTGTTATATTCTGGAGTAGATTTCTAAAGGCTGCCACAACCACCAGGCTCAGCAATCAGGAGCCATAGTTAAGCTCCTCGGGCAGAGGATTATGCCATGGTCAAATAGGTTTGGATACATTCTGCTCAGCTCTGTTCTTGGCATTTGGTGTCCTGAGAGACATTAATACTGGTCCTTTTTGAGGTTTCCTCATCATTCTTCAGTCCCACACTTTTAATGTCTGCCTTTTCTAGATGCAAGACAAAGCGTATCTTGCATTTGGCAGAATAGAATCCAGTAGCTGGTTTTTCTTTAGAGTTTTTTGTCTAGCTTCAGCATGGAGCGGGAAGCATAAAACCATTCTGTTTCAAATTCTTTTTTCTTTCTCAGAAGTATGCACTTATTCCTGCCATCATACAAGACACAATATGCAAGTAGATGCCTCTAAAAATCAACACTCCTAAACACTGCTTCATTACAGTAGCAGACAGACAACTTGTACCAGCAGAAGGGCTCAGATATGATGATTAGTGTGATAATTGATATTAAATATTTATAAAAACATTCCTAAACTCAGGTCATATCGGTAATATTTTTTTCTCAACTTTTTTTTTCCTTTATATGTACTCTCCCACTGTCTAAAACACTTCCACTCACTCCTCATGGATTTTAGGATCCTGTTCTAACCTGCTTCCTTTGCACTTTTTGAAGAGGGTTAAATTTCATCCTCCTCATGTAGTACACGTTGACACTTCAGTTGTTACAATAGAAGATGGAAAGTAGACAATGCATATTCACAGCTCCTGAAACAAAAGAAAGCTGTAAAAGACATTAGAATTGCAAAACACTTTGCAATTGCAAGAAAAAACATATTTTTTCCCCAAAGGAAAGGAAGTACTGTTTTTATCTTTGTATGGAAGAAGGTGATGCTGCAGTCACCTAACACATTAGTAAGATTAAATATTGATGATATTACTCTTTGTCAGCCTTGAGAAGGTGAAAAAGGCACCTGACAGTCACATGAGGAATGCGGAATGGTGGCAATAAAAACATCTACATAGTTGCCATCCCTAGTTAGGAAGCCTGCTGGAAAAATCCAGCTGTACTCTGCTCTCTTATAACTTCATAAATCTTGCTGTTGCTAATTGTCTGCACTCTTGTAAGTCAAACTGGAACCCACAAATGTGCATTCACAATGTTACCTAAACAAGAACTGGTAAAGCCACCCAAAAGCCAAAAGCCATTGTTCAAACATTTGTGGGGTAACCAGACTCTGGAAATATTCTTAAAATTTTGTTCTGATTTTTATGTTAGGCCACACAGAAAAAAAGAAACTATAAGGATATATTAAGTAAAAATGATTGTATTGAAAAATGAGACTAAACTAAAACATGTCTACAAAATACTCTTTTTATTATGCTACATTTTCAATATCTAAAAATAAACCCTTGTTTATTCAGATTTGATGATAACATTGACTCACCTACCACACAGCAAACCAAAGACTTCTCTAATGTGTTTGTTTTGAAGAAGTAGCTTGCAAAACAAGAAGTCTTTTTAGTGGCAATAACATTTTATAATGGCAGAAGGACTGTCATTTTTCAGGCTGGGAACACAAAATAGCACTTCATGTTTACCATGTTCATAGTCATCAATCTAAGTACCCTGGAGTGGAAGACTTGAAAGGCTTTACATATAAGCTGCCTCATATGGCGTCGCACAAGTTTCCTCATTTGATATAAATAGCTTCTGGTTGTTCTTTTCTCCACTTGGCTTCACTTCTGCTGAGGTCAGGTATTGTGCTGATCTCGTGCATGATGAGAGAGGTCAGCCATGGCCATTTGGAGATGCACAGGCTGACTCAGAGCATGAATCACTCCAGAAAGAAGACAGTCTGTCCCTCAGTTTTTATTAAAAATTCCCACTAATATCAGTGAAGCTTCTTGTTATAGCAGGCACTTCAGAAAAATGCAGCTGGATTAGAGTTGTAGCTTCTATTGAGAATACAACTCCTACAGGCAGTGACACATGCCCCTGAGGTACCTGATGTTGTGCTTTAGCTGTATAGCCCTGCACCCCTAAATATTTAATTTCTTCCCTGTGAGGACAAGTGCAGAAGCAAATAAACAGAACTAATAAAAAGATGATCACTAGACTCCTTTAACCCCTCCAAGACCAAGCTAAAATGGCCAGCCAGCCATAAACAAGGGTTGGGTGACTGTATCTGTACAGTATTTGTCCTCTGATGTGGCTCAGGAAATGCCAAATACACTGAAAGCAAAGGAAAGGTTTGGAGGTACAGTCAACCTGAGATCAGGAGAGATGGACTCAGATCCTGACTGTGCCACAGGCATATTCTACAATATCAGATAAATCACAACATTTTCCCTGTGTTCTAGTTTCTAGACACGACACCAAGATAGCCCATCAGGAGGTTCACAGAGAAAAGGTGAGCACAGGGTGGTCTGCAGTCTTCCATTAGCATCTGGTTGCCCTGCTGCTCACACACACTCTGCAAGAACCACTGCACCTGAGTTAAGCTCTGCTTTGTTCTCCTCTGCTCTCTGCTTGTTTTCTTCACTCAGAATCAGGTCAATCTGGCAATGGTCAGCCCTCCCTACCTGCAGTGCCAAGGCAAGGTCTTGCAGGCTCCATCACACTGCGAGCAACAAAGAGGACGTGCCAAAGGTCTGAAGGCTACGCTGTGGTGTAGGCACACACAAGGGCCATGTGTGAGTTTAGTGATGTACCAAATTGCTGGGCAAATGCCTGTGCTCAGGGTGCCCATAACAGAGTCCACAAGACCGGGTAGCACAGGGAAGTAGGATCTTCAGGTTCGGCTGGTGTCACTACAGAAGCACCACTGCATCAGTTGTTAGCACCAGACAGGCAGATCCCTTCTCCAAGCTCAGTGTCACAGTAGGGAAGTAGGTGTGGTGGTGGGAAATGGGCAGTTTCAATCATGAAGTGAGAGCAGCTACTCCAAGTCTGCAGGTTTGAAGAGGCATTGGCCAAAGCACATTCCTTAGGAAAACTGCAGCCTGAGAGTTTGGAAGAGGAGGGTGCGCACACACACCCCCAGATCAGGGGCCTGGGCTTGCCTTGCAGCCTACACAGCTCCAGCAAATGTGGGAGTGAAATTCAATTGTTCAACACCACAATCATCTCATTCAGTCAGGAAACCAGCCTGCAGACTAATCCTCCTCAGAGACCAGTTACGAGGAAAGTTTCAGCTCGTAATGTTGTCATTTTGGTTACAAACATGAAGACAAGAAAAGGAATAGCTTGATTTGAAGTGCTCAGCACCTGCAGCTCCTGTAGACTTGGCTGGTATTTCTGAATACTTGACACTTCTGAGAACAAGACCAATCCTTTCACAGCAGAGAAAGATTCTTTTTTTCACACATAAATCATACAGAAATTTTAAAAAAGAAAGTTTAGGGCTGAAATCGGGCAGATAATTTTCAGCCCAAAAGTGCAGTTATCACCACACAGAGATACAGATAATTGTAGAAGTCTCCACTTACACTACAACATGGTGTTCCACCACTGCTCAAAAAAAGAAATTATACAATTATGATTATTACTGTAAGAAGCAATTGCAGCTGCAGTAGGAGATTACACCAGTCAGAAGACTGTTAAAAACTCACTTTAGCTTCATCTCCTCACTTACTTTGTTATTCTTTCGAGTAAGTATAAATTGTGTTTTTTGCATTTTACAGACCCTAATGTTCAACTCCATTTTTGTATCTCTAAAAAGCAGCAACTTCTGATTTAAACAGCTCCGAGCAGGCATTCATAATTGAATTCCACTACAATTTTTGAATAAAACCACAGATAGGCTGTTTGTTTTTTCAAGCTAAAATTAGTTATAGCCACCAATACAAATGGTCTGCATTCATGCAGGTTTGTGTAGTGGGCTGCCCACAGCACCCGCATGGTGCCAGATACAAACCTAAACTAGTAATTTGGAAAGATTTCAACATCAGCCTTCCCGATTTCCCTGTCTAGGGGCTTTTTGAGTAATTAAAGATTACCTAGCTCTTGCTGGAGGCCACCAGTGCGTCAACACTGAGCTTTGGAGGAGTGTGGCTACCGGTGTTTGGTCCCAGTATTCCATAAGTTGTGGAAGAGTGGCAGGGTAGGAAAGAAGCAGTTTCCACTCACAGGTGCCACTGGTGAGGCTTTGCAGCTGCTTCAGGGCATGATCACAGCTGGAAAAAGTCCAGAGGAGCCTACCAGAATATGTTGCAAATTTTATTGGCAACTCTTCCCTCTGAAAGCAGTTTTCAATACTGCTTTACCAAAACTGAAGGGAATCCTAAAGCAAGGGCTGGTACTCCTTCATATGACCATAAAAGTTGCAGGCAACTCCGTGTAATGTGAGTCTGCAGATGATCTCCAGCTGACAGTGACTGTTAAAGGATAAGTATTCAAAAGTATCTATAATAATAATTGGTCTTAAAAGAATAGAGTGCGAAGTTCTAGAAGGTACAAAGTTATAAAGCTAAGGACCAATGGCAAATCCTTCAAATATGAGAGCCTGATGAGCAAAGACAGTTAAGACAAAGGTTCCTCAGAAGAATATCTGCAGCCTACAGTAGATCACAAGGTGAACATTAGCAGGCTGATATAAAAAGAAAAAGAAAAAACACTGAAACGCATAGCAAAACTATGTAAAACCTTAATTAATCTTCTGTAGCCCTCAGGGAAACAAGTGTTCTTCTGAAAGTATAGCTCAATTCCCACAGAGGTATAAGCTCCTACCTGTTTGGACTTCTGCAGTGCAGAGGAGAAGGACACACTGACATGAGATGCACTTTCTGTCCAGGGTAGGGGAATACACCTATTCCTACTTCAGTTCATTGTCAGCTTCCCGTACAGCAGCAGGAGGTTGTCTTGTTTGCTGGCAGAGGAGAATCACTTGATATGGATAATCAATACTCAGATGTCCAATGCTGGATACATTAGTGCCAGGTAGCAAATAATGTCTAAATAGTCTGTTAACACAAGCCATTAATAACTAATTGGAAAATAGAATCAGCTTATCAATTATTCATAAGCAGAAATAAGTTTTATTTGAAGTTGCTAAGATTTACAAGAGATAATGTGATCTCCATTCCCAGACACTTTCCAGGCTCGGGGTTTCCATCATTCAGAGTCCATTGTCTTTTATATTCAATTTTTTTTTCTAAGAACTACAAGAAAAGAGTGTTTATGTGAGATAAAGCCAAAAGTCTAAAATGTAAGTGGATTTCTGCCCTGCAGTGAAGACTAAGTGTAGGCTAATTTTCAAATGCTATAAACAAAATATTGCATATTGTATGAACTGCTCAGCAAAACAAAATTTATGGCAAAAATAGATACACTAACCTTTGGTAAATCCCCGAGGTGTCATATGGTACATTATGTATACCTGGATATACAAGATTGTCAAACCTGAGAGCAAATTGTGAAATCTAACTCAGGGAAGCCTCATAGTATATTAATTTCATGTGATGGGATAGTACAGAAATTTAATGAGCTTCTACTGGAAGCATAGGAACCCCATTTAATCCAGGGTTGAGTAAATGTCCTGTTCTGCCATGTACCTTACCCAGCAGCCACAGCCTGGAGAGAGGCAGTAGCAAATTCATCTCAGGCAGGTACAATTAATCTTGCTTTAAGTAGCTATGAAGCAAAAGGCCAAAGAGAACATTCCTTCCTAGCTCTAAACATATTTGTATAACTTTTAAGACTTTAAAACACCTGAAAACCAGAAATTATAGTAATAGGGAAATATTCCTGGTATGATGGTTTTTAAGCATTTAATATTATGCAAGGATGACAGCATTCTAGAATTATTTTTACAAGTATGTAGAGGTGATTGCCACTTACTTCAGTCTAAAGGATTTTTCCACAATGGGATCTTTGGCTGAGAAAATCAATTCCAAAGTCCAAAGTTTATAACAAGAGATTAAACAAAAATGTGCAATGTGACTGTGAGACCAGTGACTGCTGTTGGAATTAGGATCATCAATGATAAATGCATCTTTAACATGTTTAAAAACTTTTAAAGAAAGTAGATCAATTATTATTTTTCAAATCTTCATATAAAAATTAGTATTTCTACAGAGAAAATTGTTTTGTTGACTTACAATTTATTTCAACTTGTAAAATCCCCTAGGTACAAAAATGTAAATATTTACCTACCCAAAAGTGGTTTTACCAAGTCTCTTGTCAGGGAAAAAAAAAAGGAAAAAAACAAAAAAACAGCTATGGTTTGTTATATAAAAATAGGAAGCACAGCAAACTGGTTTCAGTCAGCGCAGTGTAGCCCAGTAGGTTTAGCATGAAAACTTTAGTTAGGAGCTGCCAGGAGATATTTCATTGCATTTGTGTGACATTCTTTAACTGGTTTTCATTCATTCCAGTTTCATGTAAATATATCCATGTAGAGCTAATGCTGTGGTACAAGTAAATGTTTGAGACTCTGCAAAGATTAAAGGGGTACCGTTAACCTCACTCTTGCCTTTAGCTGGAATATTTCCTGATTTTTTTTCAAGCTTTAATGTATATTTTTTCTATAATTTAAGAGCAAAAATAATTTAAATGGCTCTTTTTCTGGCAATTCATTGTCATTTGAATTCTAGAAGCCACAAACATATTATAGGAACTGAGTAGCCATGACATTGTGTAACTGAGAGTCTTAAAATAAAGGAGAAAGGAATAAAATTACCCCTTGAACCTCATTTCAATTCAAAAGAGAAAAAAAATCCCAGGCTTGTTAACATAAATAGTATGTGCAAATATGCATAAGACAACAGCCCCTTGGTAACATTTTTCCCACAGGAGGGAATTCCTGCAAAATTGTAGGCTATGTGCAGATACTTTATTTTCTAAACAAAAATTGCATTATGCCAAAAGACATATACATTTCAACCACTATTAGGGTGTAATTAAATTATGTTAGTTATCTTTGTTTGTAATACAAGGAACAAGATTTCTGTTGAAAGCACAAGGCGCTCCTAAGTTAATATCCTTTCATCTCACTAAGTGTCACACTGTAGGTGGTCTGCAGTGCTTTCTTTATACAGAACTTTTCACAGGATTTGCTTAATTCAATGCTACTTTTTAGCTTTTGGGTCAAGTGAAAAAAATAGCAGGAAAGCCACAAGAGGACAAATTCCCCTTTCACTTAGCCCGTGTAAATCCTGTTGAATGGGGAAAGCGGGACAAAGGCTGAATACTGTGCCTTTGACATAAGGAGAAATACAAATATTTCATGAACAGGGCAACAAATGCCTTTGAAAGTTGCAACAAAGTAACAATTTCAGTAAAACTGCAGGGCCCGTTATTTCCTATTCATTGAAAACATATGTTGATGCTGTTGCACATCAGAAACAATCAGAAGTCATTTGATTTCTTATGTATAAGACTAAAACAGTAGCTTACTTTTTAATACATAACCAATTGTTACAAAACACCTGGTGAGCTGTACCTTTCACCGTTTATAGACAAATTCTTGCTTTAAAGGCAAATTGGAAAAATTTTATGCTTTCTTTTCACTATAAATGCAGTATTTCCTCAGCCCCAGTAGAACTCCTTTGCCTTGCTTGCTCACTATTTCCATGCTGCTGGTGGACATGGATATTGTACGTAAGTCTTTAAAAAGGGAAAAAAAATAGATTTTCTAGGACAAACTCTTCCTCTCCCACTCTTCACTTCCCACCTCCCTGCTTCTCTTGCACCTCTTTGTGTAACATTTTGCTGCCTCAGTTCATTGCCCAGGGTGCCACACAGCAGAGCTGACAGCTCACACTGCACAACTATTAGCACAAAGTCTTCCATGCATTAAGAAGAAAGCTAATGCCATGTCAAACACTTCCAGTGTAAAATGTGAAACTGTTTTTATTTAAGGAGGGGCCACTAAGTTTTACATACTCAGAGGACATAAATGGTAAATGTTATCCAGGTCTCTCTTACTGAATTAAATATTGGAAAGCTTTCTACAATATTGGAGTTAGTTTATAAATCTCATTCCAGAACCAAGGATCCTCATATCAGATGACCCTAATGTGATTTCAAAACTCACCTGCTGACTCTCTGACACACAGAATTTGAATTTCCCAGAGGTTTATGCAATGAACTGAGATGTGCTGAGGTAGCAGCCTCCAAACATGCAGAGCAACATTTTTAATTGCTAATAAAGCAACTAAACTAGGTTATCAAAAAACAATCCAAGACACCTGGATGAACCTTTGTAATGACCAGGGCCAAAAGTGCCAGGAGTTTTGAAATGTCAGGTCTCTTCCAATGAGAGGAGCTGCCATTGCAGGTCACTGCAGTGGTGCTGGGACACCTCATCAGAAAGCAGCACACAGGCAGCAAGGGAAAGAGCACACAGTCTGACAGATAACCCAGAAAAGGGTAGGGGAAAGCAAATCCACAAAGAGAAGAGTATGGGCTCAGTGATCAACCAGTAGCAGAAAGAAAAAAAATTCTAAGGAAAGACGTTAAAAATTATTCCTAAGCAGGACAGTGCAAGTGGCACCAAATCCATGTTTAGCTGTAATATGAGCAACAGGCAGAGGATGTGGTTTTAGCAAAGACAGACGTTACCTAGAAGGATGAGGCAACAATTGTCTAAATACAGCAAAAGAACTTCAGGTTCCCAAAGGCCCACCATACCCCAAGTTGCACCAGAACCCAAAGTTTCAGCAATCATCTCAGATATGTCAGAAAGCCAATTTGCTCTTTTGGAACCCATCTGAAACAGGAATACATGAAGCAATAGTAATTACAGATAAGACTTACTCCATGGACATACCACATCTCATAAAAATATGCATAGATTTGTGGCTTGCAGAAATATGTGTTTGATATATTTGACTGCAAAAGCAAGGAAAATTTTTGAAACAACAGGATTTTACCTTATAGGTACCTTAATATAAGAGGAAGAACTTGGAAGAGATGGTCCATCAGAGAAGGAAAACATTCAACAGATGATGGCAAGGAGGGACAAGTGTTTCATACCTTTTTGATTTTTGTGGTCATAAAATGGCAAGTGGCAAAACTAAAAAATAATAATAATAAAAAAATAAAATTAAATGTTTTAAAAACATTAAAATAAAGAATGAAAAGTATTCAGGTAACTTGTAAATCAATGGGCCCTGTGTAAGTTACCAAGATATGTCTGGAAAACAGGTTCATAAAAATTCTGAAACATTATCAGTTATCTTTGGAAAGATGTAGAGGATTGGTGATGTAACAGGTAACAGGAAAAGGGCCAACAAGATGCTTATTTTTCAAACAGATGTAAAAAGGAACCTTGGAAGTAATAGGTCAGTTCAACTTTTAAGTCTCCTTACAGGAATGGAAAAAATAATTTCCTAAAAATACAAGAAAGAAAGAAAAAAAAGAGTTTAAAAAAAAGAGAACAGAGTATCAGCAAGTGTATTTGGAAACTTCCAATTCTGCAAAACTGATCTAGCTTCCAGCAAGAACTGAAAAACCTGTTTTGTGGATGGAGAAAGAAGACATATAGTAAACATACATTGCTATATACATATACACAAACAACAGAGATACATTGATTTATTAATATGTATCTTTTGTGTCTGAATTAATGGCTGGTAGCAACAGCGGCGAAAAGTCAGAAGCTCATTTAAGGACGGGACTAAAGTCCAGAATGATTTTTCAGAAACTCGATACAGATTGCAGAAGATCAGCATGAGATTAAATAAGTTTTATAGGTAGGTAGAAATAACCAATTGCATAACTACAAATAGAGAAAGAAAGGAAAGCATGGTTATATGAAATTAAAAGCAGTCCACAAGTCACCACATTGAATTTCCACCAAGACCCAAACGTCATTCTGGACATTCTGGCTGAGGGGTCTCTCCAAGGCACCTAAAGTCATTCTCCCATGCTTCATGGCATTGGAAGGGCCAAGAGGAGTCTATGTCCAGTTTGGGGAATCACTTTTCAAGGAGAACATGAGCTTTTGGTTAGATTATGACTGGAGTTCTGTTCACAAAAGTGGAAGAATTGGTGCTACTTTAGCTGAGGGATAACATGAGGCATCGTAAATTTCCACACAGGAAATTCTGAAAAAAGTCTCGTGTTACAGATCATTGAGAGCTACAATAGATTTCTTTGAAAGGTTACATTATCCTACCACTGGAATTATTCAGCTTGTGGGAGAAGTATCTGTAGGAAAAAATTAAGTGAATTAATACTGACTTTGAGCAAGGGAACGAACTAGTTGATTTGCAAACATGTGCTACAAACTCACTGCCTGGGATTTTATATCAGTGTTTGACAGTAGCTATTTGCATGGAATCTGCATCTTCTGCTTTATCTGTGAGTATCTGATCTCATCCAACTGTTAATTGGCCCATTTCTTGGTATATTTTTCTCTGATACATCTGTATACAATGTAGACAATGTTGTAGACTCCCTTGTTCATGGAAGTGTAATGTCTTTTTTTTTTTTTCAACCCTTTCCAAAAGAAGTCTGAAAAACAAAGTATGGAATCCAAAGCATCCCCTGCAGGGCTTGGGAGCAACTGTCTGGTGCTCAGGCTTCCCAAAGGAAGGCAGACAGATTGTTTGATGTGCCATGAGAGTGGTTGATGGCTCCATGATCAGCACCCACTGTTGTCCCTTTTCTCTCTCACCTCCTTGCCTGTGTTTGTCCAGCAGCTCCATTCCTGCCCAACCTGCAGTGAGCTCTCTGGGGTGAAGCTGCTTTTTCTTCTCTTTGTTCACACAGTTTCTAGAGGCTCCTGAGAGAAATCCCCAGGCACTACAATTACTTCATTATTGCTGGTGATAGCGCTATTAAAATTTGCTGTTTACAATTACTCACATGTAGTAATTACATACATTCTTATTTTCCATTTGTTCAAAATATACATTGGGGGAGAGAGAGGCAATGTTTAATCTCTTCTAAATAACTGATTTGCAAGGTTATTTCAGATTCTCAGATATGAAATATTGTGTTCTTTCTGCATGAAGAACAACATTCATTTGGGGAAGGCAGAGATAAAGGAGGGGATAGGGTTATGTCATTTGTTGTCTTTCTTAAGTCTTCAGTGAACTCTTCTAGGGAAATATTACTCTACTTGTTATTCTTATAGCAGACAGATATTAATTCCTATCTTGCATCCACCTGCTTATCTACCACATTACAGAGGGGTCCTGCCCACATTTAATCTACTGGTTAAATGCCAGTTTAATTCTTCTATGCTGTAGGCCACAAGAAATGTGTTCAAAGGACAGCCCCTCATATACACACCATAGTATAAACATTTTAATGAAAAAGAATTTTTTGTAGGAGGGGAAAAAAGTTACTTTGCTTTGAAAATAATGAATAAGCTCTCACTGAAATGAACCTTTTAAGTATACCTTTATGTTTCTGATCTGGCAGCTTTGAAGAGCTGATATCATCAGTTTTAGAACCTGGAGTCTGGCCACTATTCTCTGAAATATGCTTTACAATGGAAAAGACCATTTGCAAGCAAGTAAAACAATTCAAAGGGAAAAAAATCAGGCACTTTTTAAAGCCTGCAGATTTTGATTCCTCTGCAACCTTTCTGCCTGACATAAAAAGTATTCTGTGTGTCTTACCATACCACTGCCCTGCTACTCTCCTGCTGCATTAGGATACTAGAGCTACTGATGGCAGAGTTTAACTGCAATTTTACTTTCAACTGGAAGCTGTTTGTGTAACTCCCACTGCATGATATTGTGCAGTTGTTCTTGACAGAGCTTACACTGCACCTGCCCAAGGAAGTATGTGTTTCTTAAGTTCCTCTAGCATGAAGGCATAAGAGCACAGTGGTGCAAGTTTGACTGCACCAAAAAAAAAAAAAAAAAAGAAACCTCACCATGAGGGGTTCAGCAGAGAAGGGAAACTTGCTCTAACAGCATCCATCATGAACATTGCATTTCTTGCAAGAGTTCCCCCAGTTCCTAAATTTAACTCTTTCTATGGACAGAGGAACTGAGGCAGAGGCCAGAAGGCTCAGCACACCTCAGGGGTTGAACACTGACCCTGGTAGAGCAAAGGCAGTGCTTTTGAATCCTCTCCTCCCTTGGCCCAAGCAGTTTACTAATCCAAGGCTGCAGTGAGAATCAGAGCTGGAATCGGGATTAAGGTACATCATGTTTCTGCACACAGACCATAAGCCATGAATTACTACATGGACCTGGGACTCAGCTTTCTAGATTTGGAGCCACACCAGCCTCCAGCCCACCACTTGCACTGACAGTCCCTGTTGGTCCCTGTCTGGTTGAAAAGAGTCAGCCTGACCCTTCACCTGCAGATCCCCAGTGCTCCTCCTCCTGTGAGAGCTCACCCTCCACTGCCACAGGGCTCCAAGGCACCTGTCATTCCAAAACTGCTCCAGGTGAAACTGGGATCTTTAAACATAAAGCTGGGCTTAAAACATCCAAAAATGCACCACAAACTGAACTGCCACACAGGTTTAAACCACCCAAGTGTTAATAGACTCCTTTCTTATATGAAAAATTCAGAAGCAATTTCCTTCTCTTTTTATAATGATTTCACAGGTTTCCAAAAGAGCAGAATCTATCAAAATATGCTCCAGTTAGTCTTGTAACAGGAACTCATTTTGGGGGTCCTGAGTTCTGAAAGGCACAGATCTTTTTCTGTACATATTTGTCAGATACATGTCGGAAGACATAAGCTTTCAAAAATAGTGTTTAACTCTCCTGTTGAGCAAATAGGAGACAAATGTCTGTAAGTAAAATCCCAAAAGGCTGAAGACTTCTGAGGTAATCCAAAGACACATTACTTACTCCAGCAAACCACATTCTTCAGTGACCCTCAAAGGCCCTCAGACACGGACTGTCCACCTGCTGATGAACTGAATTTAAGAATACTGCGAGACTCCTCTGCTTTCCACTGGAGCTTGTGCAGGTGGAGGGTCAGGCAGGCTGGAGCACAGCTCTTCTGAGCTCACACTCTGATTATCCCACTCTCAGCCTTCCTCCCACTTACACCAAGTGGGAGGGAGCAGCAGGCAGAGGTGGCTCCATAAATTCTGTAGATCAGAGTCACCATGAATATTGTCTTGATGTGTAATTAAAAGCAGCCTCTTGGATCACAGGAACTGGTCTCTGGCATTAGTAGTCCTCAAATTTCATAAGCTTGTTGTGTTCACATAAATGCTTGGCATAATGGACACTGGATTATTCTACATGCAATCAAATTTAATAACAGCCCTCTAATCCTGAGAGCAGATGAAGAGATCACACACAGAAGATTTCAATACACAGCACTATTCTCTTTTACCTGAGGTTGTTTTATGTAACCAAAATCAGCTTTGAGGCACCAGGCCTCTGGAATTGCCAACTAGTTTGGTATGAAACCAGACATCTTTTTTTTCTTTTGCTCCACATCCCACAGCAGTTCTGAAATTTGCAAAACCATCACATATTCTTTAAGAAAGACAAGAGGCCAGGTGTGGCTGGATTCATTTCCTTTCATGGTGCTGGCCTCTACATCCTGGTCAGTCCTACATGCCACAGTCATGGGAGAAGCACAGGCACTGTCAGAAATCTAATCCTCTCACACACGACATCTGAAACTGTCCAGATTTGTTTCTCTCTCACCCAGAAAGAGAATCAAGACTCAGATGTAGAAATCAACACTGGGGCCATGAACGCCACTCTCTCTCTGAGCCCTGGCTCCCTGAGAACTCTGTATTTTCCTCCTCCCCTTTGCTCCACCTTCACTCAGTTCTCTTTCAGCCTACAAGGCATCCAGCCGACAAACAAACACTGCAGCACAAAAACCACAAATGGACACGTAACCCCCCACAGTTTGCAACTACTTGGGGACTTTTTCTTCCACCTCCCGTGGATAACTCATAGCAGGGACACTTTGGCTCTGCTCAGCTTCTGCACAGAGTCTGCATTGCTCTTTGTGGGATGTTTATGGCCTTTGCTGGTTTACTACGTGCAACTCGACATAGGGTGGCTGACAGTATCCAAGCAAGAAATAAAATGACCTGCAGTGCATCAAAGTCTGCTGGACAACCTCCAGCATTTTTCTTTGGCCAGAATTCAGTGTTATTATTTCTTTTATCTGAAGATCCCTTCTGCATGTTCATGTGAGAACAAATTATCCTCTCAGTTGTCATAACGTAGAGTATGATAGTAACAGATAAGCAGTGAACAAGATGATGACAGCTGTGGTTCCTGTAGTAATGGCAATCTTGTTGGCCACTCTTAGCCCTCAGACTCCTGCATTTCTGGTCCCTGCAAAGAAACAAGGCAGAGCAGCCCAAAAGGCAGCCCTTAAAAGCAGGTGCTAGGTGGGCACAGTCCTCCTCACAAACATGGTCTACGCAAACATGGTTGGTCACTCCAGCAGAGAAGACATATCTGAAAAACTGGAAGCATCTGCACAAAAGCCCATGACAAAATATTTGCTGAGAAGCTTTAAAAGTCCATTACAATTCTGGTTGTTACTGGGGTTTTGATTCCATTGTTCCACTGGCCTCACTCAAACACTTTCTTCTACAAATCTCAACTAAAATTGCTTTTCGCTCAATAATACTTACTTATTTTCTCTTTTTTTCTGAGCAAAAATCTGCTCTTTATACACTTTCTTTACAAGGCAAATTTGGCATACAGTTTGGTTGCATATCCTGATGTCAGCTTATTGAAGGCAGGTGCACACTTTAATATATATGGGCACAGAGACACCCTTCCAGACTATAAAATAATACTGGGCATGTCCTCGTGTGTAATATCTCTATTTTTTTTCTATTCGTAAATCTAAAAATATGAGCTGTTATTTTTTTGCCTATACAAATTACAAGTGAGTGTGAAAAGGCAGGAACCATACTGCTATGTTACACAGAGATGGTGTTAAAATTACTCCATTAACATTTTTGTTAGCTTATTGTCTTTATGTGACAGTAATGTGAAAAGGAAATATTGCCGTGATGTTGCAGTTTTATTTCTAATATGAGAATCATGATAGAAAATACTCCATGGCAAAGTAGCTTCAGCTGGCCCAACTTCCATCCTTTTACTTAATCTAGAAAGAGGTGATCCAGCATGTTGTCAAACAAAAAAATCTTTGATTTTCTTTTTAACATTCTTATAGAATTAATAACAAACAATGGGGAGTAAAGGAGAAAAAATATCCTGTCTGTAATGAAATAAACATGGTCCACATGGTGCCATTTTGAGAGACCTATTGTTTGGTGTTGGTTTTGGGTTGTTTGTTGTTTGGGTTTTTTATAGAACTTCATGCAAAATATGATGACCTGGAAATGGTAGAACTTATTTCTTACTTTTTTTAAAGTAAAAAAAAAATATAACAGATATTAAATTATTTATATAAATTCATTCCCATTTCCTTGTGTTCATTCAAACATTTCTAAAGGCCAAACCTGATGCAGGCAGCAATCCCTTTTAGCTGACATTGTGGCTGTGCCCTGAGCCAGTCACCTCCTGGTTCCCTGGATCTACTGGAGAACAGAGCTCTTTGTCTCTGAGGCACTCACTCATGTTCTTGTCTGTTAAAAAACAATATTCAAGGATCATGGAAAGAAGCTCCATGTAGGCTCATCTCAGCATGGGATCAGGTTGCAGCCAAAAATAAGAAGTGCCCCAACGTCAGATATATCTGAAGATGTTCAGCAACATATTTTTCACAGATTCACAGTGCATCTAAATACATTTGTGAGCCTGTAAGGGACCCATCGCCAGTAACTGAAACAGGCCAGAGGCACATCCTTGGGCACCACATTTCAGCTTTCCAATCTGCTACATTGTTAGCAAGGTCTCTGATATGGATCCAACCTGTGCCACCCAGCTGTCCCCAAAAATACCCTGCATTTGGGAGTGATTGCAAGTCAGGGACCATAGCCAGGAGGAAGCAAGAAAGGAGCTCTCAAGGCATGGAGAAGAAGAGAGCAGAACCACATCTGTGCCTGCCCTTTGGGGACAGGTATCCCCAGGCCAAGAGGGCAGCCCGAGAAATTCAGGAAGATGTGCCCCAACCCGGACTTGCCCCCCCCCCCTTGGGGGGGGGGGGTTATTCCTTTTTTTTTTTCTAACTCAGGTATGTTTGAGAGCTAGTGAATGTGGCTGACCAATAAATCCCTATAGTGGAATTAAACTCAGACAAGATGGGCAAGGGCAGTGTGCCCATGAAGCTGAGAAAATAACACAAAGCAGTTGACTTTATCTCAACACAAAGGGGGCCAGAGGGGATCTTTTTCCTCAATAATTAGCTATTATCAGTTGAGTGAATCAACCAGTGGTGTAAATGTCTCCCTGAGTTATCCAGATCATTATGAGGGGAGGCAGTCTGATACAGAGTATAAAAACTAAACAGTTAACAAGAGAATTTTGAAGACAACAGTGGCCTTGAAGTGGCTTCAACACACTCATCCCTTCCTAGAAACTGGGCATGTCCAGAGTCATGACAGTGAGTCATAGACTCACATAATCATAGAATATCTCAAAACGGAAGAGTTCCATAAAGATCATCAAACCCAATTCCCTGTTCTTCACAGAACTACCTTAAACTAAATCATATTATTTAGAGTGCTGTCCAAACACTCCTCGAAATCTCTTCCAGGGACTGTCCACCATCTCAATGGAGAACCTTTTTCATCATGTTGAGCTTTCCCCAGCACAGCTAATACCGTGAGTTTATTACAGACACCAGAAATGGGAATCACTTGGTGTTGTGACTGAAAACTGTATTGCAATTGCTATCAATTGCTAAGCATGACTTCCTTTAATACTGTGTTTTCAGAATGTTTTGTATCATTCTACTAAAACAGAGAGCCTGTGTAATATATAAATAATTAATTTTATATTAAGCATAACTCCCTCCTTATGTGGAATATCTAAATAAAGTTGGTCAGAGAGTATTGGACTCTATCAGGAAGATCACAGCTTTTCTTTCAGCAAAGACTGCAGCATCATGGAGTGCCCCCTCTGAATTTTAGGTTTACCTGTATCAGCTGCATGTATTCCTTAGTCCGTAGTAAATAGGGACCTGGACTTCTACATCCCCTATGCATATCTATAGTCTTTGATTCAATCATCCCTCAATTTCAGTCAGCTACCTTATGGTGACACCAGTGCCATGATGTCTTCTGGTTCAGGTGGTAAATACTTTTTACTCACTTAGGAGGTTTATTTTTCCCTGCTCAAACCTAAAGAACAGTGTGTTTCTCTTAACTCATTATAAAGACCTACACTTTTTGAAAAGCACAGCACACCTGCCTTGGATCCCTGCAAGGAGCAGCAGGCCCCTGATCTGTCCTGAAATTCACAGCACAGACATTCACCCAATCAGCATGGGTAGGAGGTGAACTTAGGCTTCAGTCAGAGCTCAGTCACACTGACTCCTTCGTTGAACTCACCTATGATTACCATACCATTACATTACATTACATCAGAACCAATTAACTTTTGCAGAAGAATTTCATCCCACCCTTCAAAGATTTGAAGGTCATCTGGAGATTGAAAACAGGCAAAACAGTATAAAGAATCACAGAATCATCAAGGCTAGAAGAGATCTTCAAGAGTATCTAGTCCAGTTGTTAACCCAGCACCACGATAATCACCCCTGAACCATATTCCTGAGTGCCACATCCAGATTTATCTTGAGCACTTCCAGAGAGAATAAATCCACTACCTCCCTGAGCAACTTATTCTGAAGTCTAACCACTCTTTCAGTGACAAGATGTTTTTCCATTATCTAATCTAAACCTTCCCTGGGGCAGCAGAGATCAACTCCCACCCACTGTAGCCTCCTTTCATCTATTGTAGACTGCAATGAGATCCCCCTTGAACTTTCTCTTCTCCAGACCAAACACCCCCAGCTCCCTCAGCTGCTCCTCACAGCACTTGTGCTCCAGACCCTTCCCCAGCTCCGTTGCCTTCTCTGGACACGCTCCAGCCCCTCAGTGCCTTTCTTGCAGTGAGGGGCCCAGAACTGAGCACAGCATTGGAGCTGTGGCCTCAGCAGTGCCCAGTGCAGGGGGACGGTCACTGCCCTGCTCCTGCTGCCCACACCACTGCTGATCCAGGCCAGGATGCCATTGGCCTTCTTGGCCACCTGGGCAACTGCTGGCTCAGAACAACTTACTTATCTAGAAAGCAAATGGAAACAAGTGCTTAAAAACTTTTGGAGTGCAGCCATGAGGCATCAGCTCACTTCCCTACCACAACAACCTGCACTTACAACTACTTGCGTGCTGTACAACTCATGTGAACCATACTACACACTTTTGATAAATCCTTGATGATATCAACTGTCAAACAAGCTTCTTGAAAGAACTCTGCAGTTCAGCATTCATTCTTCCATTTTAAGCTGCAGCTTTCCTGCTTGCGCATCTAACACATGGAGGGAACACCCCCAGATTTCATCCCCTGCTTCATTGCTGTCATATCACAGCAGTCTGATGGGAATGTTCTACTCAAAAATCTGTTTTACCCATCTTTACTTTTTTCTTCTTTTTCTGCATCGATTTTTTCCCCAGTAATAGAATAGGTAATGTGTAATCAATTTGTTAGCTGCTCCAGTGCTAAAAGTGGTATTCTTCTTCCAGATATATAAGTGTAACAAAGGGAATAGCAAAGGCGCAGAAATCAAAAGGGTTTTTTTAACTATCTGAGGCTGACCAAATCAAGAATGGAAAACCTCTTGGTGTGTACATGCATAACTCATGACATAGAAAAGGTTTCATCCTTGATCTCTCACCACTGATGCAAAATGCAGAAAATATTTTGTAGCAAAGGTTACCCTGTATTTATCTGTGCTCCTCAAGCATGTTAGAAACTTGTATTCTAAAATCCTGTGAATTCTTTATTTTAAATTTTGTACTAAGTGAGAAAACGAATTAAAGAACAATTATACTCCAAGAAATTACTGTTAAATCAACATATTTTCACTCTGTTTATCCTCCCCATGCACAAATTCAGAGGCCTCTCTTCTTCCAATAGTTATAATGGAAGATTTTTCCTGATTTATACCTTTTATCACTGAGGTGCTCATACTGGTAAGATGGTTATACATCTATTAACAGCATTACAAAGCCAAGCACAAGCTCCCACAGGGTAGGAAGAAACAAACACAGAATGGAGATGATAGGGTGACACAACCCAAGTATCTGAAAGGAGAGTTTTGCCTGAGGAACATTTGTCCTAGAGCTGAGGAGGGTCAAGAAAACAGGACCAGTGAAGCTTTCACTCCCCTTGTTGAGTTGATAGCTCTGAATATCAGAGAGAGCAGAGACAGCTTGGCTATTCACAAACTCAGAAGTTTTTGAATTAGAAATACGTGAATTACGGTAATAAAGAATGCCAAGAAATCCTTTTAATTATCCTTCTTATCACAGTTGAACACTCAAAAATTAGCCCTGAGACCTTGTCATCAAAACACTCTCTCTGCTTTCAGAGGTGATCCCATTTCCGACTCCAGCAGAAGCTTCAGGCAAAAATTTCATGGGCAGCTGACTTGCTGCAACACCTCAAAAAATAAAAGGCATTTCACTCCTCCTCTCTGTTCAAACTCCTTTGTTTTAGTTGACTTACTTTCCACCAGGGTGGATGGTTCACAGAAGGGCCTGATGAGCCAGCACAAAGTAAACAGTTAGAAGATGTCCAGGAGTGATAGAGGAGGGTGGAGGAAGAAGGCATCTTACTTTTTCAGCAACAATGAGCTGTAATAACATTCACTACCTCTCAGGGAACCACAGCCGAAATTACATGTGTAGAGCTGGGCAGTGCCTATCTTTTTCCATAGTCTCTAAGCAGATCCTAGAGCACTGACTTGGCTCAGACATCCTGCTTTTAGAGGGCTACCCTTAGGTGAGATCTATCCCCTTTAGCAGCACTTGATCTGCCAAGGCAGGTGGACTTGCTCTGATTTTATCACATTTCACCCAGGGACATCTTTGGGTCCTCTTCAATCTGTACTCAGTAGCACTGCAGTGATGAAGAAAAGTGTAAAATATAAGCAAATATTTAGGGAGAACCTTGAAATTTTTTAGCCTAATTTTGGCACCTGCTGAGAGCAATGCAGGCATCCCCAGGAGGACACATATAGTCCTGTAAAGACACTGTGAAGTCAAATCTATTTTCACATATTTCTATTTTCATTTATATGTTTATAGCAAACTTAAGTCCATACATTCAGCAGATCAGAGGAACAAATCCTTTGTTTCAAAGGTGGAGAAGGCTTGTGTCAGGAATGAAGGTGTACTGACTGGCAGAGTGTGTGGTAGGGTCAGATGTCAAACAGTATTTATGCACTGTAAGCAGGTCGGACAATCTGCAAGAGATGAAAAATTGTCCTTTTGACTGCTCCCTTCAAAACCCTTAGTCTGTGTTCATTGATCTGATTCAAGTGAGATTTCTGTGAAAGCACAGGTGGAAAATAAGGCAATGAAACACAGTGCCTTTGTAAGTACACGTTTGCATTACAGACTTGGATTTTTAAAGAGTCAAGGAAAAAAAAGAGCTGCATGTCAAGCCTGCACCTCTTGAGGCTGTCTCAGCACAACTGCCTCTAACTTGCTGAGCATCTTGGGACTCATGAAAAGATGTTCAAGGCATTTTTAGACTAACATTTCAGTGGACCCACAAAAATACATCAGCATGTCATGCATGGAATGAAAAATACAAAGGGTTCAAATATGAAAGCAATGAGTTCAAGTGAGCAGAACCAAAAAAGAATAGGTCGAGGAAAGAGAACAAGTACATCCTGGAAAAATTAGTCTTTTTTTTTTCTTTATGGTCCAAGTTAGACTGACATTTCGATTGGGTTGCCAGATACTACATGGTTAGTGGATTGTCCTGGAAAATCTTGTGTGATATTTTTTATGACTCTCATACAAAAGGTATTTGCAGACCACTGACTGAAAAATCTCCTGTGCTGTGGAAGATAGTCCCAGGGTTGTATGTGCAAAAATATTTGTGATTACCTGAATCAAAGAGGGCCATTCTTTATTGAAATTATTTCATTTGTTGCTAATAAACCATTGATACTGTTGAGTACTGCAAATATCTTTACCTTTTAAACACAAGCTTCTAAAGGAACTGTTCACAACATGCCTTGGTAAGAGAAATTTTTCTTGGGCTTTTTCCAACCATTCTTGCTAATGTGCTAAGTTCTTCCATCTATTACCTTAGGAGTATGCAACACACTTTAATCTAGAAGGTGGTTTCCTGTCCCTTCATTATCTGGTTCTTTAGCAAATCTTTCTGTGTTAAGCTTTGTTTTTATTACTAACTGCATACATTAGGGCTTAAAAATTTTGTACGGCCAAAGTAGGTGCGGTACTATTTATAAATCAAGGGCAAGTTATGCAGTTTTCATAAGGTGGTTTATATTGCATATTTGAAATCTGGAGGTGTTTCAGGAATGTATCATAAAACTACCTTCCATAAACTGTCTCTCAGGAAACAGTAATGATAACAGAGGCAGACAGATCTCACTTTAAACAAGTTACCTTGTACCCTTGATACACTAAATTTCTGGAATTTTTTTTACCAGATTGAAAATCTCTCCAACTTTTTGAAGTCTTATCAGCTAAGTTTTCAGAAGATTCACTTTACTGCTAAGATTTCCAAACACTCAGTAATGCTGAGGCTGTATAGCAGTATAAATCTTGCTCACAAGTTTAATAGATTTATGAAAATCTAATTTGTATACCATGTACTGGCTAAAAGTAATATATATATATATATATAAATAATAAATGTACACATACTAATTAAGCTTCCAGACCCCAAAATGTTGAACTTATAGGTGCCAGAAAAAGATCTGACAACTGTGCAGTTTACTAAATGTGAACTGCAACTTTTCTGGACTTTACCTCACTTATTATTTTCACAGAAAAAATGTGTGCAATGCTTCATGTCTGACAATGTGGGTGTCAGAAGCCTGAAAAGGGTGAAACAAATTGGAAAAGTAGAATGAAAATATATAAAAACCTGTAAAATTACTATGTTCTCTGACTGTAGGCAAGAGCTATATTTAGATCTGGTAACCATAATGGGATATTGGTTAGAAGATGAAGGACAAATTTCAATACATGTTCATTACTTTAAAGAAATTACACCTTGGAGTAAGCCTTTTATATTGAAAAAGTACAGTAGTAAAAAAGAAAAAAAGAAGGAAAGAAAACTCTTTAGTGCAGAAAGTGGTTTACTTAGCCTATATCCTTCTGTGTTCCTTTTGCTGTGTTCATTGGATATAACTGTGGAATGCCTTTCACAGCCAAGATTCTCCATTTTTTCCATCCTTCAGTGAAGTTCACAGCATCATGACCAGTTCTTGTGTGAAGAAACCCTGGGAGAGTTCTATTTTACTTAACTGTACTGAAATATTTTTCTTGCATGTTAAATACCCAAGGTCTAATAAAACCTATTTACTATCTGACATTTATCTCACTTGGGGTTTTTTTTTTTTGGTGGGAGGCCTTGACAGCCCAGAGGAATAGCTAGGATACCACAGATAAAGCACAGATATTGATTTTTCACAAAGGAGCATTTCTTCCAACTATTTCCTAAGTATTTGAGTTTAATGTGTATTAATTGAGGCACAGCACACATATAAAGTACAAACTAATTTTATTAATTTACACAATTCCTCCATTTTACACTGATGTCATAATCATTCTGACTACAGCAATATCTACTGAAAACAATCTGGATTTGCAACACTAAACACAAACAAACACCTGTAAATCAGAAAATCTGAAGTAATAAAAATTAACTTTTCCAGATTCTTTTATAATGAACAGAACTACTGCTTTGAGGAACTGTTTGTGTAACTGTTCAGAGAAATTACATTGTGGACCTTGGACTATAATGTATATATCAGTACAGCTTGAAGTTATTATGTTTTGAAAGACCATGACATAGATGCTTTAAAAACACTAGTAATGAGATAGAAACATCAAAAACAAAATAAAGCTTGACTGGGACAGAATCTGACTCATCAGCTTCAATTTTCATCATGATGCACTAAATGTGAAGCCAGAACAGTAAAATGTCTAAAAGGAGGCTGTCTATGCCCCTACCTCCTCTCCCCACTGTCAGCCCTGTCTCCCACAGTCCAGCTTGGAGCGTTGGTTTAGTGAATTGATACAGAGTCTGACAGAAGGTAGAGCCAGCACAAGGTAAAAGTCAAGAGTAGATGGTGAAGAGAAAGATGGATGTGAGGAACTGAACTCTTCCTTTTGAGTAGGGTGACCATCCTCCCCTGTGAAACAATACCCTCAGCTCTTTGACACAGTAACATTTCTTATGCACTGCTACACCAGGCCTGGGGATTCAGAGCTTAATTCCAAAGCAAAATCACAAAGACTTCTGGAGGCACAACATTTCAGTCTCAGTGTGCCTTACAAAGAATTTGGTAACCTTACACTTCTTACAGAAGGGGAAAATAAAACACAAAGAAGTTGTAGGGTTCCAGCAGGGACCACAACTCATGTTGTCTGAAAGCTATTCCTGTTCTCTGACTGCCAGCTCAGAGAGACGTTTAGATTGGGTAGGAAGAAAATTTTCTTCACTGAAAGCATTGTCAAGGACTGAAACAGGCTGCCCAAGAAAGATGGGGAGTCACCATCCTTGCAGATGTTTAAAGGCACTTGGGGCATGGCTTTGTGGTGGGCTTGGCGGTTCTGGGCTAATGGTTGGGCACACAGGGAACAGGGTGTGACATAAGGCAGCTCTGCTATTACTGTAAAGAGAAAGCATGGCAGAAGTGTGTTGGGAAGCTGAAGTCAGTGCAATGTTGTCTTTCAGGTGCAGACAAAAGAACAAACATTTCCATCACCTGGAGGACTCATCTCAAGGCAATAGTGGAAGGATTTCTTCTCTAGAGTCATTCCACCAGCCACAGCTGATCATGTTTTAGGCCTGTAGTAAAGCTTTTCATAAAAACCAGCCTGGAGAACAGCAATCATGAGGCAATTCTGCATTTCATATTATGGGAGCTTGAAAGCAGGTCAACAACTCAAGTGTGACAGAGTAGGAGGGAAGAATGACAAACTCCACAACTCATCAGCCTATAAAGCTTTCAATAAATGTGCCAGCTACTTTCAGGTGGTGTCTAAAGGATGCCTCAGAGAAAGCTGTGTGGACAGATTTAAGCACAGGCATAGGGCTGCAGACTGATTTGAGGTAGGTCCCAAGCCACAGAGAGAGAGAAGTAGCATACAGAGAATGAGCCTGAGACACGATGAGGAACTGCTTGGAGGAGGTGTTCCTGAACTGGCAATGGCTGGGGAGGGGTGATCAGCCCAACAAAAGAGCAACAAGTTATATGGGCAGATGTGGATGTTCAGGTATATTGTTAATAAGGAGGCAGAAGGAATGTTGGACTACTGAGGCCCTGAGCATAACATCCACCAGCCTTCATGTTTGGGTGGAACTGGAGAATGAATGGGAGCCCAAGGACAGAGGTGACAAATGGCAGAAATGTTAAATGCCAGCCAGGGTTACGCCAGCCCCCATGATGGGGCACTTTGTCTGCTGATGGAGGCTGTGAGTCATCAAGAGGATTTTGAGGAACCAAGTTTGGGGTACTAACCACACCAAAGAGGAGAGTGGGTGTGTGCTCATCACCAACATTTGGATTATGCATAAACGAAGCAGCAAAGGATTCAGGAGGACTCTCCAGAAATCACATCCAAGCAAGAAAAATTGAATAAGCACATTATAAGGATACTGGGAGCAAGAGTGAAAAGGAGGTACAGAAATGCAAGAGTTCTCAGAATAACAGAAGACTGTCAATATGCAAGTTGAGTTTGACCTTGCAAAGAGAATGAAAGTAAATGGCAAAAAAAATTATTTCTATAGCAAAGAAGAGAGGGTTAAGTCGTTGGCTATGTATTGAGTGGAGAGATGCTAAATCTGTAAATAACCCCAATATTTCCCATGTCTACGTGTTCATCATGTCTTCGTTTCAGTGCAGATCTTCTTCATGATGAAACACGGACATGTGTGTGGTCCTCAAACTGCTGGCCTCTACAAAGGACAAAGTTTTGAGCACTGAAAACACCCCTTGCTATTCCCTTAGGAGCAGGCATGGTAGAGAACCTGAAAATCTGTCTTCTGCTGTTATTTTCATTTTGCTGAGACAATTGGACCATAAGAATGAACACACAGCATGGGATTCTGGTAAAGGCACCCTAACAAAAATTCCAGAAAAGTAGAAAGCCTAGTTCTTAATGTGAAGGGAAAAGGAATCTAACACTTTGAAACCTGATGGTTTGAATTCAAAACTATGTACAACTTGAAAACAAAATATATGATAGGAATAATTAAAGACATGGAGATAAATAGAAGATGAGACAAAAGGTTACTTAAAGTAGCATACTAGACTCACGAGAACTCTTGTTCTGAGAGATTAAATTAAAATAAAAATTATGTGGGAGATATAATCTTTCTTTGTAAAATTAATCTGGGATAAGTGGGGATTAATACAAGAATTGTAAGGTGCACCAGGAAACAACTAAAGACAACCAGCAAGTGGGGAAGTACCTTGCCACAAAAATGTTGGCTTGCTAAAGAAATTTTCTGATAACAGAAATTTGGAAAGCATTCTTATTAGGGAGGAGAATCTGAGCAAACAGGAAGAACTAGATGACCCTAAGGAGTGAAGCAATTGAAATGGGATAATATTTAATGGTATCAAACAGCATGCTCTGTACCTAAGGATTTATAAAACAGATTTATGCAATAAACTAGGAGTACATCCATTCAAAATGTGAGGTGCACACCCTGAATGTGCTAACTATCCACAAGATGTGTTGCCAACATAATGAAATTGTGACAAAGGTGGTGCAAACCTAAAGCCTACCAAGGTTCATTTCTAATACAGTTAGGAAAGTGTGGGTACTATTGCTAAAATCCTGGGAGATCATGATTGGGCTATTGACACAAGGAAAGTTTCCTCCACCCTAGATTACACATCTAAAAATTAAGTATTTTAGTATGAGCTACTCATCCAAGACTCTTTTATATATGCTGAAAAGAAATACAGAGAGCCATTAATTCCAGCCTATAATACTGCCTAACACAAATCTAAAGCTCTGAATTCTCCTCCTCAACTTTGAGTGTAAGGCTGTGAACACCTCAAATGTGTGAAAAATGGGTGAGGTGAATCCAGGTCAGGAACAGAGGCTAAGTGACCCTTTTCGCCAGGAACAAAATATACAAATTGACATGAGAAAGTCTGAAAATAAAAAGGTATATTATTGTAGCCATGAGTGTTTACAGCTGTGGTGAAAAAGTTCTAGCTCTGAAAACCAGTGCCAAAGGAGACTAGCAAAGAAAGCGATTACACTGAACGACTTTATTCAATCCTGTGGAGCTACATTTAAGCCTTGCTAGATATCCACTCATTGTTTAATTACATCTGTGCTTTACCAGCTCTTTAGAGATAATCACTCAATATTATAGACAACTTCATGACTTCATGGTACTTGCAGTATATTTATAGCGTACACCTTCCCAAAGTAAAACACTGTATACAAAATTGTCCTAGACTGGCCTGTTCGTGTTTGTCAGCGGCTGGCAAACCACAGTGTTTGTCAGTTTGCTAAAGTCATCTTTGTTTTGCCATTATCTTTCTTTGTCTCTCCACTAGAGACAACTTGGCTAAGATTCTGTCTGAATTTAAGTATCAGTACTAAGTTGTTGTGAAAAATACTGCTTAACACACTCTAAACAGACATATTGTCCATGACAATATACATAAATCTTGTAAAATACCCTGCAGAGTAAATGACAGAACTTCAAATAAAACTGTCCTGCTTGGTATAAAGTTATGCCATTATTATGAATTGTGCATCAGCACACATGTTTCTCAAATATTCTATGTTTCTGCACATATGTTTCTCAGATACTCTATGTTTCTGCCTTATTTTGCAACCCTGTGACCTAGTCTAGCATTAAATCATAAGAAGTTCAGCCTCTGAGTTTTGTCCTTGCCTGTAGAGCACAAGTACCGTTGCTGTTTCATAAATAGGAGTAAGACATTTAAACTTCCATGCTACATGTCTGCACAGCCACTTATGTTTTTCCTCTTTCTTAAACATGACATCTAATATGTGACATCAAGAATCATCAGATTCATGTATCCTTTCAGCATCTCATGATTTGCAGAAAGATTTAAAGGGGGAACCAGAAGATTTGTGATCACACCCTTCCCAAGTTCTAACCACAGAACTGTCCTTTGGCCTAAGGACTGGGACAGAACCACTTTCCTCCTATACTTCTTTCTTGCTTTCTTGCTAATGCAAGCTGAGATATAAAACCAAGGACAAAACCTTCTTTTTAGGTATATAGCAGAGCCCTTTTGACGACCTCAGTGGGACGGAAAATTCCCAGAAAACAGACAATGTATTTGTGGTGGTAGCTTCAATATTCTGTCTGAGGGTGCCCGTGTGCCACCATGCCTCCCTGGAATGGCTGACCCTTAAAAAGTCTGTCAGCCAGTTACAACTGGTAGACAGTGGAGTTTTTGCTTAACTTCAACAGTAACAAACAGCAAGGAAATTATTCTGGACTTTTTTTAGAAAATCAAGCGTATGCAGTGTCAGGCCCCCCCCAATAGCCCCTGAAGCCACAGACAAACCTCAGACAAACCTGGAAGAGCTTCAAAAACAAATTAAGTTCCTGTAAGTCTGTAGGGGAGTGGTGGAGAGATAGAGGAGGGAGAGCCCCAAGGTTGTCCCTCTGGAAGGGGAAGGGCAGAATGGCACTGCAGAGAAACAGCAGCATTTTGTACCATTTGCTGGGGAGCAGCAATCTCCAGATAGCATTCTGGCTTGCAGATTCCAGCACCCTCTTATACTCTTGGAAGCAAAATTCAGGCTTGGTTTCAAAATATGCACTAAACCAGTCAGCCACTGGAGACATCTGCTCAGCTGAAAATCCCTCTTCCTCAGTGGTAGTTAAGATTGTTCTTTGGTACAGCCACCCAGCTGCATCACAGCAGGATAAATTGCTACCAGGTAATATGAACACTGCTTTCCTTTTCTTTAAAAGAAAGAAAATTCATACCCTGATGATGTGTCCCCTTAAGAGAAAACTCTCATCGCATTATGAAGATTGCAGTTTCTTCCAAAACTGACTTCTAATGCTACAACAAACACCTGAGATAACATTTCAGTAATGGCAATCATGGAAGATTTCTGTCAAATCCTCTAATGAAAAAATCAAAGTCTAAATTCCAGCATATATAAATAAATAAGTAAATAAAGAAGGCAAATATTTCTGCAGTTTGGTTTTTAATGAACAATCTCTCATCTTCCTTCTTTTGTGGAAGTCTATGAGGTAGCTGAAATAGAAAAGTTTAGCATCAGTTTTCAGAGACTGAGGTACAAGGTTTTTGCTCGTTCAAGGTAACCCTGTTTTACACTATCACCTGTGAATGAGCAGATTCCAAGGAATGTTTAAAAGAAGGACCCTTAATTCCTCTTCAGTTTAACATGACCAGCTCTTGGACTTTTATAGATATATTTAAATTAAACAGAGTTCTCCACAACTGCAAAAAAAGGGAACACTTCTGTGTCAGCAGGATTCCCATATGATCACAATCTCCATGGAAGGAGGGGAAAAGTTTTATTATTTGTTGCAAATATCTTTCTGTGAAAACTAAATATAAATGATTTAGCAGACTGAAATTGCTGTGAAGACTTCCAGTTCAGAGAAAACTCCTGAAATTTATTACAAATACCAAAGGCCAAAGGGGGATGAGCTGTACTTCAGAGGTGGAAGGGAAGAATCTCCCAAGAAAAAGCCACAATCAATATGTCATCTAGGCAAATTAATATCCCTACTCCGAGACAGAGATTTTTTTTTTAAAGGGAGGGAGAAGGGGTGCTATTTTGAGTTATGGGGATACTTCAGAATTCAGAGTTTGATTGCACTTTAGCCATGCAAGCTTGTTTTAGATATTGCTTCTTTCAAATATTTCAGCCCTTCCTTCCTTGAAAGTTCACATCTTCATAATGCCATCTAGTAATGCTCCATAAAGTATGTGAGAACCAGCTAAGGTAGAAGTCCAGCTAAGGTAGAATTGCAAACACTGAGATTAAGATCATTAACAGACACCAAAAACAAAAAAGAAAAAACCCCACAAAACCTAAAGCATGTTCCACTCCCAAACAAAACAACACTGATCCTTCTTTTTTACTTCCTGATTTGCTAATCACCGATAACTGAGGGAAAACAAGCGACGGTGTTTATTCCTGCATGTTGGATGCTGCCCTCCGGGCAAAGGCCTGGCACCTTCCCTCAGGTGCCGCTTTCCTGGACCCATGTCAGACACTTGAAGTAAACAAGGAAACCCCTGGGGAGAGGCAGCAAGGGCAAGGACAGGGCTGGTGCTGACACGCTGGCTCTGCACCTGCCTCACAGCCCGGCACCTCTCCCGCTCCCTGCCCTCTGCACACCCAGGCGTGACAGGCTGGGCTGCTTCTCTGAGCAGCTTGTATAGTTAGCTCTGGAGGCAGAGGGGTTTTCCTGCCCTGTGTTTGCACAGCACCTAGGAGGCTGGGTCTGTATTTCTGTAGGGCTGCTGGAATAAAAACTTGGAAATAGCAAGTAGCGATGGAGCTGAAGACGATCATGCAGTGCATTTACCCTCCAGGTCTGGCAATGTTGAAAGTTCACTGTGTTACCAAGGAGTTCCTCGAGTGTCACAGGTCCTTGCTCTGATAAATTAGTGTCTAATCCTAAAGGTGGCTCACTGGTTTTCAGTATTAGGCCCTTAATCTCCTTCTCTGCCTCAGGAATCTTCTCACCCTGCACCCCGAGAGATCATCAGTCATTCCTTTGCCCAGAGTTACCAAACAAAATTCAGTTTTTTAGTAAAGATGTCAAAGTGTCTGTCTAAACATCTTCTGGTTTTGGCCTGAAACTGATATGGGTTGAAAGTCTCCAGCTCTTCCCTAAATCCTGACAGTTGGCTAACAACAAATAAAAAACAGCCCAGTGATTTACTGTGTCGATCCCACATTGTTGTGCTCTGTGTTTCTTTAAGAAAGGTGCGAGTATATGTGTAAGAGTCTTGAAATACAGTGGTTGCCATGGCAATTATCTGTGTTTAGAGAGTGGAGGGGAGTAAAGTTCCATGTAAGTGGTCAGAGTAGAGTGCAAGTTAAACATGCCTCTTTGCAGGTCTAAATCATGTACTTTTCTCTCCCCGCCCCATCCCCCCTCCAAATATTTGTGAAAATATGCATAGATTGTCTGATGAGCTCCAAACTATTCTTGCAACAATGCCAGATTTTTTTTTCTCCCCCTCAATATTCCCACTTGCCTGTAAATCCTGTGAGAATAAAATGTAAGACTGCAGAATTGCCCGTCCACACTCCCATCCAGGAGTTTGCTTATCTGGTTCATTTCTCCTTAATGGGACTGAGTGCATTACTCTTACAAAACTAACAGATCAAAAATATAGGTACAGCTAAATGGCTGTAAATTTAATTGGAAGGGAATGTTGTATAAGTATAAATCATCAGGACAAATATCCCTTAGCATTCATACCGTGCTTTACATTTTCTAATTACTCCATGGATTTGTTGCTTTAGAACAAATATGCATTGTGGAGCTGGAACATCTATTCTCCATAAATCTTTGTCCTCATGTTCTCTCTTATTTTCATTTATCAACCTAGATTTTTCCCCATTTCCCCACATATGTGATAAGGGCATGACTCCCAGCCTCCACATGCATTCACACAGCTTGTGTAGTTATTTGCCAGGTGTTCCACACTCGAGGTTGGCTCTAAGGTCCTTTGCAGGGTTCTTTAGCTTTCACATATGAATATTATAATGCTTAAGGACAGTGATCACAATGGAAACCATACAGGTGATGGTTGCCTGCTCTGATTTCACAGGGAGAGCATTCACCTTGGACTTCACAAAATGAATAGTGATTTTCAAAGTATTCACAGGTGAGACTCCATTCTGGCTCCCTCCTGAATGCCCCTTCTCTCAGAAATGGTCTGTGACAGTGGCAAAACTAGAATAAGTACCTTGCAGTAGGTTTGTAAGGAGCATTGGTTACACTATGAATGAGACACTGCTTAATGCTAATTTAGAATTCACACACAGCACTGATGTGCTCCAGTGGAATATAGAGTGAATTCGGGAAAGGGATTGACACCATGACAGTTTGACATAGCTGCTCTCTAAACGTGCTGCTAGGGGCTTCCTTAAATATTAATGGGTAGGTTGCAAGATGGAAATAGGTGATTAGGTACTTTTGAAGCACTGGATCCTGAGGCGCTGCTGGTTTCCAAGCAGCTGTTAGCAGAGAAGCCATGGGTTCCAGCAGCTCTGAGATAAGGAAAGGAAGCTCTATTTACTCCTAGATCCAGAAGGGCTGTGTTGGATAACACTGATGGCACTTCATCCTTCAGTTTCCATCCATTACCAGTCTTTTGAAAGTTGAAATAATGTCCCTCTACAAAAGAATGGTGTGTAATTTTATGTTTTTGAAGAGGTGTTGGGAATAAGTTTTACAAAAGAATCAGAAATTATTTGGTCCTTGTTTCCCTGTGTTTGACCCAGTTTTACATGAGGCAATTGGTGACATTGATAAACAATTCTGTTGATGATCTCATGAACTGATCCAGCAATACAGCCTATCAATTAAAAGGCTCCAAAACCACCACCTCACAGAAATCCCATTTTAAAACCAGGCAATGTACTCTCTTCACTACTGTCTGATTTACTGCCCAGTTATTGCTCTTCAGATGACTCTCTTTATATATCTAGCTGATTCAGAGAGCATAGGAGCATGATGCAGACTCACCGGACAGTGTGATGAAGCTGGGTGGCATTGCTTAGATTATCTCAGAGTGCTTTAGTTGCTTCCCAGGGTCGATAAAGACCCTGCCCTATAGATCCTGCTGCCTAATGGTTCTATAATTAAAGTAACCTTTGTGAAAGATTAGCAATAAATAGCATTTCCATGAGGCCGGTTCTGTTTAAAAAACAATGACTTGCATATGCAGGCTATGACTGCTTTCTCCATGAGCTGAAGCCACATCATCTCCTCCACCTTGTCCCCATAGCAGCACACAGCAAGCAGCCATAGTCTGTGGTTTAACCCCCCTCTGAGGACAGGTTAAATCTGTATTGCTGTGCCCATGTTTATGCACAGGGCCTGAAAATACTCGAAGACAAAAGTGCAAGGGCATAAGATGAGTAGAAAAAAAGCAGAGCGACAGAGAATAAACTCAGGAAACTGTCCCGGTCACCAGGCAGTCTCCCCACAGCCTGGGGTTACCTCAGGCTTACCAGGTAGGTTTAATGAGGAAGGTTAGAAATGCAGAAGGTGTCTGGGAGAGGGGAAAAGTCCATCTCATCTCAAAAGTAATTCTGCACATTGATGCAATTCAGCCAAAGCTTACATGGGTAACTGGCCTCTTAGGCTCAGGAAAGAAGGTTTCTGAAACCCCAGTGACTGTGTTAGCACCAGGGCTTGTGTGGTCTGGCCTCCTCCACTGCATGCTCCCCAGGAATCCTATCCTGCCATGCTTGCCAGGACTGTGGGTCAATTTTAACTTTAGTTTACCTTTGCACTTTCACAGCACACCCAGGCCAGGGATCAGCCCCTGTGCTGGACAGACCCAGCAGGGTCCTTGCTCACGGAGGAGCATTAGGAGCATGATTTACAGGCAATTCAGCCCTCCCTACCACACCAGACATGAAACTATGCACAGCCTGAGTTTTGGGCCATTTACTGCTCTTTCATAAACCTCAATATTGTTTTAGCTATATGGGAAGTATTAGTTATTACAAAATAAGCTGTAGACAAGACCATGACATAAAGAATCTCACATTATTTCATTAACTATCAGTTTTGTGAAGTCATGAGCATTGTGGCCCAATTTTGAAAAATACCTACAATGTGTTCTGCAAACAGTTGCAGCCTTCCACAATAGCTTCTCTTTTTTTTCTAGGACTCTTTTGCATGCCTCCAAAGTGGTTTTCTGGATTGGGCCCTAGACACTTGGGCACTCTGTAGCTCATTCACATGCTGTAATGAGGTAGTTGGTACAAGATTTTCAATTTAGTTGTTGAACTTGGTCCATTTCAGTAAACTTTCTTCATGAAGTAGGAAATACAAGGCTATAAGCATTACAATACCATAACCATGAAATGCAGACTTCCTGCATTTCAGTCTACTTTAAAAAATAAATACTGTCTGTCATTTGTAGACTTTAAAATAAATTAAGTTCATGGAGGAAGGTATTAAAGAGAAAACACCTTAAAAACAAGTGGGGAAACTCAGTCTTTTTCCTTCTGTGAAGAGTGTGACAGCATATGGTAGATAGTGGGTGGTTGTTCTAAACATAACATTATGTGTCCAACCTAAAATGTTTTATTGGTTCCTACTTATGAAAGCAGCAGCTAAAAATGACTGATGACTGTTCTTTCTATATCAGCAGCTTGTAAAGGCCCAAGGAAAAGAAAAATCAGTCTTTAAACTCATAAACATCTCTAAATAGCTATAAAACTCTGTTTAACATACTGGTTTTTCCAAGGTACCCCAAGCTTAATGTTTCCTCATTGTGAAACCATAAGACTACAGTATTTTTAAATATTACTATTATTTTCAGATAATCCTAAAATATATCCAGGAAAAAGGGGAATAATCTCTCCTTTTCCCAGAGTTACTGTTGCTCTCATCTCAATATCCTTTGAGAGTACAGGTAGCTAGGGCTACATACACATGTTAGTTTAATCCAGGGAAAATACAAGTCACAACTTCAAGCCTCCCAGATCTGTAAGAGAAAACGGTTTTATCCCCATCTTCATTGCAGCTGAGTACATTATAAATGCAGCAGTTGAGCAGGGAGCAAAATCTCCCCATTGTCCCCTCCTTTTTTCCCTCTGAGAGTTATTATCATGGAAGGAACGAGGCTGAAACTGGGAAATCTTAGTCTGTGCTCCAAGTAAGTCCAGTTTGTTACTAACCTGTCCTCCTGTGGCAGTGACTCCTGCGTCTGAGGCCAGCTGCCAAGCATGCTCCCTCTTCCTCCCACACAAGTTTCATCCTTGTGGTCAGCTGTTTCTTGGAAGCTGGGGAACATAATTGATATTGCAACTATCACGCTGTGTGCAGAGTGAGCTTACACAACTTTGTGAACATGCTTTTCTTGCCCTCTCCACCCACCTGTCTCTAAAGCTATGCATTTGTTGGTAAAAACAGGATTCAGGTGTCAGTTGTATGGGTGGAGCTCAGGTGCTTCTGCAGATGTGTGTCCTAATCCCCCTCCAGGGATCAGACTGTGCCCAGGGGAGCATCCCTTTGAGTGACCTCAGTCCAGTGGCACAAGGGGCCCTATCTTGTGCCCTGCACCAACAGCAACACAGATATTACTACTCTCAGCTCAAGGAATGTCAGCAGCTAGCTAGCTTGCTGGAAAAGCAGGGAGGATGTTGCAAATGTGCCTCCAGAACCTGTCCCATCTCGGAATTTCACCTCCCATGTAGCTGAGTTCCCCTGGTTACTTGGGGTTCAGAAAGCCAAATCTGCCCCAGCAAGTGTGGGATAGCTCCCTGAAGTGCTGGGGGTGAAACAGATGAAGCACATTTTGTGACTTTGTCCCAAAACAGCACAGCAAATTCGGGATGAGCATGAGTTTTGGAACAAATTCAAAGCTGTCTGTTTGGGGTTTGTGGCTGGATTTCTGGGTTGTTTTTTCAGTTGGCTGGGCAGGTCTGGGGCTTTTGGTTGTTTTTTATCAATATGAAACAACTTCAAGCCTTTCCAATGAAAGGACTGCAGGGCCATTTATCAGACAGTACATCACCCCCAGCAGGACTGGCCTGAGAGCTGCACCAAAGGATTTTGTGGAAAAAATACTGCCTTGTGTTTGCACATTTTCTCCTTTCTCCCCTGAGAAAGGAGAAAACTCACCCACCCTGCTGTAGTAAGTCTTTTATCAGAATTAGAGCATGAGAAAATCATTTGTGTGTATCCTAACATGATTAGTCCTAGTTTGGAAAAGGAAACACTGCTGAGACACTGTTTTTTATTGGTTATTCTTCTAAGAACTTCAAGTCTAATTCCTAACCTACACCTCCAGGCCCACATGTGGAATTTTTATTTAAACTATTTTTAAAATTAAACATTGATCTGACAAAACCTTCAGATAGCTTAAGTTTTATTAATTCTGTGCATTCTATCCTCTTTATTTATGACTTATATAACCTCAAAAGCTTGTGCATGCTGCTTAAAAAGCCTTCAAGATTCTTGCCCCAAAAGATGTTAATCTATATGATACAAAACTCTCTGAGTGAAGGTATGCTGATTATTGTGAGAGAAAAGCAAGAGAAAAACAGTCACAACAAAGACAAATGTGGAAATTTGGTTGCAATAACATGATGTGATCCCTGGTAATACACACATGTACCTTATGTACTTGAGGTTAGTTTTATATAGCACCTTTCAATTATTTTACTGATGACAAATATGTTTACACAGCTCTAGAGAGCTACTTGGAAAACTTTACATAGCATTGCAGTACACTGGGGAGATAAATCCAGAGTATACAGGGCCAGCATTGTCCCTGAATATTGCAGCAACTGGGAAATGAAGTCGCTTAAAATGTACAAGCAAGCAGCAGGTCACAGAACACCTCAAAATACTGAGGAGAAAAGAAAAGTTTTCAAAGAGTATTCATCTTCTTGGAAACTATTCCTAAGTTGTATAATAATCAGCAATAGTTTAAAAAATCTTGTTCTAAAATTCACTATATTTAGGCCCTTGGTAGTTCAATTACGAAAACAAACATAATTCAGCTCAATTTATTATAATTCAGAGTGGTTAAAGAAAATTTCCAACAATGTTTCAGAGATGGTTTTTTTGAGAGTATCTGTATTCCTGGCAAAGAGTTTGCTCCTGTGTTTTTCTTTGGTGGGATATAAGGAGTTCTATATTAAAAGTTTTACATTTTGATGGATACTGAAATTAAAGTCACACTTTATTAAATCACTGGGATATAGTAAATGTAATTAAATATGGTTTAAATTAAATGGTTTTGAAGGAAAATCTGTGTTATCATTGTCAAACATTTCTTTAGAAGCAAAATTGCTGTTTTAATATACAGTTCTTTGTATGTCTTATATGAATTGTCCAGTTTTGCTGTGTTAAAAGAAAAAAAAAAACCATAGAGAGTGTTCATGTGGAAAGTATTCTCTTTCTTTGCTTTTAAAGCTTTTCTCTCAAGCTAGTTCAAATACTAATTCAATCTGCATAAAACTTAGAGAAAAATCACTGAGCATCTGAAAACAGGGAAAAACCTCACAGGTGTCATTTATTGGATGTTTTTAACACAGCACTACATATTTTCTGTGGAAAGGTGACCAATCAGCTTAAATTGCCCAACGGAGTGAATGGAGTCAGCTTCTCTTGAACCAGAAAAAAAGGGATAAGGCTTGACATAGATGTTTGTTTTCTTTTAATAGGTTTCTCCGGGATCTAACCATGATTTATTTAAAGTGGGAGTACTGACACAGTTACAATGAGAGAAAAATAATTTCACAGTTTTATTGAATGGACTCCATCAATAAAACTGGGAGAAACAAATTAATATGACAGACATTTAAAAGCTAGTGATAACAAATCATGAACCAAATAACAAATTCAATTATTATTTAATGATAAACTGCACAAAGAAAACATGGTATTTCTTCTGCCTGGTTTCTGCTGAGGCACCTGCTGCAGTGAGGTGAGATGCTGTGTGGATGGGGATGAGATGGGCAGAGAACAGGCTCATGGAGGTGCAGTGGGTTTTGCAGGTCAAGGAAGGTGCAGACCCAAGGAAGACAAGTACCAGAGATTTGCAAGGCCTGCTTTTGGTAACACCTCTGTGCAGTAGTGCCAAGGATGCCTTCAGCACAGAAAGGAAGAGCACATCAATGAGATTCGCTGCTGACACGGTGCTGGGAGGCATCTCACATGAGTAGCAGACACCTTCTCCTTTAATGGGCAGGGACCACTTAGAAGGGCTTGCCTCCAGCTGCGAGAAACATGGACAGCAGCATTTATAGTGAGTATTGAGCAGGGTCAGTGGCTCAGCACTTACAGTGCATGGCTACCTGCTGCCCCAGGGATGTGCTGCCTCCTGCTTGACCTTCTTTTGTTCTTTCTTTCTCCTGCTTGTGCTCTTCTTGTGAGAGGCTTTGTCTAGCACAGCACCAATTCTCCCTCTCTCCTTTGCAGTCAGTTGGGTGGAAAAGTTCTCAGACATAAATGACGGGCACTTAGAGGAGTGTTTGTGTCAGTACTTCCCAAGCCCTCTCCTTTATCAGGTACTCAGAGTTAAGCACATGCTTAAATATTTTACTGGATCCAGGCCCATTTTCACACACATAAACTAGACAGGGACAACTAGAAGTGGTGAAGAAATGATGGGACAGTGCTCACCAGGAAAGCATGTGAATTGCCGTTAAACAAGCGATAAATTGCAAGAATTCAAAAAACACCAGTGCCATAATCCAGCTGTTAAGTGACCAGGTTCCCAGCATGCACACACTCCAAGAAAAATTAAAATATGGACATGAGGCAAGCAGTTGCCTAGCGGACTGCTGAGTGCACGGGATTTATGTCTGAATAGTTAGTATTATGTTTCACTCACAAAGTAGTATCCAAATATCAGCAGCTGTGTCTTGTATCCATTATTTCCCTTCTCCCCCAAATATAAACCTTCCTCACCTTTTTAATTAGAAAAGCTGTTTATTGACTCTGACATGGAAACGTTTTACATGTTGTTGTCCAAAAATTCTGTTATTAAATAAGCAGGAAAATATGTTTGGTGGTAAATAGCAATGACCTTTAAAACAATGTCAAGCCCACACACCCCATGATTTGTGCGTAGGTATGTGTTCCTTTAAGTCGTTGTATATTACCAGTAACGTGACAATGAAAGCTGCTATGGAAAGTATCTTTGGAAAAGAACTGTAAGATAAATAAATAATTGAAAGCTAAAGTGCATAGCCAACTTACCTAGTAAACTGATGAATTCAAACCTGTTCATGGGAGGACTGACTTTATATTCACATCAAGATGTATAAAAATCAATTTTATTTTTTTTTATCATGGGAAATATTTACAGCAGTTAACTGAGGTCAGGACATCTCTTATTTTCTTGGCTGACTCATCCATCACTTGTGCAGCAGCTTTCTCATGCATACAGAGGAGCACTGGTGTCACACAAGGAGAGAAGTGACCCTGAGAAATGCAGGAAGAGAGGCTGGTTTCACCTGTGTAAAATAATGTCATTTTTTAGAAAACATCTACAGAAGAAAATCCAATTAGGCTGGAGTGCACTCCAGCCTTCCCCCAGGCCGTTCCAGGGAAATGCAGAGGTTGAATGGCATTATTCCAGGAAATCAGCAAAGATTTTTCATGTTATTATTTTTGTTGGTGCCATTTGTTTCAGTTTCATTTTGTATTTAGAGAGGAGAGAGAAGAGACAGAGAAGGATGAGTACGAAAATTGTCTTTAGGGCAAAACACTTCTTTTGAGTGGTAAATTACTTGAAAAGTATTGTGAACATTTTCTAAGAAACCTTCTCAAGCTGCTTTAACACAGATGCAAATAAAACTGTGTAAGAGACACCCCAAACTTCATGTGTCACATTTAACAGACCCTTTTATAAGGAAGGGCGTGCCAGGGTGCGCAGGTCGGCACGGACAGACTTCGAGCTCAGTGTGAGCATGACCAAACAGCTGAATGTTTTACAGGATACTGTTCCATGGGAACTGCACAGGCAGGGCAAAGGCTGGTAGGGAGAGCTAGCAAGGTGTAAATAAATATGAGTTTGTAAATGTGAGAAATCTGTGGAAAGAGGGCCAGCAGGACTCTCTTACAAGGGATGGACCAGAGAGCGGTGCAGGCGTGTAAAGGTAGATCTTCTCAAGTACTTACCCACAGATTTGGTAGAGAATTTTTTGGCTGAGCAGTTCTTTACTGGAAAACGTTGATTTAAGAAAATCACTGCTTTATACAGAAACTTACCTGTTCTGATTAAAGTTTACTCAGGAACAGGTTCTGATGGACTAGATGAAATCTAGGGACAGAGAAAGGGAAAGAGGCTTTGCAGCATGTTGGTATTCAAAGAATCCAGTTAGCAGGGGGGAAAAAAAGGGGTTCAGACAAGATCAGAAGTCTAAACATGAGTTTTCCTCCTCGTGAATGAGTCCAGTGACAACTGTGAGATCCAGGAGAGCTCTTTTTTTGTGCTTTTCCCAAGAAAAGCAGCAATATATCTTGAGGATATGTCAAACTGGAACTTCTTTTAAATATCAGAGCTTCACAGGATAAGAAGACCATTTCTCAGCAAAGATAGCCAGTCTCTGGAAGTTTTCTTTTCACACTGCAGTGTAAACATCTCTTTGATGAGGTACCCAAAAGCCACAAACAACCATGAGAGCACATGCTACCCAGGGGCAGACCTTTCTGAGGTGGGTGTCCCCACTATCCTCCAGATGCACTCATAATGGCAGCAAAATTTCTGACAGCTCTACTTGGGCTGCAGGTCACGGGAGGCCAAGGAGGTAGGAACTGTGAGATATGTCTCAGCAGAGCTAACAGGGGAGCTGCTTGTACTAACTCTGAGACACTGCAAAAGCCTTCCAACTTCCCCAAACTAAGAAGGAAATTTGGAGGGATGGTTTCTTGGTTCTAAAAACTACCTGCATTTTGAACCACCTGGATCTCATGAGTTACACTCAGGTGCAGATGAGATGAGCAGAAATGAGATATGTACATGTGCTATGACTCCTCCTGCTGAATATCTGATCCAGTGGGAAACACCAGCTCAGGAAGGGGCAGAGGGGTGGGAGCAAAGTCCAGAATCAAAGGCCATACCCTTCAATGTACAGCTCATGGGAAATGCAGCAACAATCCAGGAGTAAAGACTGAACCTTGACTTCTTCCACAGCACAAACTGTGAACAGTGACACATGGAGAACACCCCAACCTCCTGTGTCTGTGAGACTGTTATCCCTTCAGTTACCTGAAATGAGTTTTAAGCAGTCCCATGACCAGATCATCATGGCCTTCAGCTGATAAATAGAAAAGGTAGAGAGAGATTTGGGAAACTAATTGGACTGAAATTTTTCATTTTCTCTCTGCCCAGACTTTTTTTTCTTCTACATGTTTCTTGTCTCAGTCATACCAGGGATCCTGGACAACCCAACCATGTCCCCATTTGACCTCTGTTGCCATCAGGACTTTGCTTCTTCTGAATCACACCCTACCAACAACACCAACTTCCAAACACCCCTGTCTTGGTGATTCTTTTCAAGCTCCATTTTCCGCCAGAGCAGCCCACCCCAGCCACTGAATGTCATTGCTTTTCTTCTTTAAAAACAATCTCCTCTGCAAGTACTTCCTGTCTTAGTTTCTTCTCATCTAAATTTTTTGCCTATATTGCCTCTGCCTGTGCTAAATTACACACCCTACTGAGAACAAGACCTCATTTTATTTGCTTTGTAAAATGTCCACATACATGGATGGAGATGTATAAATAATTAATACATGCCTTAATCTAAAGATTATGAAGAAGAAGGTGGTGATTGCTGCAGGAAGATTAATGTTAAAAAAAATAACTCAACCAGACTGTAATTTTCTCTGGCGACCTATGAAAGAATTAACCCAAAGGAGGCCCCCTTAAGTACTTTTGCAGATAGCCCAATGAATTCCAGGTATGGCTTGGCTTTGCATTTTTCATTTTCCTTTCTTCCAAGACATATCTGCCTACCTTACATACACATATATGTATCCTTGCCTCTTCCTCTGTGGGTAGTTTCTCCATGCCATTTCATGCTGCAGCAACTGTAAAATAGTGTATATTCTTTTCACAGTGTAGGCAGGGTAGCTCTTGCAGAGATCTGAAGTTGTACGGCATACAGCTCTTGAAACAAGAACTGTGAGCTGCAAACTGGATGCAGAAACACATGCTGGTCCTAAGTTTCTTATTTTCTAAATGTATACTCAAGCCTCAAGCTCAGTTTCTGCTAGGAGGTAGAACAGGCAGATAAGCACAGGCAGGGCTTGTCCAGCAAGAGGAACAGACCCCTCTGGAATAATTTGGTCAGCCCAGAGTTTTGCTCAAGTCAATAAATCTTGGAGAGAGACAGGACTTATTAACAATGAGTAGCGTGGTGCCAGCCAAGTAGCCTTTGTATTTGGACCCAGCTGGGATTTGCTGGGCACTAAGGAGACTTGGGAGCCTCAGGTGGGTGGGAGCTGTGTGGGTACCTGAGAGCAGAGATGTTTTGCCCCCCAGCCATCAAAAGCTCCAAGAACTCCCAGCATGACTCTTCAGTGACCACGGACAGCAGCAGCAATCTCAGCCTTGCTTTTTTCCCTGGGCTGAACACAGTTCAGGTTTCTTCTGTAAACCTTTCACTTTCTTTGTCCTTTCCTCCAAAAAGCTGCAAGAGCAGAGGCTGGCGGGGCTGAGGGGACTGGAGAGGGAGGGGACACACAAAGGAAGCACCTGCAGCTGGGGCAGCCGAATCCAGCCAGTCCAACACAGCTGGGAGGGGAAAGGTCTCTTGTCACCCTTCAGTCTTCCTAGCAGTGCCTTACAGGGAAAAAGTAATTTTATAATGGCTGGAGTTTTTTGATGCCAAAGAAGAATGAAGGAAAGTTACTTAAAAGCCAAGATCAGGCTTGCACCAGACATCATGGTAAGAGCAGCTGAGTAGAGCTTATTTACCTTCCACCCATGGTAAAACCTTCACACTGAGCAGGACAGAAAATATCTGGGCCCTCAGGGCTGGCAAAAGAGCACATATGGGCCTAAGCGGATATGCCTAGAATAGGATGTCAGTCCTGGTAAGGACTGTAGTGTGGGAACTTGGGAAGAGGATACACAGCTGGATCAGGTGCCTCAATGAAAGGCAGTTGTGCCTTGTCTCAGACTAAAGGCAGAGAACAGGTAAAGCTGGCACAGAGAAGGGCCAAGTCTGGAAGGCTTCCAGGCAGCCCAGCAAGCCTTTGCACCTATTTTCCTCTGGGTCCCTATATGAACTCATCCCTGCCAATTCTTGCTTTCCTTCTGCTTGTGCCAGCTTAGATCTGGGGGAATAGTCAAACCCGAAACTAGATACAATCAGGGAGCACAGGAAATAATGCAAAGCACTGGGGACTGCTTCCACAAATCTGCCTCTTTTTCTGCCCTCACACTGATACTCGTGTGAACCCTTATTTAATGAGGTGTCTGGTAACTCACTCTCTCCCTTCTAGCTTCTTTGAGGGTCTCATTGCTCCTGTATCCCAACTTGCTATTTTTCTCTAACAGGATTTTGGTCTTCCTTCCACATCTTTCTAGAACTGTCCTCTGATGTCACCAAATCACCTCCAGTGTTTTGAATACAATAAATCACCTAAGCCTGCTTTTTGCAAAAGACATTCAACTTCTTTTGACTGAAGTGGGAGCTGAGGATATTCAGTGCTTTACAAGATCATACCTTAAAAGGAGGCTTAATGGTAGCCCCTGAAGCTCAGCTTTCTCCTTTGGTTTACACCAAGTGATGATTATTGTTTGTTCTCTTTTCTATACGTTTTCAAATCTTCACCAAACATTCTGATTTCCTTCCTGGTGTAATCTACACCACTCCATTTATCAACCTATAAAAAAAAGTTTGGTACAGTAATTTCTTATATGGATTAGGTGTTTCAGATAATTCCCAGATACCGCTTTTCTAGTTTGCTGGTTTCTGTGCTCACCTGCAGGCTTGCCTTGATCCTTTTCTCTGCTTGGCTCCCGCACATAAAAAGGGAGACTCAATTGCCCAAACGCACATTCCTCAGTAACAGTTTACATTAACGTCTCTCTGCTTATCCCATGATTGCAGTGTATGTACTCTGGTCCCTTGCTTCATGTTTGTGAAAGTAGAGGGATCTCGTGTGTACCTGTTTTATTTATCACAGCACCAAGAAAACACAGACACTTCGAAGTACACATTTGGAAAGGGCACATCAAAACTGTTCATAAATATGCCACTCAATCACTTCATCCATGGGTGAAAAATGCTGCCTTGGTCTTGAGAAATGTTTGGTGAACAGGGCATTCTGTGTTACTACTTTCCAAGATCCAGAAGACAGATGAGGCTGTGAAGATTGTTCTTACGTATAATTTTTGGCCTTTTGGTTTACAATCAATGCCAGTGTTTGGGATACAAAAGAGTCACCAGCAGTAAATAACGGTTTCTGATCACACAATTAAGTTCTCATGACTACACAATAACTGAACCGTGTTGCAGTTTCAATTAACGTGATGGTCTCTGTCTCCAGTCCAAATATGTTGTCTAAGTCGTGGTGCATTAAGTTAACTAAATTGAATAAATAGATAATGGCGTTAAATAACTGTTAGGGTGAATAAAATGTCTTTTAAATTAAATGAGAGGATCAATGCTCCCTATGTGCTTGGCTATGCTGTGCATTGTAGCATGCCAATAGAACAGTTTAGGATAGAAAGGTTCAGCCCTGCAATGTGTTACATGTTCTGGATGTTCTCCAGACAATCCCTAAGTGCAGCCTTGAATTCAACTAAATTAATAGGCTCCCAGAAAAATACAACTATGTGTGCTCTCTTAGAGAAGAAGACCACGGTTCCCACAATATTTCAGGATCTAGCTCTTGACAAGGAGAATTTCAATATTGCAGCAATAAACCCCTCAGGCGAACATCATCTGGAGCCTTGGGTGGGTGGGTGGTACCTGCTCCCAGGAACAGCCTGTGTGCACAGGCTCCTGTAGAAGTCAGTGTTTCAGGATCAGATCAAAAGGGATTTAAGCTATAGCAGAAAAACAGATGGGGAATTGGTGAGGTGGAAAGAGAGAGAGTGCAATTAATCCAGACAGCTGGCATGGCAAAGTGGCAGGCCTGACCACCAGCAGTGGAAGGGAGCATGGGGAGAGAGAGCCAAGAGGTGGCTGCGTGGGATGCGCTGGGTAGCACTGATGGGCCTGCATGGGTGTACAAGACACAGGCACAAGAGACTTTGGAGCATGGTTCTTAGAGTAGAAAATGAAACTGCTAAGGCTCATATGAATTCTGAAGACCATATTTTGCTGGAGGTGGGAACCTCAGGTCTCAGTGAACCCCTCAACTAATGTAGGGACTGCTGCTTGTGCGAGCAGCGAGGGACCAGGCAGCATCTGCAGCAGCCTGGCTGTGGGGCTCTGGAAAAGTGCCCAGAAAGGAGCAGGAGTTAGGGAAGCATGTAGTGTTCAGCATTCAAACAAGTGATTGTCAGAGCATGCATTAAAGGTAGGGAGCTGGATTGGCAGAAATGCAGCTTGCCTTTTAGAAAACAAGGCATCACTCAAAGCATCCTCCTGTGACCTCCATGCATAGTCTTGCACAAGGGCCACCAATACAGTGACAGGGACAGACAAGCGGAATTTATCTTAAAGTACATACTAACATGGGGATACAAAACACTGTGAGAAAAATCATATGCAAGAAGCACTCTGCCCACAGGGAGCTGCCTGGTGTGCCAGGAAATCTGTAGGCTTCTCTGGCCTTCTTGGGATAAGCTTTTCCTCCTGACACAGAGTAGATTTTATGCAGTGGAGTTTGAGGCATCATTTTCATAAAAGCAGATGGGGCTCTGCTGATTATGGAGAAAAGCTTGAAAACTCTAAATTGAAAGCTTCAGAATCCCAGCCTAAAAAATGACAACATTTACTTGTTTGATGATATTTATGGTGCTTGTGGTGGCTTGGGAGTGTGGAGGACAGGCGATACAGCAGCAGCAGACAGGGAGCTGAACCAAAATCTCCTACTACAGGCGTGAAGGCAGCATGGCTACACTCCAGGGATGGTGGCTGGTGATTTGTGCACAACTGCAAAGCAGTTCCTGATTTTGCCTGAGCTTGGCAACAGAGCAAGCTCTGATTAATCACATTTTAGTGGGTGGAATGATGGTTTCCACTATTCGGTAAAGATTAACTTCAATCAGCACAGACTTAATTTTTTCTCCTTCTCCTTTTAATAGGGAAAGTCCAAGTTGGGCTGCACTTGATACCAAAGGCTCTGCATAGTGGAGAAGGCTTCCTGAAGACTTATGAATCACTTTGAAGGGCACCCTGTGATGTGGTTACTTGCAGTACCAGAGGTTGGATTCAGTGACCTTAGAAGTCGCCCCCAGACCTGTCTATGCCTTCCTCCCTCCATACAGTTATGTTCTGGGCTGTTTTGTTTTTAAATATAAATTCCGAATGAGCTTTCATGCAACTGTTAAAAGCTGCTGTAAAATGTATGAAACTACAGATTTTTATTGAATTTGTGAGCAGGACTTCAAAATACGCACATTCCATCATGTTATTCCCTAGTCCTTCAGAGGTAGCAGCAGAGCAGTATGACACTGTTAGAACATTAAAAGGGATCTTCCTGCCTAGTAAAATGACTTGCCAAATGTAAGGAGAATTGGAAGACAGCTACTGCGAGGACACAGTTAAGTAGGACTTCACCTCCCTAGTTCTTATTGCAGCAATGATATAATTCATGTTAGCTCACAAACTTTAGCAAAATCAAACAAAAATAACTCTTTAACTTTCTGGTTTCATATGACTGCTTTTGATGAAACTCTCTAAAATTTCAAAATCTAAACACTGCTAATTCCATTTTAGTTATGGATTTTACTGGCTGAAACTCACCATAAATATAAATATATTTATAAATATATTTATAAATATATTTATAAATATAAAATAAATAAATATAAATGTTTGCTTGCATATTAGTTTAGCATTCTACAGTAAAAATTATTTTTTGGAAATAAATTAAGCAAAAAAAAACTTTCTGAGTCTAAATTATTAATGGTTTATGCCAGTAGTATTGCTGAAAGCAGTATAATTAATCCAATTTTCACCAGCTGTATGGTATGAAGTAAAGCATGTATTCTAAGCTGTTAAATCCTTTTTAGTAGTATAGAAATCAAACTTAAGCATATTTTCTTTTGTGCCACCTCAGTGTAGAAATGTTCATTTTAAATTAAAGCAGTCAAACTCAACATTGAAGGGGTTTTGATGTGCAACCTAATTCTAGTAAACTTTAATGGCTGTTACTTTTCATATATAGCATGTGGAACTTGTTAATTAAAAGTTACTTCCTTGTGTTAGGTCTTGATCACGTTCCAGCATCTCATACTTAATGTGTTATTAAAATCAGTCTTTGACAGCCCAGACCTGGGAGGCACTGAATACCATCAACTCCCAGTGAACTTTTTAGGTTGCATTGCACTTTGGAGGTTTTACGTGGTTTAAAAGTCAGACTGGACTGTTGTAATCGTCCTGGTTGGATGAACACCTACTCCATGGCTCTGCACATCACCAGAGGGCTCAAGTCCAGGGCTCACCAACATTAGATTTGGAGTCGCTAGGAGCAGGCACGGAGTACACTCATTGGTCACATTTACCTGATGGTTCACTGGTTTTGCTCTGGTACTCACAAAGGAAGAACTGCAGATACTGAAATCAGACCTTAGAGCTTTTGAAAATAAAGGCACTATTTCATCAGCTATATGGAAAAATTTGGGAGAAACAAGCTTCAGAGAACTGTGGTTCTCTTACTTTACTGGTAGCTTGATAATATATATATCCTATGACTCCTGCAGTAGCTCTGCTCTCCTCCCTCATGTAGGTCCTCAAAGACTGCTCCACCTCTGCAGAGACAGAGGTCCTCTGGACAGAAGACCCTGTCCTTGGCAATTCAGGTTTAAGTCCTGACTCCACAAACCAGGGGAGGAGACCTAGGTCTCCCAGCAGACAGGTTCCCAAGATGCTTCTACCTTCTCACTGCTTTTTCAGAACTTATGGCGGTTTCTGGTCTTTTTGCATCCTTTCCTTTCACATAGATCAAGAGTCTGCCAGAGGGAGAGGTGAAGTCAGGCTCAGGAATTATCTCAGGTCAGTGTATGGCATTTCCAAACCACGCCAGAGCAGCCCCAGCCATAGTGCACTGGACATTTAGCTCTGCATAAAGCTCAGCACAGTCTTTATCCTGATTGTTCCTCGGTTAAAAGCAGTGTCTTCCTAAGGTATGTTTTAAGGCTTCTAGTCTTGATTTAAAGCCATCAAATGAAGCCCTTCTAAACCAGCAGCACCTGGCACAGCCAGGTACATTTCATGGAAGCCGAGTTCTGCACACAGTGGTCCCTGGCAGCCAGCACCATTCCCGGGTCGGTGCCCGCTGGTCTCTGTGCAGTTCAGTGAGGACTCTGCTGAAATGAACTTTCTTGAGGCAAACCTGTGGGTGAGTGCTAAAGGTCAGGATGCTGGCAGGGAAGATGCACAGCAAAGCATAAAGGAGCTTTTCTGCGGAAATGCTCCTGGACAAATATGCTTAGTTCTGAGGAAATGCCAAACGAGGCAGAGAGGGGATTGGAAGCTGTCCTGTTGAACAGGGAAGAGGCAGCACGCCTGTCTCCCAGCCAGCCCTGCATGGCAGCACCTGGCAGGGCCACCTGAGCAGCAGAGCACCCAGGTGCACGGCTTCATTGGCCCAAGGATAAAAGCTATTAGAACAGCTGGAAAGTGCTAGCAGGATCGCTGGGGTTGTGCTAACAAGGGAGCTCCCAGCATGGACTTGTTTTCCTACAGCCACTTAACAAGTGTCATCAGACATTGATATTTGCTTACTACTGAACTGCACCGGGTTCAAATGCTCTTCTCAGTGACATGGGGGGCTTTCTGGCACCCAAAATATTTTTTTTAATGGCAAGTTACCAAGATCTATTACTCATGGCAGGTTAAGATCAATGCTATCGTTTTTACCAAACAAATAGCCATGCATTGCAAAAGGTCAATAAACTGGCAAAGGAAAATGTACAGCTTGTCATAAAGAAGCTTTTCTGTGAAAGTGTTCTTGGATAAATAAACATGAGTTCTTGTAAACACTGTGTACTTTCCAGATGTAAATATTCAGAAGGTGTGCTCAAAAAGCTTGAGATGGTTCCAGCTCAGCATTTTATTAATTGGAGACGCTGAATTTTTGGTCAGTTATTAAGTGAAACTTAATGTGAAAAAGTGTTTGTTTGCCTAGTCAGGCTTACTGCTTACACCAAGTTGTTGATAAGAGCATTCAGAACAGTAATAGATACTTTGGATGTTAGAAAACACCTTGTGCAATATAGTGAGATTAGATATGGAGCAGGTTGCAGGACACTGTATGGAAGGTAGAATGGCGGGGGAGCAGTTTATAGGGTTCAAACAGGGGTATGATGGGTTTGGTTCTGCTTTAGTGTTTGATACCTTCAGAAAATTTTAAGCTAATTATATGCTTTTTCCTTTCAAATTTTAGTTTTACTCAAGCCTGGGAGTTGTTTGAGCCCAGGATTTCTACTTGCTGTGTGAAAGATGGAAAAATTATTCACAGACTGGGCTGGGAGGGTGAGATATTGTTCCAGTTTAGGAGCACACCTGAGGGGACAGGTTTAAGTATTCTGGGCTGTTTCAAGAGTGTAGAGGTGGTGTGAGGCATCAGTGGAACAACCAGTCCCTGCCACCAAAGCAGACATCTGTCAAGGGCTGGCACCCCTGCCACGGCCCCAAGGGGAGTTTTGGTGGGGGTACACTGTCCCGTGTGCAGTGGTTATTAAACCCAGTGGTTGTTTTCCTAACTTGTCCTCAGAGTCTTAATTACTGTTGCTACAAGCACACCACCACCCTGCTTCCATGAAAGCTGGACAGAAAGCACCTGTTGGGGTTAGGCAGTTCACCTCCCTCCTGGTTTGGAATTACTCCTACTGTACTGTTCCTGGCTTTTATTTTCCCTCAGAATAACTTCAAAACCTGTAAGCAGCACATCTTCTGCACCCTCCTCCACAAACCTGGCACTAGGGTCTGGGAGAGCACACAGCTTTCCTATCCTCATTCAGAAGCTGGAATTGGCCATCCTGTACCCTCTCAGCTCCAAAACTGAAGTCGGTTTGCACTTCAATGGAGGTTGTGCAAAAATAACTGTATGTGTTGAGACTCCAAACCAGCGTAAGATACACATCATACAGAGGTCATCTGCAGCTTAAACACGGTGTGGGTGTAGGAAAATCAGAGATGCATCACAGAGCTTTATCATATGAACAACACTGACATCCATGTATGGCCTTTCCTCAGGTTTCCTTCCCCAGCAGGAGGAATTTGAGCCTGCTTTTCCCCTTACAGCAGTTCCCAGCAAAGGCAGTGCCAGAGGGCTGGGGCTCAGTGGGATGGGGGGGTGTGGGGGAGGTGAGCCCCTGCAGAGAGTCCAGCTGTGCACAAAGCCCTGCAAGGGGGCTGGCTCGGGTGTCGTATGGCAATACATCCCAAGGTTACTCCTGGAATGTCTCTGACAGCTTTGCCCTGGCCCCCATCGTAGCTGTTTCCCAAGACACTCACAAGTCTTCTAGGGGCCAGAAATAGAGGTTGTTATCCTGCTTTGTAGAAAGCCCTGGCAAAAGACCCCAGCCCCGAGGACAGACCAGAGCAAGTCTCTGAGAATGAGGCTCTGGTGCTCTCTTTGCCCACTCTCTAGTTTGGCTCCTGCCAGCACCGAGTGGTGCCGCAGTCCTGCTGCTCCAGCAGCAGTAGCTTCCAATTTCCTGCCTCAGTCCCCTTGCTCCTGCCTACATCCTGCCTGGCCATCCCAACACCTCACATCACTCATCCCATAGTCATGCCAGGAAGAATCAAAGAGCAGCAGTCTCCCTGCAGAGCTCCTCCAGGTACTCCCAGGCACCGGGTGCTGCACTGCTGGGGGCCCTGCACCCCAAAACCATCAACACCTGGATGAGTGCTGCTCCTTCTACCTGTTAGGGGAGGTGTGCTTCATTGCATCTCTATTAGCTGAAAAAGAGGGCAAGAGGAAGCCAACACCACTTTAGTCTCAGTGTAAATAGTTTTGCAGTGTTGTTTTTGAGCCCAGGAATTCCCCCCCAAACACATTCCCACAGAGGAGTCCTGGAGCAGGTGAGGAAAGCAGGCCTGTGAGACAGGATGCTGAGTCAGCAGCCTGAAATTCCCTGACAGCTTGTGCCAGAGGAGACACAAGCACCCAGTCCAGGCAGCAAGTCTCCAGTGGGGAGGGATCCCAGCACACAGCTCCAAAGTCCTCTGTGACCAGACTAATTTGGTGCTGGCAGATTTGCTGGTGGCAAAGCTTGGCAGATCCAGGGTATCTGAAGCTGCTGCAAAGGGCAGATTCTTGCTCTAAAAGGTCTATAAACATCTTCCACTCCTATAGCATAGGCCATGTCTCTGTTGCAGTGATGGTTGACCTTGGAGGATGAAAGTAGGAGGAAAACTTGATAGACACGAGGGCAGCTTGCTTTTCTTCTTGCCATGTGTGACTTTTTATGGTTTTTAATACATTTTTGTACCAACCATTCCCCTTCTGCTTCTCTGCTGTAAGAAAAAGTTCATTTTCTTTCTTCTTTTAGTCAGAGACCAAAAATATTCACCAAACTCTAAGAAGAAACTCACTGTACTGTTTGATAGAAACACATTGTCTTTATCTTATGAAGGGCCATGCTACCAGGGATCCTTCTTCAAGGTAAAATGAATGTTTGATACTGTCCTATTTGTTTCAAAGATGTGAGGACTTCAGCCTCAAGGCAGTCTCAGTATAAGAATGCTGGAAAATTGAAATATCTATCTAGATCTGGGGATTTAACAGATTTGTGCAAGTTGGCATTTGCTCACAAGCTCACATTTGAATCAAAATCAATTCTTCCTCTCTCTTTTCCAGTATTAAAGCTGACTTTAAGGAAAGCCAAAAGCAAAAGCATAAAGTGAAATAAGCAGAAGCAGAGCAAACATAGTCCTCACAAAGAACAGCAAAAGCAGGAGAATAAAACTGTTCATTCTGAAAGCCAGGTAACCTTCATGCACTGGTTGTACACTCAGTCCCTTTTTAGATATCTGCCTCCATCGAGCTCTGAGTTGTTCACCACCCACCTGAATATTATCCTCCCCCTCGGACTGGGGGACTTTCCATCTCTTCCTCCCCAGCACAATTACATGACCTTTCATGGCCAGGACGAGCTGCCTTCCTCCATCTCGCTGCAGGTAGAAACCACCAGGGACACCATCCATTACCCAATTTTTCCTCCCCTCCTTATCCTCAGAAATCTGGCAGGGACTGCTGACTCCATCCTTTTCTCCAAAGCAAGACTGTCCTCCAGGCTCACCTCAGGCATGGCCTGCAGGTACCTGCCTGAAGCAGACTGAATTGTACCTCAGTTTAAAGCCTGACATAGCCTGAAGCAGACAACAAGAGCCACCTCCCTCCTATTTTTGACCCTGGATGACATATTGGTAAATTCCAGACATCCCTTATTATACTACTTTAAATCACAACATTAAAGATTTTTTCATTTATTGACTGCTAACATAAATTCTTTACATATTGTGACATTTTTGGCTCATTCCTCACTTCTTTATGTTTAGAGCAGAGAAACAAAAGAAGGGGAGGGTGGAGTAATCTTACACTGTCTATTTAAAGGCAGTGATGGCTGCATACAAACCAAAGCACACAACAGTGGGAATCACAAGGCTGGAGAAAACAGTTGGATTTGTGTCTCCTATGATAATTTTTTGCCATATTTGTGGAGAAGGAAAAGAGGCTCGGAATTCCATATCATGCAAACTACAAAAATTGTTGAGAATGTACTAATGAGACTTAAATGCTGGTAGGTGCTCTCAGATGTCATTTGAGAAACTGAAGTGGTGAATACCAGAAATAGGTTGCCAGCTGTCTCTGGTCATATTCTTTGTGCAAGAATGCTAACAGTTTCCCCCCTCCTATACACCCAGGAACAAACTCTGCCATCGTGTAAATCCATGCAAGCCTCCAGCTTCTCCAGGACTGCACAGCTGTAAAAGGAATCTCACAGTTTTATTAAAGGCTGAGAAAAAACATTTGGCAGTGCTGCCTGCTGTCAGCTACCACCTTTCTGGGAAGCCCTAGCAGCCCAGCCTGGCTTGCAGCATCTCATCCCCCACGGCACACTCAGCACATTCAGCACATTAGGACAACAGTATTTTAACTCCCTACTCTGTGGGTAAAAGTGCCCCACACAGGGCAAAGTGCCAGGCATCTTGAGTGTCAGCCAGCCAGCTTAGTTGCAGTTGCATTATTCCCTGTGTTTGCCTCCCCCTGGGTGGAGCAGGCTTCTCCGTGCTGCACTGCAGCTCTGCTGTGCTTGGCTGCTGCATGAGGAAGCCCATTCTGGTCTGGCAGAGTGCAGATCCCACTGCTGCCTTCTCCACAATGCCCAGCACAGCAGCTGGAGCTGTTTTGAGGTGTCCATCCTCAGGACCTGCACCCACACAAATGTGAGGAAGTTATTTCCAAAAGCCCAATTGTTCTCAGTAATGATGCCACCAGCTTAGGTCTCACTATGGCAGGCCACATATTTTATTTTGGAAATGAACATGTTATGATTGGGGCTGGACACCACGTCTCTCTTCACACTTACAAATGTCTCCCAATAATTGTGTATCTCTAATCTGAAATTTGACTGACTGAAATATTTTCTGCCCCTAAGTTGATCCCAGTCCTCCTCTGTGTACAAAGGATAGAGGGATAATTTTCAGTGTTACTCTATTGTTAACAGTTACTGAAAAAAAAATCCCCCTTCCTCTTCTGTAGTTTCACCAATTATTTCTGCTTCACACCACATTTCTAAATAATTTTCTGTCCATGAATATCCCCTTTCCCTCCACTGTTCCTTAATACCCAGACTTTTTGCAACTTGAGTAAGTAACCAGATTTCAGTGTCCTACATGTTGTCTCCATTGGGAAGAAAATGACGCAAACAAGATTTTCTTTCATTTTTTGCTGCAGTCCTGTTTATTTAGAGACTTTACATAAGATCCTTCTGCCCTGAACCCAGCAGGATTCAAACCTCAGGAGATGGTTTCTTTGCTCACTGACCCAGTGATTATCCAATCTCCCAAGGCCCCACAAAGTGTATCTTGCCCCACTCCCTCAAAGGCTTCCCCACTCACCCACAGATCCTGACCCCTTCCCCACTGACTTCCCTCCAGTTTCCATTCCTTGTCCCATACAGGCAGCTGCCCCCACATCAGTTTGCCCACATAGACTTCCTGGGCAGCCCCTTCCCACCAGTCCAACTGGAATGTTAAGCTTCTTTAAAGCTCCCGGTCTGTTGACAATCTGTAAATCAAAAACTGCTTCAATCTCACATTAAGCTCGAATTATATCCACCAGGAGCAATGCGATATCTCCCAGGTTATCAATTCTAAAATATTGTCTGTATTTTATTGTTCACCTCTCTGTGTTTACTGGATCTGCAATGAAGTTCACAGTACCTCAGTATTGATGGCAAAGGGGACAGCGTTACCATGGTTGGGTACAGCTCAACTTGCTGGATGCTGTGTCAGCTCCCCTGGAGTCAATCTGACATTTTTAAGGCAATGAAAGAAGCTTGTACTAGGCAAGCTGTGCACAGTGAGCAGGAACCTTTTCTTCAATAATAACCTCTAACAAATGGGAATTGAAAAAACCATTGCCAAGATGTTCTTTTGAAGGTGGAAAATGCTGCCTCCTAAAATTAAATTGCACAAAGCTGGACAAAGAAAGATAGCAAACCACGTGTCAGACAAACAGCCACTCAGCTAATGCCTTACTTTCTAAATATAAAAACAACCTACTGCTTACGCGGACAGTTCAGCACATAAGCAAGAAGGGAATGATGTATAACACCATACTGAGCTGAGCCTGCAGAAGCACACACTCATCTTAGTTTCTTCTCTGTAATTATTTTTGAAAGGGTGCTGAGGAGATGGGATAAAACACGTCCAAAGAAGAGCAGTAACAGCAGCACAGAGGTTGCTCAGCTGAGCCACTTTTATCCACAGGGGTTGTTCCAAACTCACAGCTGACACCAGTGGCCAAGAGACTCCTACCCCTTGCTCTCTCAAGACAATTTGTTGCTCTGTTTCTTTATGCAGCTGCTTAGAAACACTTTTAAAAAAATGTCTATGAGCCAAAGCAATAATTTCTGATGTGCTTGGCCACAAAGACTCTCCCAAAATTTATCCTGAAACCCATTTCTGGACCAAAGCAAGACAGAAAATGTACATATTTTCTTACCCTTATAATCCCATTCAGTTGTTTCAGTATTGCAAGGTTAAGACCTTCTTCAGTCTTAACCAGTGTTTGGTACAGGACACCCTACAGGTTAACAGGGTTCTTATTTTATTCCATGTCTCATGCAGGCAAAGAGTTAGACAGCGAGGAAAAGGAAGGAGCAGATATTTTTCTTACTCTAGTTCTGCACCTTTAGTTTCTCAACTGGTCAACCCCACCAGCTCACCATTCCCTTTCTTTTTTAAATTATCAGAAAATCAATTCACTTGTCTATGAAGTTATTTTTGATCCAGTTAAAAAAAAAAATAAGAATCCATCTGTAAAAGTTCTTTGTAGCTACATTTTATAATGAAACAGCTTCCTCACAGACTGTGATTCATAATACTTAAGCTCACATATAAAATTGTACTGATTACCTAAAAGTTTACAGAACTACATGCACTGTTATTTGAAATTCAAAGCAAAAATGCAGATCTTGGGAAACTCTGAAGATCTCCATTTTAAACATGTCAATACAAAATCAAATCCTTTTCATTAAGGGGATGAAATGGATTCTCTTTAGCCAGCAGTTCATGAACTGATGGATTTTACGCTTACACGGCTCCAGCATCATGATACTTTCTCCTCCTTCAGGTCTTTATCAATTTTCAAGGCTACACTCTGAAACTCTGAGCACTAGAAGCATCATGATCAATCATCAGCTCCAATAGCTGCTGTGACAGCTAGAACTGGGTTAAACCAAGAATGGGAGCTGAGAGCATGAAGTGAGCTGGGAATAGTCATCCTTTAAAGTGTATGCTCTTAACAAAGGAAGGTAACACATGAAAGGAGATTTTACTTCATGCTGAATTTTAGCCTTATAAGAATTGACATTTCACAACACTGTAATTAAAATTAAAATTGTCCTGTTTTGTGTCCCTATGCCAGCTACCCAAAACCACAGGTTACTATGAACATGAAGGAAGCTGAACATAAAGCTCTGACCATGTCTGCACTTCAGGTTCTGCCAGCAGCAGGGTCTCAGTGAAGCCACATGAGTTTGGAGGGAGAAGAAACAGCGATTTTCTGAATATTCATCTCTAGATTCCAGGGAATTGTTGATATTTGACACAATGTGATATGGCAAATATATTGAGAAGTTATTTTTATTAAGTATCTCCTGCATTTTTTGGCTCAGCATTTCATGACCTATCTGGGCTAGAAATATATTGGTACGTCAGGACAGGTAATTTCAGGATCAGTTTTGTCAGAGCAGAAATGGAAAACCTGCAGCACTGACTTTCTAGAATCTTTACTAGTGAACTAACATGAATAAACCAAGTTTGGTTTCACAGTTCCTTTCAGCTGGATCCCCTGCCAGCAGGAATTTCAAAAGCCTGCATCATGATTCAAACATGTTCCTATGCCAAGTGGTTTCCACTAAGTTAACAAACAGAAGTACTCTGCCCCGTGCTGCAAATCTATTCACATTCCAGAGGACTTGAGTAAATGGGCACTGGGTGGTCATTCGCATACTCTGTCTAGCAAAACAATGTTCCCAGCTTACTTACACAGAGCAGAAGTGTTCTAGGAATTTGCAAGTGTGATGTTCTTAGAAACAGTGACCTGTGTCCACTTCTGCTGAAAGCATAATCCTTACTGGTGGTTTTGGGACAGATACCCACGGGGTGCATTTGCACTGGAAAGGTCAAACAAGTTATGGGTGAACAGATTCAGGAGAATCACAGTGCTGCTCTTCCCCTGGGGGATATCTCTGTGTTGTTAGCATAGCTTTGAATGCAGGATCACTCATATGGGGATGTCCCCAGATGTCCGTCTTTCTGCCCATCTAGCTGGAAGCTGTAGGTGAACAGGGGTAAAACCTAAAATTCCATAAAGGAAATATCTTTAGTATCTATAAAGATACCTTTGGTACCTATACTAACAATAAGAAGATACTGTCAAATGGAAAATATGAGAAATCAAGCTCCATATGGAGCTGGCAGGAATGAACTGTTTGTAGCACTGAGACCTTCATGTAGCTCACTCTACAGACATGCAAGTATCAGCCCCCTGCATTCCCTTTTTTGCAGCTGAAATCACATCAAAGTAGGACACATCAGATACACTGCAGCCAAATTCAGATTTCCACCTTAACGTAACTGTTCAGCCTGTGAGGAGGAAATGCCGCCTCCTGTTTCCTTCAGTTTTAAAGTAATGTCCCGTCAGATAGTACTCACAAATTTGCTCTTTCTGGTCTGCCATAACAAGAATAACAAAACAATCCAACTTTTTGTGACTCAGACCTTTAGATCTCCTTGTGGCTTGCAGGAACTTCCAAAATCCCCTTTTGAATTTCCCCTCTTAAATGCCTCTGAGATTGAATCTTCTCATTTCAGAGGGTTTAATATTTTTAAAAACAGTGAAAAATAGTCCAACTTTTTACACAATGTCCTTAGAAGTGTTTCATTGGGGCTTTTTTTACATCTGCGGTTGGTGTTTTTTGATATAGTGTGTCAAGTTAAAAAAAATACACACCACTTGGAAATATATATACACTTTGTATATATTTATAATTAAACTACCTTGTAGAGTAACTTGTATAGCTTCCCTCTCTTTGCATACAAAAGAAGAGAAACTCAGACCTTGCTGAGGCCAACAACAAAACTCTGATAGGCACAAACAGCAACAGGCGCTCACCGTAATCTATATCATAAAACCATAATTGGCTGTCTCCATTAGGACTAAACTAAGAGGAATGTTGAAGGTCAGGATGAAGGTGTATTTGCAGCCTGCATAGTTTCTGTACACATTAATAGTCCTTCATGAGTATTATGTTCACATTTTTCAGAATGTATTTGTGGCATTTTATTTGCTAAAGCCTGGTCGGGTGGTCGCTGCTGTCTGAGACAGACAATTATGGCAGTCCCTGCCATACCTAATCAACAAAACTAAACAGAGTCCGAGCTTGCTCAGGTTGCCAGATAAGCTGTACCTGCCCAGGATCAGTGCTGCCCATTGCATATCTTTCTCTGTCTTTATTAAGACACCAGGAATTAGAGAAAAGAAAAATCTCTTTAGAAAGGATGATAAATGCAGAAAGAACATGGTATCTATAGCAGCAGAACTGTGCAGTTTCTCTAATTTGCCTTCTTTTCTGTCCCAGTGGGAGAGGAAGCTGAGTTTACTGAATGGCAACTACCCTAGCCACAGGGAATTTTCTTAGCCGAGTCCTGACTCATGCTGCTGGTCTTTCCTGGGGCCAGGAGCTCTGCTTTTGCTTATTCACTGCAGCAGCAAAGAAAATCAAAGCTGGCACTTAGACAAGACCCAGTGCTATGCCTGGCAGCTGTCGAAAAGTTTGATTTTTGGGACCAAATCATCAGCCCAGGTAGGAAGGCAAAGAGTGTCCTAAGGAGAAGCTGAACTGAAGCCCATCTCCAAGCCCACAGGACCCTTCCCATTGTCCCCAGGTGCTTCAGCTGCATTGTCACTGATGAAGCTTTGGCTCTGCCTCTGTGGTCCTCCAGCCCCTCAGGAGCTGCTGGTCCATAGGGGCTGGGTGTTCAGGACCCCTTTCTGTGCTGGCCTCAAGCCTCAGGCTTCCCTGTGCAGGGGTGAGCCAGTTTCACATGGGCAGGCTTTGAGAGCAGCTGCCTTGACCACCTTGTTGGTGCCACGGGCCCAGGCTCACAGCTACTGCTCCCCACTGCAAAGTGAAGTGAGCAAGTTTCTGCAGTGCTACAGCAGTAAAAGTCAAAAGAAGAGAAATTATCGTTTGACCTGTTACTCTGTACTTCGCTTTTTAGCCACCTTTTCATGCAATTCAGACAGGTCAGTCCAAACCCTAGCAGCTCAAAAACTCTGGTAAAGCCAAGGTATGTGGAACAAAATAGGGGAAATTCCCCTAAAATTCGCCTGGTCCAGTTTCCACAGTAAGTATGGACCCATTTTCAACTGTTTCTTCTCAAATTTATGTTGTCAGAAACATAAATTAAAACTAAGCCTGCTAGCTGCAGAATAATTAACATACCAAATGGGTTTTTGCTTTCAGAGAAAGGATTTTGCTTCTGAAGGTCACTTTCTTCTGAAGGAGCCAAGAAGAGCACACTCTGCTGCAACACACTCTGCTGCAACACACTCTGCTGCAACACACTCTGCAGCAAATGCAGAGATTTAATCCTGTCAACCAAGCACTTCTAGCAGACCTTCTCCTCCTTTTGATGTGCTTAAACAATTGGACATGATATTCTAATACTGTAAAGCAGGGACAAGGAAGAGGATGAGGGTTTAATAATTGCATCTAATGGTATGAAAGGAACCTTGCTCATTGGAGCCCCTTTATTTTTGATAAAGGAGACAAGGCAAGTCTGCAACTTGTAAAAAAATGCTTTGCACCACACACTGTTCAAGAGGGAAGTATGAAACAGAGAAAGTCTAACCTAGAGAATTACCAAGATATTCACAACAAATGACTTGCAAGGGCAGATGAAGATCCTACTACTGCCTGAAGGACAGGGATAATGAGACCTGAGTCAAAATAGGAGCAGAAAATAAATCAAGGGGAAGCCAATCAAGGGCTTTCAGGACTGTAAATAAAATAGCTACTTAGTGAGCTGAAGTGGGAGAGTCCAAGCGGGAGCCACTGCTGTTCTCCTGCTTCCACTCACTACCAAGTAGCTATTCATTTTGTTGGTGGTTGTTTAAGTCACTTTTCCAATGACTTAGAGACTTCAGAAACAAGAGAGTTGGGGGTTTTGTGTCCAAAAGTTACAACATGAATTCAAGTATTGGCTCATCTACTACTGTTCTAGTCCCTTAATACACTAATTCCTAAACTGCCTAATTTCCTAAACTGCACTCTAATATGCCCCCATCCATGTCTTCCTGAACCAACGACTTCCTAGAGGAGGGAGAAAGTGGGAAATTGCCTGTTGTTTTTATTAGGAAGTGCAAAATACAAAGAAAATAGGAAAAAATTTCATTGATCTGTGAGCTTGCCTGATAGCTTGCCTGAAAAATAACAGTAAGATATAAACTTTCTCATTTGTGTTGATCAAAAAGTACCCCTAGGAGAAAACCTAATTTTGAAACCGAATGTTAATTCTGAAATTCAGGGAGCTTTTACTGAGAGAGAGGTCAGAGATTGATGACAGCATTGTAATAGCTTTGGTCCTGCCCACCAGTGCCACTGCTGGAGTGCATGGAGGTTGAGAGGGCTGGTCTTTCTCTGCTCCTCTGAATCAGGAGGCCACTACATCCCTCCTGTACCAGCTCTTACCCCCAATATCCTGGGAAGGATGAGTCAAGAGATTCCCCCATCAGACAGTGTGAACCCTGCCTGCTGCTGCCCACAGAGACAAACAGCAGGTTCCCAGAAATTGCAGTGGTGGAAGAAGCCAAGGTTATCAAGTCATTCTACTTTAGATGTTTGACTTGTGGTTCAGGCCAATCTAGAAGTAAAAAAATCTTATTTTCTTGTTATTTTCATTTTCTGTGGTATTCGATGTTGTTTTCATCCTATTTATTCCTACAGAAGGCTATAGCTCCAATAATACATCCTAACAGGCTATTAGAGGCAAAGCATAGAATAAGCATGACCCCAGCAAGAGGAACATCTCTACAAAAATTATTGAATCATGTCTGTGGTGACACCTGTGAGGAGAGGAAAATTTCAAGGCTATCCTGCCTCCTCTCACTAAAGTCTGCATCAGTTATACTGACCATGCATATTTTGATTTCCTCCAAGCAGATCTTAGCCCTATACTGACTTACGCCAAGAAAAATCAGAAACAAATTGCCTATGGTAGCTGCCTGTGGTCACCTGGAAATTTTGCAAAGAAAGAACACAGACATCTCCTTGGGCCAGACACGTCCCTTGCTCAGCAGACCTTTGTTGTCAGCACCACAGCCCAGCACACACCTCTGCAGACCAGGCTCTGCAGCATCCTCTCATGTCCCAGACCTCAGTATATGAAGGAAGAGTCTCCCAGTCCCAAAACAGACCCTTTTCTCTGGTCTGAATCCTTTCAACACTAATTACATTATGGAACTAACCCTTGAGTCATTAAAGGTGTGCAATGCATGATCCCATAAAGTTACTAAGAAGCATCAGTTAGCTGAAAAATGGAGAGGGAGTGCTCGGGGGAAAAGAGGTAGCACACAGGCAAAGCAGGGAGAAGAAACAGAAACATTTGTATTTCTGTGTGTCTCTGTCCCTGCTTTCAGACTGTGCTAATCTCCCCTGGGACACCCAGGAATTTCCTTGTCCCCCTGGTCAGATGAACCTTGTTTTTAACACATCATTCTTTGCTGCCTCTCCCCACTCTCCACAGAGACATCATTTCCCTGTTTCAGAGAGACTTTCCCTGCAGCACAGACAAGTTCCTCAGCCTGCCTGAGTGAGCACTTTGCCTTGGTGGAAGTTAACCCTGGAGCTGGGCATCTGCATCAGGTGGGGGGTAAGTATTTCTGCTGTGCATTAGAGGCCTTGCATACCCGTCTAACAGCTGAATATGTCTCCAAGACTACATTTCTGGGAACAAATCACATTTTCCATTAAGAAAAAAATGGATGCTCAGCAGCACACTACTTCATGAACTGCGGAGTTCTTACCTATTATCACAACTGAAAATATGATGACAAGTAACACAGCTTTGACTTCAAAATTTCAAATCAAGAGAATCTTAGCTGATTTTTAATTGTTAATTTAAGCAATACAAGAGAGGAACTGGAACTAAACAGGTTCACACGTCAAGCCCATTGTTCATCTAGTTTTGGGGAGTTTTTTAAGATGTCCCAGCCACCAAATTTATATAGCAAAGACAGTCATTGACAGGTGAGATCAGAACTTTGCTTGTTTTCCATGATGCTGCTACAGAAGAGTGGGGATGCTCCTGAGAGAAGCATCCTACCTTAATCTAACCAAGCAGGCATGTTTGTCCAAAAGAGAAGGAAGGCTCTGAGATGCTTCTAGCAGATTGCATGTGTGTATGTACCAACTCATAGACAGCCCAGAAAGTAAACACCAATCTGCTCAGAGCAGCCTTCTGGCATACACCAACAGTGCATTTTTCAGATAGATAATAAGGCCATAAAAATAGAAACATTAATTAGGTGCATGGAATATGGGCTGAGGTGGGAAAGAGAAGAGGTGCAAATTCTATTGAAGTCAAGAATGAACTCATTCATGTGGTCCTGGACAAGGAAGGTAGTCTCTTGCTGAGGGAACTGCTTGTGCAGTACAACAAACCAAAAGACAGCAGCTTCCTTTCTATACCAAGCAGCAGCCTGGCAGGCACATTGCTACAAAGGTTGGAGCAAGCAGGGAACATCCTGCTTGGAAAAGAGCAGGCTGATCTCAAGCCACAGAAAATGCCAGTGACTCTGGTAGTGTGTAACACCATCCTCTTAGTGCATTCATGGAGTTCACTGTACATCAGCTTCATAGACATTGAGAAAATCTTTTGCTAAGATGACAGATAATATCAATTGGAAAGTAATGGGACATTACAGAATCCCAGAAAGTCAGTTAAGAGTATGGAAATCTGTTAAGAGGGATCTTAGCATGAGCGAGTTCACATTAGCCTCCTTCAAACCCACTTGAGATAAGGGATAACATTCCATTTTCTTTTTCTTTACTATTTCTTCCAAAAATTGTTACTGGGTAAAGACTGACTTGATTGGAAATGAGATTACACTGGACTCAATCACAATTACAAAATACAGGTTTCATTGATAGCATCTGCCTCAATACCCAAACACCGCAAAATTATCTTAGGAAGAGTAAGGTGGTAGGAAGAAGCAGCTGAAAAAATACTGGAGGAGTGAGGGTTTTATTAGAAGGGAGAGAGCTAATAATACAGGAGAACACATAATACAGCAGGCCATTTGGGAGTGATTCCCATGCACACTGAAGAGGCCATTGAAGATTGTTTTCCTCAGAAGGACAGTGAGGAAAATATACTTAATGGGATGTGTACCTGATTTTCATTCTTCAGAGAAAAGTTCAGGTCTTACAACAAAAGGGATTGACAACAAAATTGTGCATCTTTAACAGGCATGTCAAATCCTTATAATTCAATGAGTTGCCAACATGAGTATACAAAGTGGCTGATCAAGAGATTTCAAGTTAAGAAGGTGATGTCTATAATGTACTTCAGATGTTAAATTAACTTAATGGATAATAAACACACAGTGAAACACAGTGTGCACAGAACACTCAGTGAAAGGAGAAATGGAATTAATATCACCATATCCAAATAAACTGACCTTATATATTGAACACCCTTCTAATGATCATACTGGGGATGCAGTGAGATAAAGACTCAAACCATCCTGATCAGGAAGATGTAAGCACTGATTTCATCTGCAGTCAAACCAATCAATGTATCAAAGATGAAAATGCATAGAGAACTGTTTACCAGCAAGTCTCCTGCTTACCTGGAATGAAGATAAGATGGACCTACCATGCAGGTTCTTTGTGAAGGTTTGTGAAATTAACTACAGTCCAAAAATAAAAAAGATGGATTGTGGCAGGAAGAAGAGAAAAGGAAAAATGAGTCCTACCTGAGAAGTTACTGCCTTGCCTGCCAAAACATTAGAGATTTAGAAAAATAGGCTTAACCAAAGTAAGAAATACATAATTTGACTGCAACTACTTCAGCGTGTGAACATTCATAACAAGCATCAAGATTTCTAAAAAGCAATAGAAATCATACTACATGAAAGATATAAAAGAAAGAAGTATGCATTCAAGAGCACAGCTGTGAGGGAGTATTTCAAGACACTGTTTCAATGTTTACATCTACTCTCCCAACAAGGGTAGAAATAACAATAATAATTTTAACTAAAGCTACTCTTTGCAGGGGCAGGGGGGAGGTTGTCAATAAAATGAATGAGTTCCAACATTACAGAAATGCTCTTTTCACCTAGACTGACTGCCTCCAACAGTAAGATATACATAAATCCAGACCCTCTGGACATGGAAAAAAAATCTACAGGGCATATTTTGCATATCACCATAATTTGACGGCCTGTGATTTCTCAAGAAAACAGAAATGTGAGAAACATTTTGACAGTTCAGTCTAATTCCAGAATTCTTTTGACTATGTAGTTGCTACTTGTGAGTAGTGCACATAAAAATAACTTCCCTCAGCCAAAAGAAAAGGGGGTTGGGGTTTTGGGTTTGATTTTTTGGTTAGTTGTTTTAGGGTCTTTTTTGCTATGTAGTGAAGTCCTTTTTGCATCTCTAAACAACATGGAGCTAAAATTTATTTCATACACAGCTCTCCATAACAGGATATTTGTGAGAGATTGTTCAAGTGACAGAATGAGGGTTTAATAAAGCTGTTATGGTTTGAGGATAATTTGGAAAGATTTTTCCTATGATAAAAACAACATGCAAAGGTACAATTAATGTTGTTGCCCTCTGTGTGACAGCTATGGTAAGGAAAGGTCATCCTATGGACTGTAACAGCTACTCTGAGCACAAGAGTAGCATCTTTGCAATGCATGTGATCCTCTATTTTAACCCAGAATCACATGGCAATTTTCCTGCCCTGGGGTTCAGACCAGAATAACTCTGAAAAATTATACTGAGGCAGCTGGACTTCAGAAATCATGAATGAAAAAATAAAAGAATCTTTTTCGATATCATTGGGTAGAAGAAAACACACACACAAGCTATTAACAGTATAAAACCATGAGAGGAAGGAAAGCAAAAAGACTGGGTTTTATAAGTTGCTTTGCAGGTGAAACTTGGTCATTATTCTCACTTTAAATTTCCAGAATATCAATAAACATTTTCTGCTTTCTAACGTCTGGCAACTGGCCTGGCAAGACAATAGCATTTTTTCTTTCTAATAACTAATTGTCCTTCTTATCCTTGATGAACAAATTTTTTGAGACCTAGATTTAAGATGCCAATTATCCATGATCTGCACACTTCACAATGCCAAAGTGTTCAGCAAATAACTCCAGGGCAAGCTGTTCCAGCTTCTTGACAAGAGGAGATGAGTTTTTACTACTGGTACTTAATTGGGGGCCAGATGGAAAAACCACCTTGTAACATTATGGTAAAGTGAAAGGTAACAATAAGGCAGGACAGAACTGATTTGTGAACAGCCCATGGAGAGCTCTAACAGTTTAAGAACAGAGATAAAATTCTGGAAAACAGAAGTCTTCTGGTTTTATTCTCAGATCAGTAAACGATGGGCCATCTGGAATAAAATACTGAGGATGATATGGTTGGTTACTTCTTTCCCCAGATTACCTACAAATAAGGCTGCCTGCACATACACAGCTTCATGAGTAACAGGCTGAGTTTCCAAGATTTTCAGCAAAATTTCAAAGAATCTGGAATCTTTCAATTTCTGCAGAACAAACTGCAGCTGTAAGGAGCCTGGTCACATCTGGAGGTTTGCTAGTGTACCTCATGGGAATCTTGTGACAATTCACTATCTGGGACAGGAGTTCAGGCAAAAAGGTATTCAGCATGGCTCATCCATTTCTACTCCTATAATCATGAGTAACAGCTGAACCTTACAGTAACTTCTTTTCTTGATACAAGAGGGAGAGCCCAGCATAAGCTAGGAATTGTGAAAGACATGGTACAGAAGCATCTCCTGTTACCTCCTGCAATGTTCTGTATAGAAAGAAACTGCCTTGCAAGCAACTCTTCAACTCCCTCCTATTTGCATATTCCTTAAACTCACATTTATTTTATTTTCAGGGAGACAAGAGAAATGCTTGAATTTTTAGGCCAGAGTCTCATCTCCAGCCTCCACTCTTATACCCTGTCATTTATGAAAGGCACATTTTTTTATTCCATCCAGTCAGCAGGCAGTTTGAGTTCTGCACTGATTGGTGGCTACTTTAGGCAATTTTCCTAGGATTTTTCTCTTTCCACTTTGCACTGCCCAGCTCTGCCAAGTTTCATCCATCCCACTTATGTTTGGGAGTGCTGCTTTACACATTATCAAATGCAGCTCCAAACCAGCCCATACTATAACACTGCACTGGATCTCCATCACCTTTTGGGCCATACTGATTGCCCAGACAGATCTGCTTCAGGAAAAATGCTAATATAATTCTTGCCAAAAAGACATCTCCCTGCTTTTTTCCAAATTAGCAATATTGATGATTTTTTGGCATCCTGGAATATTCTCACACCCTTTCTAGGAACGAGCAAGGACATCTCTTTGCCAATCCATTATTATACATGTGCACATTTATAAGAAAATGCTCTGAAGGGACATCAAGCAAATAATACCAATTTTTCAAAATTCTATAGTAATATATTTATACAAATTACAGAATTCTGTATGTATTTACACACCATAACAGAATATCAAGTAAACAACACCAATTGCTCTTCTCTTTTTCCCTCAGCTTTTTCTCCAGGTGAATTTTAGTGCTCGAGAAAAGTGCCAGATGGACAGCACCACAAAACGAGGACTTCTGTTTGTCCACAGCACAGGAGGAGAGGCTCTGCAAGCCTCCCTGCTTTGCCGTGTCAGCTCTCTGCAGCCCTGTTTAAGCAGGATCACACAAGGAGCAGGAGGGCATCCGTACCCCTTCACGCCTTGGCAAAGGGGCTGAGCAGCCCCCAGGCGACGATGGCTTTGCCCATCCCCGCCAGAAAACAAACAGAAATAGCTCGTTTCACACAAGGGGCTGAACAGAATCTGTTGTTCGCTACCCGAAACAGGCCAAATTTGACCCAGTGAACCTGCAGGGAGTGGCAAGCTGCCAGCTCCTGGGCCTTCCAGTCTTGCAATAATGCCTAAGTTAAATTACATGTTTCTATATTTACATAAAGTCAGTATTTACACACCATTAAGGGTTATTCGAGTAAATCGGTTACAGTTTATTTATAAGGACTGCCATAAACTCATAACATTTTTCTCGAGTTTAATCCTTTCTTTAGAAAAATACAAAAAAAAAAATTAAATGAAACATGTTAACTAGTAGTAATGATTAGCCTATGACTAAAAATCCAAGTCAATTTAACATTAAGACTTTAACTGCGGCCTAGTATTGTGGCCTCGACTCAGAGCAATTTTAACCTTTGCGAATAATTTCCTGGTGTATGCCAGATTTACTGAAACAGCAGAGAGTTGGGACCTCTCTCTCTCGTGCTGGGGTTGATCCATCTAACACAGAGCAATGAGCCCTAGTCCTGCCCAGAAGAGCCTTTTCTTCTCCCTCAATCTTTGCATCGCCCACACAAATGACCCGGCTGACCCGCGGCAGCCGAACTATCTGCAGGCCTCAGCAGCCCCGAGGGTGGGAGAAAAACATGTGGGCTGCAGCAGAAGGCTGTAAATTCCCAGGCAATAACAGTCCCTGGACAAGTATCCTGCAAGTCAACGAATGTAATTTACGCATCTTTATCCTTCATAAACAATTACAACATGAGATGTTTAAGATTGCTGCTATCGCCGTTTGAGACATGGCTCCTCCTGCCTGCTTCAGTACAGAAAGGGAACGCTTGTTCAGGACACCGAGCCAGAGGTTATTCCAGAACAGAAATAGGTTTCTAATAATATAAATCAGATGAACAAGAGTGCTTTAGAGCAAAGATGTCTTAATTGCAAGTAGGCTACAACCTTTTGCATCGCTCCTCCAAAGGAGCCCCTGTGCACATGCAGACTGCCAGGGTGTCAGGACCAGCCCTGCTCCCAATATATCCAATGGTGAAGGCTACACTCAACTTAGTGGCACTGGACTCAAATCCTAAGGGATAAAAAAACCTACAAAATGCATTTGTCATATGGACCTTAACATGATTTTTGTCTCTTTCTTTTTTTTTTCCTTTTCTTCAGAGTATTAGGGGGAAAATGCCTCTTCCTGAGGGTTAGTTTCCAAATGGTAAATGCTTGTCAATGTGTTTGTGTGCTTACCATAAAATGCTACATACCCTTAAATATACTGTTTCCTCGCTTAGGGTTTATGAATATTTGAACAAAAACAATAAAAATAAGTCTAATACTGTCCCCCTCATTGTCATTATTGATAGAGATTTATTAGTTTCATTTTGCAAGTTTTACTTTAGGAAGGGTGCTAATATCATGTATTATGACAGTTCACACTGAAAGCAATTTTCCATAAAAGATATTACAATGACCCCTATGGAACTTGTATAATTTCATAGTAGATAGTCAAGTGCACAAATAAACATCTTTACAAGAGTGATCCTGTTAACCTGGTTCTTGCCCTCTGAAATATTTATGTGTTCTTTGTGGAATCTTAAAATTGGTATAATTGTTGTTGGTACTACTTATGTCGTTCCTGGCATTCTCTTTAGGAAAAAAAATAGCATATTTATCATTTAGCTTTGGTATAATCTGCAATAGGTTTTAACAAGTAGAATATATTCCAACCCCTATATTTTCCACAGCTGTGAAATTTACAATGAAGTAAGAAGTCACTTTATCAGAGAGGAAATATTACAGACACATAAAAAAAAGTTGGAGACCCAGTTTTCTCTTTAATCCTCTGGGGTAAGCTATGAAACAAGCAGTCAGAAGAGTGAAGACTCAGTGTCATGAGTGGTGTGCATACTTGTACAATAATACGGGCACAAAAGAGATTGTCGCCTTTAGTACATGAGGGTCACTAGAATTTATTATTATTACCTTTTTATTGTTGGCTTTTTTTTTTTTATCCATGCACCTTTATATTTACTTGCATGAATTTACCACAGGTTCATAGTGGCCTTTGCCATTTCAATGCTTACAGAGCCTAAAGCTTCCAAAATGCCTATCTGGCCTGTACATATTTCATTAAAAATAAACTCTATATAATAAATAAATATATAAAATAAATAAAATGTTGCCTTTGGAATTTCTATAAATAAATTTAACTTTTTATTTTTATTTTTTTTTACTAAGAGGTCTTTGCTTTAAACTCAGTGGGGTGAGACCCAGAGAGCGATTAACTGAAAAGTCTCTTGTTTAAGTAAGACTGCACCCTCCATGCCTTTGTAAATGCAGCGTACACTTGAGCAGGCCACCAGCCAAAAATCCTGATGAATCGAAGTATGGCAGCTATGCTGATATATGACGAAGTACAACTGATCAAAAATTTAAAAGCGTGTCTATTCCCCAGCATGCATCAGGCCTTCCTCCTCCTCCTCACCCTCCTCCTCCCCTCAGCTCCTCTCTCTCGCACTCTCACTCCCATTCATCCTCTCCCTTTCTCTCTCTCTCGCACTCACTCTCTCGCGCTCCCTCTCGTACTAAATCAAGCGAGTGGGCATAGGCTCTCCTCCAGGAGGACAAACCTTTAAGTGCAGAACAAAATCAGCATGTTCCATCCAAGCCTCCATCATACATTATGCATGCGACAAAGTTTGGCAACAGTGGAGCTGATGTGATGACACAGCTAATCAATAAGAACCCACCGCATGAAACCTTTATAGTGGTTACTTTTTAAGGGCTCAAGTGAAGGAATTGTCTTTGTCAACTTTGGCTTAAAATATCCTTATATAGTTCCGGTACTTTCTCAGGGTCCACTGGTCTAGGTAAAAAATGTGTAAATTTTTGATGCCGTTTAGTCCTAGTCCCTTCTCTTGGAGTCCCATCTTTATTTAACGCAACGTAGTATCGTCTTCCAGTGTCCACATGTTTATATAGATTTGATGAATATGTGTTATACCAGTTTTCTTCAAATTGCTCTCTGAATACACACTCCTGGGTTAATTTTTCCTGTGGAAAGAAAAGAAAGAGTAGTAAGGTGATAGCCACTAAAATAAGCTACTTGTTAAAGAATTGCTCTTTTAATGGCTTGAAACAGGTATATCCTTGCTAAATTGCAGAATAAACTATTTTAGTAATCCCAGCTTTAGCTATGTAAAGCTGTATTGCTGGGTATTTCAGAAGGCAGCCACAAGGGTGGATAACCCTAAGTGAAGCAAAAATTATTCTCCCAAAGCCTCATTGCCCAAATCAATACAGTAACAACAAAGATGAAAACAGATACTTTTTTTTTCTGATAGTTCCCAAGCAGCTCACAAGACCTTACAGGACTTCTATAAATAATTGTTTCAGTTGTGAGTGCATTCATTCAAACAAACAGATAAAAATAAAGGAAACCAGAGCCAGTTTGCAGGGCTGTAATAAAATTTACAGTCTTAAAATCTCTGTATCACTTCAATTTGATGCATTTCATTAATTTAAAAACATGCAATTTTCTACCCTTCATTTGATTTATTATTTGTATCACAAAGCCACAACCCTATAGAGGCTTCAGACAGGAACATGAACCCTGTGTACTGAGATGAAGTAGGTAAGAAAAAGCCTTCCAAGTCTGCATTATCAGTCCTTGTGTCCCATCCTACTGACAGGACCCACTGAGGACACCAATCATTCATCAGATGCCCCTGCCACCACAGTATCCCACTCCTTCCAGTTGACCCACTTCTTCAGTGAGTGTGTTCTACATCTCCTACATCCTTTTGGTCTAAATAGATTGCTTAAAATTGCTTTTAAAAATTCCTTAATAGAGTGTTTAACATGCAGCCACCTGATAATCAGGAATTTAGGAAGGACTCTCACAAATTACTGAGTAAGAACACTGGAAAAAATATAGTGAGCTCCAGCAAGGGAGAGCTGATGGAAAGCTGGAAAAAGTAAGCCTGAAAATAGTCTTTTCATCTGGCACAAGAAATAAAATAGTGATAATTCAATAGATTTTTTTGTAAGAAGTTCTCATTTCAGTAGCACTCACATCAACCACACCCAGCTTTCAAACGAGGATCAATTTCTAATTATTACAAAGCTCCATCCAATGCATATGTTTTACAGACATTAAATCTTAAAACAATCCTTTTAAATAGGTACACAGAGATTGGAAAACAAAGACCAAGGCCTAGATGTCTGGCACCTAAGCCATAAACTTGGGCCTGAACACAACTAAGGAGTCACAGCTCAAGCACCCCTGAGAAACCGACTTCCATTACTAAATCCAGGGGCTTTCCAAGGTTCACCATGACCAAAGCCTGCAGCTTGCCCTGAGGCTGAAGGTACCCTTGGGGCCACTGTTGCTGCTTTAGACTCAGCTCACCACCCTTTCCCAATGTTCTTCAGCCCAGATGTTCCACTGCTGCTTTGTGTGGCAAGCACTCTGCTCCCAGGGCAGAGCTCTGCAGCCCACCAGGGCTGGGCACCAGCCAGATCCAAGGAGCCCTACACACCTTACAGAAGCCACCCAGGAACCATCCCATTTGGGGGAAATAAAACCCCGTGCAAATGGGGAAAGGAAGCCAACACCCCTCTGCACCTGTACAAACTGGGTATTGAGCTGCAAAGACAGAGCCCTCCTCAGGCCCTCCCAAACTCCTAATGGTTTAGGATTTAGAGGTTTCTTCTGTATTAAATCTGTGGCAACTCCAGTAGGCAAGAAAGGCAGAAAGTAAGTGGCTCCTGGCTTCCCCTTTAGTGGGCACTGGGCACCACATTATCACACAGGGAGGAGAAATCCCAGACAGGACCAGGTTTCACATGTTCAACGCCTGAAAATACAGCTGTATCCCTTTGTGGAAATGACAACTTTTTTTACAGGCATTTCTGACTATGACATTTTTAGTTCAAAGCAGTTCAAACACAGAAAAAGTCTATACTGGTTACAGGCAAAAGAAGCACAAATCTGTTCACAATAAACCCTTATCTATGGGCCATACCCTGCAACCTGCTATTGAAATTGCCTCTATGTCCACTGCCAGCTCAAAACTGCAGCTGCATTGAGAATTACTGGACCAGCAGCAGCTGCCAATTACACCTATTGCAGTATTCCCCTTGTGCAGCCTCAAAAGTACAATATAAAAGGTATTCAGCTGCAATGAAGATTATCTTTAAGTATAGATTTCATTAGTGTTTTATTTTGCATGAGTTTTAAAATCATCTATGTTTGTTTTAAGGCAGAATCAAATGCTAAGGGGTATCATATACTGGTTCTATATAGGTCCATGGGGAAAGAGAAACTAATTCAAATTGTTTTCCTGCTCTCAGAAGGCAATAGGATCACATGACAAGCACTGCAGAAGAACTCCCTGCTAAAAATAGCAGCATTTTAGGAAGATATTTCAGTCCTGTCGTGAATTCATTAATTATTCACTTCATCTGCATTTTTTTTTAGCATCATCATAAATTTCTCTCTTCACAAGAACAGTACTTCCCCATGCCCTGAAGGAGAAACTTTAAAATAGCCTCTCTTAATCTGGCAGAACTGATGGATCATGACAGTGCTGTGGTACACGTAACTAGCAGACCCTGAATCAGGGGGTTTGCATTGTACTGCACTCTGGATGAGTCAAATGGATTTCAAACTCACAAATTCAATCTTCATTTTACAACTTTATCCTATTTTAACTTTCTATTCATTTACAACACAGCAACATCCCTTTTGTCCTTCTTCAAAATTTTCAGAAATTCATGTATAAACATGAGGCAAAAATGTGAACTTGACAGAGCAATCAGGATGTTGGATCAGATAGGTAGGGATATTAAAAATCTCCATCTCAAAGAAATTAAATTATTTATTTTTACTTTCAAACCTTTTCCTTCTAGGAGACCTAGAAATTCTGGTTGTGGTCAGACACCATTGGAGTAAATCAGTGTTGGTGACTTTGGATCAGATCCTGTAAGTAATGTGGGACACTAAAATCCCATAATATCCTTCTCCCCATGCGCTGGGAGATCCTTACAATAATGTCTCACCTAGTACCAAGGGAGACAGAAATCAACACCCACCAGGATAGTCATTTATGTAGAATCACAGAATCCTCTGGATAGGACAAGGCCTTTCAGATCATTGAGTCCAACCATTAACCTCACACTGCCAAGTCTACCCCTAAACCAGGTACCACCACAGCTCTATATAACCTTACACTCACATACCTTACACTCACATTTTAAGTATGCATGTCATTATTCAAGGCAGAAATGAGCAAAACACAGGGGTGAGGCTGGTCCATCCTGACAACAGCACCCTCTTTTCTCACCATCTTAGGATGGGAAAGTCTTGCTGAAAACCAGCTCTCCCAGTATGGAAAGGATATGGTGTTTCCTGATCACATTTCCCCCCCCTGGCTATGACTTTCTGAAAGTCCCTTTATGTACTTTTGAAGAGCAAGAGTCAGCCCTACAATGCAGCAATTTTTGCATACTTTTATTCCAGCAACTGACTTCTCTATCAATTTTCCAGTGCAAATATTTCCTTGCACCATACTTAAAGTTGCTGGACATCTTTGTCGAAAGCTGACACAAATACCAAACATACCCAACTAGAACAGCTATGGAAAGCAACCTGCATTCCTGTGAAAGGGGAGGCTGCCTGCCTTGCTCAAATCATTTAATTCAGGGCCAAATAAGGAGGTGACCTCAAAATTATATAAATCAGATGTTGCACCACATTCCACATGTTTTCTGTGAGGACTGTTCATAGAGTATTCAACTACAAAGTGATTGATTCTCATTTTGCTACATTTCCACGCTTCACCTGTTTGGTTTTTTTAACCTGTTATTTAACTGAGAATGTTCAAATAATTGAATTGCGAAAAGATGCACATAACGCATAGACACAATCCTGAGACAGGTTTAATTCAGAAATCTACTAATGGCTGGTCAGTATTAGCAAGCCCAGGAACCCTTCCCCTTTCTACATTCTCTACCACCTAACAAGGGGGGAAAATAATTATATTATCCTATTTATAGGCAGATTGATTAAAAGTCAAATTCTAAATTAATAAAGTGCGCAGCTACAGCCATCAAAATGAAAGATTTGATAGTTTGTTTTAAAATAGCTATCCAAGTGAAGTAGCTAATTGTAAATAAGTAGAAACACATAAAACACATGTGAGATATTTGTGCTGCCTGGTAGCTGAAGAACAGTACAGCATCCTATATAAAACACATCCATACTTTTTCTTTCTTTCTTTTAAATAACCCTGTGGAGCTAAAACTCTAATTTATTTTGTAACTTGATGAAAGAAAGCCTCTTCAGACCATCATCCCTAAAATCAAAACAAGTTTCATGCCAAGCAAACTGTTCTATTCTATTCTGTGTAGTTTTCCCTTTTGCAAACTGCCGCACTGATTCAGTAGAGACAAGAAAATACCTAATCCAGAAGTCCAAACAACTATTACCAAGATGATGCAGTCAGCACTTCCTATATACCTGCTGCACACTAACACCTTGTTAATCCACCTTGTCTTAATAAAAATCACGTTTAAATATATAATCTCCTAAGTAATTTCATGCAAATCCCTCATTGTGGCTACATGGCATTACTAGAAACCGCGTCTGTAGTGAAGAGAAACAAAGAAAAGCCCAATTCTCCTCCAGTGTAGTTTGCTTTGCTGTTCTGCCTACCAACACACACATTTTACATGCCATTGGCCCTTCCCATGCTGTAATGCAAACAGCCTCTAGAACATACTATGTTCAGCTAATAATTAACACTCATCCAGAGCTGTCATAAATAAAGGTCTACTTTAGCATTTGCTGTGGTATTTTCTGTACTCTTATGCTAAGCCTGTTAGTTTCTGACTGGGTGAACCACCTCCAGCCACAATAAGAAGCCGAACACCAGTGTCCAAGCAGCACCACTTTCTTTTCCAAATTAGACCACAGTGTGAGTCAAGCCCTGAGCTCTGTGTGTCTGAATTGGTGAGTGTCACAGAGCTTTCTTTGATGAGTTTCAGCAAGCAGCATCTTTTCAGAATGCTTTGTTTGATAATTTGACAAAACACACAAAAAAAAAAAAAGAGGAAAAAAGCATCTACCAAGAGGACTAGCTGACTGGGTTTTTGTGTTTGTGTCAGTAGTTCTCCTAAAGCTTTTTAGGCAGACAGCAGGAAATCCTTCAGGGCCAGAGAAGAGGCAAGCAAACAGTCAGGCACTAATGCTGCCACTCATACACAGTTCATATTCTATGCACATTAAGTAAGAGGAGGCAAATCAGGCAAGGTGTCCTGGCAAAACCACAGTCAGGCAATTGCATTCTCCCTACCTGAGGTCACCTCGTACTCTCAAAGAGTGCATGTAGTATTCATCTTACTTTCTTCCCTTAAACCTCTCCGTTAATTTATATAAAGCTTTTATTATGTATAAATCCCCACTTAAAAAATAAAAATCAAGTGTGACTGTTCTGTGCTACTGTCATGGAGCCGTTATGATGGTACTCAAAGATTACTATCTTTCATATAAAAAGCTTGTAAAGATCCCAGGACCCAGCAGAACCTGACCCTCTTGGGATCATGATTGCCAAAAGCCACAATACCTACATAGATGCAGACACTGTGGTGCTTCCACACCCTGATGCAGACAACAGAAAAGCAGCACTTCCTGAGAAAATAAAGCAGACTCCAGTAACAACAGCAAAATCCCAGAATACTGTTAGTGCAGGAAGGATTTCAGCGCTTCACCCCTTTGCCCTGTTGCTGCCCTTCTCCCACTGCCTTGCTCTCCTTCTATCATGACCCTTCTCCGGAGGGACCAGGCTGGCACAGAGCCCTCTGCTACCCCAGGGCAGTTTACAGAGCTCTTCTCATGTGAGCTGCAGGAGGACGAGATGCCAATTAGGCCTCCATCCATTTTTTACCACTGCCAACTCCCCAGCTCTTGATTTTACTGATACTTCTCCTTTGAGATTTCAAGTTTGCAGCATCTGTCAAGCTTTAAGCATGCCCTCCCTGGACATGAAATCATTATGGCATGAGCAGCCCCACTGAGCCTGAGCTAGGCTGCCCATCAACAGCCATGGTTCATGTTCATAGAGGCTCGGTTTATATCTGCTCAGCCAAGTGCATGAGATGAAAACTCATTTTCACCTAAATACCCAGAATCTGCACGTGATGCTGTTGGAAGTCATGGCAAAACTCCAGGGACAGATCTCAGGCCACATAATCTGTCAAAGTGCCTTTTCTCTGGAAGCTGTTGAGCTTCCTTCTCCACACCACAACAGAACGGGACCAGGACAAAGTCGACTCTTAGAAAACAAATAAACAAGCAGGTCTGCTCCCCTCCCTTCCACGCCAGCAGGACCAGGCTCACACTGTGTCATTTACTAGTCACACTTCTGACCTCTATTTTATTTTTGATTCCCTTGGCACAACAAAGAACTGCAGTCATCAATGTTATCTAAGCATCTAATTCATAACGCTTGGCTGAACCCTTCCAAGAATCAGAAAGCAAGGTGGTATGCAACCTGATATGGGGGCCAGAGCCAATTTTTAAAGAGGATGGGAGAAGGGTTCCCGTCAGCTTAAATGGAACGTGGATCAGCCTTGCAATGATAAAAAGGCAACAAATATTTTAAGACATTAAAAGAACCATTTCAGGCACGCTCAGATTTACTGAAAGCTGTAACTTGACCTCCCCCAGCTCCCCACTCCAAAAATTCTCTTCTATCAAAAGACAACCTGTGTGTCAAAGCAGGGCTGCTACCCTACAGCTACACACACTCTTTAGCCTGAATGCCAGCTAACCAGACAGAGATTTTTAAATAAAACATGTTTTCCTTAAACCCAGCTAAAATGGAACGAAGTGTTTTGTCAGTATTTTTTGCCTCGTTTTGTGGTTCTCTAAGCACAGAACACAGGCTTAAAGGAAAGATAGACCTCATGCAGCAGAAGGTGCTGCTTAAGTGAGCTGAATTTCACATGCTGTAAAATGAGGGATAAAATGTACTTAATCTGCATGAGCCTCTACATTCAGTGAGTACCCCACAGAAAGGATTTATCCACCATTAAAGAAGCACCTCATTTCTCAGCTACCAGGTGCCATCATAAAACAAGCAGAATACTCAGGACCCTTCATAAACACTTTGCTACAGGGACTTAATAAGTATTACACATATTAGTGATGGAAATGTACATTACAAAAGTAATTAATGTTTTATTCTTTCAGCAAGATGATCTGGTCAAGGACTGATGAACAAAAGCCTGTCTCTATATTTTGCTATTAATTTTATGCAAAGCTACCAGCTAGGTACTAGCTCAGAGGACAAGGACAATACTGATCACACTGTCATTCTGGAAGGGGGTCATCAAACAAACACAGCATCACAAGCTATCACATTTTGGAAAGATCTTCACTGAAATGTCACATAACTAGGGTCTTGGAAACCAACACGCTTGTCAGAGAAATTTTTAAAACTACATCCTTTGGCGGGCACTACAGCAAAGGATTGGCACACTATGATCTTTACTAGTAGGCCTCAATTGCATATTCAGCTTAAATTGTTTAAAAATTAGGCCCTTTAGATTCCTATCTTTTTTGGACGGGAAGGATGGTCAGCATTTTCAATAGTTTCTGCTGAAGAAAAGATGTCACACTTCTCTTTTCAGACAGCAGTGCCCTCTCCATTGGCAAATACTTCTTATAAATGGTCTCTCCGGGGATGACTTTTTGGACCCTTCACCTATACTTTTTCCCAGGGGAAATCCCACCATAAAGTCATGTATTTAGGTATACAATTTTTAGTGTCTCACTTTCTGAGTAGACCAAAAAGTATTTCCTTAATATTTCTCAGAAAAACTACACATCTGTGGTGCTGCTATGCCATTACTTATGCTGTCAGTGACAAAGCCTTTGGGAAACACTGGAGGAAATCAGATGGCTCTGCTCCTCCACAAGATCCCTACTCCTCACATGCTCATCAGTGGGCCTGTCTTTCAATGGGCAAAACTTCAGTCATGCAGTTAATTTCAGCTTTGATGAAAGAAGTTGTCATTCTTACTGAAAAAACCCAAAAGATATATAACAACAACTTCAGCAGAACTAGTGACTGAAGAGCTCAAAGACCAGGTTGTTGGTCTCACAGGTACCTACAAACATGGATCATCCAAAGAAATCAGATTTTTAAAGTTTAAAAAAAAAGAATAAATAATATCGCTATTTTGTTTAAACTTCACAACATTTGTACATTCTAAAATGAATCAAAAGATTTTCCTGAAGCCTTCTCCAATAACAGTCCTGTTCTAAGTTCAGATTATACACTGTATGATGTCCTAACAAAGGTATCAGTGGGACAAAATCCTCCTTGCTATGAAAAAGTAAGATTACAAGTTAAAAGATTGCCTCTAGATTGCAGACTCCCACAAGCAGGAACCCTGTTTTAGGTTTTTAAAATGATGAATACAATACAGGTCTTATCTTGATTGGGATCTGCTGACACAACCATAAAACTAATTGGTGGTTTTACAGGAGCAGGTCCAATCCTGATTCCATTGAAGGCAATGGTATTTCAACCATAATAGAATCAAGTCAAAATTTCTCTTGAGTCACAATTGCCTCGATAATTGTGTTAAATTTGAAGAGCAAGGTTTAGCAGATTAAAGACACACAACCTGGGTCAGATCTCAAAAGTATGCACGTCTACACCAGAACACAAGTTTTACCTCAGCAGCAGCCTGTGGATCCCAAATATAAAATCTTATCTTCAAATCAGAAATAGCAGCAGATATCTGCCAGTATAAAAGGAATGAAAAAGAAACAAAAGGGCTCTATAGAAGGGGAAAATATGGATTTGCACTATGACAAGCTTTATTTCTTAATCTTTTTGAATGTGACACAAATGAACCATGGTATTGCACATCACCAAATCAGCCTAAGCACATTCAAACTGCAAAGCAAATCTCAACCTAGTCAAAATCCCTAATGAAGTCCCCACAGGGCAGACTTTTTCTACTCTGTCTTTGAAAAGGATGAATGGCAAAGTGGGAGAGAGTGCCACGTTCACATCCCACTGGCTCCTGAATCAGAAACAGAGCACATCAGATCTTTATCTGATGCAGTGAATAATCCCCAAGCACATCTCAGTGTGTCACTGCTGCTGATGCTTTTAGCATGTCACTTCAACAGAGTATTCTCAGATCAACTGAAGACACTGAACCTTTTCACGCCTCTGTATGGTTACACAGCAGCTCCAGAAACCCTCAGGGCTGCAGTGACTGGGAGCTACTCAACTGCAAAGAAAAGAATGTGAAGATGTCCCACTCTTGCTTGCTGGATAGGATTTGGGTTTGCAATGCTGCGATGCCACTTTAACAACTCCCTGCTGTCGAAAGCATGATGCTCAACCCTACAACCATCCCACACTGCACCTGATTTCCCCACCGAGCCCTAGTGCTTGCCCAAACAGGCAGCAAGCCAATTCAGGAAGGTAAACATTTTTCTGTGGCTTTATATCCTTAAACTGATCTCCTGACAGGTCAGATGAGTGCCAGTGTTGGAGCTTGAGAGAAAGCAGAGGCATGCAGTACAAGGAGAGAATCAGAGCTGCCCTTTCTGGAAGGGTCTTTCTACAAGGTCACACTGGCTGCCTCTCAAGCAGCACCTCCAGTCTCCTGTTTTCATGAGAAAATAAAATTTCAGAGATCTTTAGTTAGTGGAAAGCAAATCATTAAACTAAAGTTTGAGTAGGATCTTGCTTTACTAAAGATTAGATTTATATATATATACACACACATACATACACATGCACACAATTTATATAGAAGATACTCTAATACTTTCCTGTCTCCAGGCATGTAGTGAGAATCCAAGATCAGCAGAGAATTGCAAGCAGAAAAAGGCAAAGAGATCACTGAGGGTTTTCTCCCACATAAAATTATCTTCAGACCTAGTAAGCATTTGAAATTAAGTCCTCTGAGGAAGACTATAGACTTGAGGAAAAGTGCAGTATCTATCTCACAGGACACTATTAGTAAGTGCCCCTCTTTGGTGACAAGTGTTATAGTCTGTGAAATTCTGATTTTAAAAAGACTGAAGCCATAGTTTAAAAACAACACAGTTGCAGTTTCTCACAAGCTTTCTCCCATATTACCTGAGTCAAGTGTGTGTATTGACCTATCAATTTTTCCTACACCAGTATGCTCATCTCAAAACTTTTTTTTTTTTCTATAGAGTCCTTCATACCTTGCTGAGCAGATTGCAGTTTGTACCTCATTCCCCATGCAGGTACCTGTGGGCAACATCACTTAACAGTACCCAGCTTTCAGCAAGGCTGCCCATCCAAATTCTAGGAGGGGTTATCAGCAAGGGTAAAGTAGAAGAGGTAACTCAAGTTTATAGACTTTTCTCAGACCTATACCCTCCACAAAAGGTATGTCCACAGTCATAAAGCTGTTTCGTACTGCACAAAGCATTTATGTCTCATCTCCACCTCCCTGCAAAAGTCCCTCTGGCCAGCTCAAAATCCCAATTCCTCACAGCCAGAATCTTCCTCATCATGCAGCCTAAGCTTTCTTGTGACCCATTCAAACCAATTCATTCTTGTACTCTATTACAAGGACTTTTTTTTCCCTCCCTGGTGTTGCACCTCCATGTATTTACAGAGAGCATGAACCTACACTCCCAGTTTTCATTCTGCAGGCTAAGTAAGTCAAGATCCTTAAAGTCTATAACTTGATAGTCTTTTCATCCCTCTGATTATCGCAAAAAGCCCTTTCTGCATCTGTTTCAGTTTCAATTCATCTTCTTTAACACAGTGACCAACAGCATTTTGCATTTAGACTAGATCCTTCTAGTGCTATGGAGTGGCACTGATGGAGATCTCCCTGACCCTCACTTGTAAGCAGTTTAGGCACTTTAGGTCACCAAGGCCCTTCTGTGAGGTTGCCTCCTGTGCTGGAAATACTTCCCAGCTTTGCAAAAAATTTCAATAACACACCACTACCTTTTTATGATGAGATGTTTAATGTCCCTAATAAAACCAGGGAATAAAATCAGTCCAAGGACCAATCCATAAAAACTCCTCTAATAGCTTCACTCCAGTCTAATAGCTTTCAGCACTCCCCATTGCTGTCTTCTCTTCAAACTTTTCCCCATCTATCATACAAGTCTTCTACTAACACTCATTCTACCCACTGTAACAAGAAGTCTCTTCTGTGGTCACACCTAACACAGCCCTGCAGGCTAGTACAATTTTCCATTTCTAGAAAAAGAGATTCCTACAGAAAATAAAATACTACTCTTGCCTGAAACTATTTATCCTGCTTCAGTAAACTCATCATGCACATACTTCCAGGTCCTGCCCTACTCTTTCATTTAAAAGCATGTTCTTAATGCCCCATACACATCCCAAGTCAGACTGATGGCCAAACACAAACCACACAGCCAGAGGTACACACACACACTCGAGGCTGGAAAACACCTGCATTGCCTTGGAGGGAAGCAAATATTGCTCCCACCTTTGTGCTGTACTTTCCAGTGAGCTGGGAGGGAACCACTGTGGCAGAAGCCCTTTTGCTTGGCCAGATTTCTTTTCCAGTTTCCTGCTTCAATTCCCCAGGCAGCAAAGAAACACTTGTGCCAGCAAAAGGGAGGGGATGGATGGTTGGTGGAGGGAAAAAAGCCACTTCTTTCAGTAGCAGTGTTGGCTGCCCCTGCTGTCTTTGTTCATCCCGCAACAGGGAGCTCCCCAGACCCATGTTGCCACCCAAAAGAGTCTATCAGAAACAGGGTAGCCCAGTTAGCATCTGCATTCAGACTGTACTGCATTCAGACACTCCTGCCTGCATACATCTTGTTGGTAAAGACTTCTGCACCTTTTCCAGGTATATAGTTTTAAATCTTTTCACCTTATAAAAGTTTTTGTGCACACTTCAAGGCCCAAATCAGCTATATTGCAGCAATTTACATTTTATCCCCATGCTTCTACACCTCTAAGACACAATCTTTTCTGCAGCTTTCCCTTCTCCATTCTCTGCAGACCTTCTACCAAGCACTCACATCTCCAAATCCTCATGCACAGTTTCACCCTTGCTGGGATACAATTTCCACAGTATTTCTGTGTCTCTGACAAAGTTTCAAGTTCATCCTTCACATTCAGAGTGATAATCACCTTTTTGAACTGGGCCTCTTCAGACCTCAAGGGTTCTCCCATCAAATTAACTGCAGACCTGCTTCTTGCAGTCCCCTGCTTAAAGATTTACCCAGGGAGACACGAGTTGCTGTCATCAGTAAAAGACACCATCAGGTTTTTGATCATGGCAGTGCCAGGTTTTCCTGAGCAAAGCTGCTCATGCATAAAGCCTGACCACTCCTTGCAAGTCAGCTGCCATAGGAATGACCCTCTCTCTTTCCATTTACACCATTTACCAGAAGACACTTTATTATTGTAAATTATTGGTATTATTATTGTTATTGTTATTTTTATTGTTGTTATTGTTATTGTAAATAATAATAACACAAGCAGAAGGGCATTAAACCTGGTGCCGCAGTCATTATCCCTCCTGGGATTTGACCACTCTCAACCTAGAAGTCTCTGCCTTTACTCAAGGAAATTGCTTTTAATTCTCCATCCAAAAATTGTGCACTGAAACTGTCCTGTTTCCAGGCTCACCTCAACCATGGTACCTGGACACTGATGAACAGATATTTATTTTTTAAAAAAATCAATCTGAAACATATGGAATCGTTTTAGATCAGACGTATTTAAAAGGAAAGTGTGATGGTTCTGGAGGGTAATTTATTTGTTTATCTAGTTCTTAGATACGTGTAGTAATTATATACTTGGCCCAAATGCTGTTACCAACATGCACTTTCAACCTGCTTTTTGCTTCATGTTGTTTCCGTGCACCTTGACCTACCATTTGAATGGCTGAACAATTCCCTTCCTTTATTTGCACAGGAACATAAAAGATATTTTTAGAATGCAGCCAAAGAAATCCTTGCCTACGCCAAGCAATTTTCAGTAAACTATGACAAATTGTCCCTTGTTTGTCAGAAAAATTTCTGTTCACCAGTCTTTGTAGCTTCATAGCCCTTCCAGGACTGTGGGGACCCAAACAAAAGCATAACACACTGCAGGTGCAGCCCTGCTGGGACAATAAAAAGGCATATCGTCACCTCCCTGCACACTTACTGGGAAAACATGTTTCTTCAAGGACAGAACTCTCTCTCTCCCTCGTCCTCCTCCCTCTCCCCAGTGCTTTAGGAGCAAAAGACAAGTTTAGTCTCCCAGGTGAAGCTTTCAGTTCACTTTTTGAAGGACAGCAATTTATTACCCTGTTAAAAGCGTTCCTACATCTCACCTTGCAGCACACACCCTGTAAATCTGAAACCCAGAGGTGTGGATCTTCCCTCCCTGACTCCTGATCTGGGCTCTTCAGCTCTGTCCCAGCTGATCTTGTGAGCAAATGAAGCTTCTCTCTCTATGCTCCCCTGAGCTCTCTTTCCAAGCACTATTTCCCCTTCCTCAACAACTCCATCTCCACTCCCCCCATCTGCACAGCTTTCCTGGTAGCTGCTCCAGATCTTCCTACTACCAATACTCCTCCTGAGAACCCAACCTGAGCTGTCTTTTGCCACCTGCCAAGGGCACAGGGAGCAGTGGAGGCACCAGCATTTCACAGAATGGTTTGGGTTGAAAAGGACCTTTAAATCTCTTTCAGTCCAACCCCCTTGCAATGAGCATCTTCAACTACATCAGGTTACTCAGAGCCCAGATGTGTTGGCAAGAGCTGTTTGGCACTTGGGAAGGAAAAGGTCTTCATGTCTTGTCTTGACACCCTTTGGGTCCTATCTGTAGTGTGCATTTTTCCTCCTTTCCAGGGACAAGCACAGTAGCTGCTGTGAAACATGATGAGTCACAGCTGCAGGCTGCCAAGGAAAGGCAAGGTAAAGGGAAAGCAGGGACAGATGAGACAGGAGGGAAAGCTGCTGTCACTAACCGGTTTCCAAGTCACTGCTAGGTAGCTACCACTGGTTTCTCTGCAGCACCACGTGTATGTATATGCCAGCTAAATGCCCTGGCTAAATCCATGGCACAAGGAGGGATTTGAGAACAGCCACATTATGTTACACATCTGCCTGAAATCAGCGTGAAAGGCACTGTGCTCTCTGACCAGAAAATGCAGCAGGAACTGCAGGGGAGGCAGGAAGAGTTTGTCAGGCAGCTAATCTATGAGGAAAGCAGAACTTTGAGAAGGCCAAGAGGAACATGTCTGGATCAAGATATGCTGAAACTGCCTTTACTGTTGTCTTTCACAAAAACTGGCAGTGATCACACCCGCCCTGGCTGCTCTGCTTTGCCATATATCACATCTCCGGTGGCACCATAATTATGCTGGGAAAAATCTTCCTGTATCAAATGTTTCAAACACAAATATAGAAGGATAGAAGTCTTTTAGGTCAATGATTTGATTCATGCCTAATGTATTTTTCATGCAGTAATTAGAATATAAATATGATAGTGTCAGACACAGGGCATCTATTCCAATAGTGTCAAGTACTGAATGCCTCACAAGCTGTGAATCTAAGCACCTATTTAGATCCACAATGCTGATCTAGAACAAGACCAAGTATTTCTTAGGCTGCTACTCAGCTGTGTGTGGGAAATGGTTTTCCCACCTTAGGAAACAGAGCCACAGTGTCAGAAGTGTATTTGTTCCATGACAAAGATGATGCTATTCACAGCCCTGAGGGAAGAAACCAGGACTGAGGGATACACCTCCTAGCACAGCAGCACAAGGACAACTTACTGGTGCTAAAGAACAGTTCAGCTACAGAGATTGCTCTGCTTAATGCAGGTGAAAAACTGATTTAAGTTTTTCCACAGTCTACCACATATCAGTCTCAAAACTAATCTTATTTAACCTGATCTTTTACTTTGCCAGAGAGATAATTCTGTGCTGGATTATGCCTTTCTTCAAGCTGCAACATTTGTTCCCATCAGAGAACTTAATTTTCAATTGATTGCATTTTTTGACCAAAACCAAAAGCAAAACACTGGCACTTAAAAATGTCAAGCCAATTCTACACAGAGATCTGCTCTGAGGCCTGCTTATCTCAGTGTTTCTAAGAGAGCTGACAGTTGCTGAAATATAGGCACTAGGATTGCTGGTGTTGACAAGGCTTTAAAGCATCATCACACTGAGTAGCCATTAGAGGTTATATTTCATTGGAAGTAATGTAATTCAATTACCATCACTCTTTAGTATGTCCCATCTCGGGAGGCTGACAATAAGCTGTATCATCCATCAGATTTTAACCTGAACTTTGCATTCTAGCCTCAGAGATTGCCAGTTCTCCATTATGAGTGGCTTCATATTTTTAGTGTCATTTCTTAGGAAAACGAGGTTATCCAATTATACTGTACATCCATTTGCCTGCTTGTCTCTCCCTCCTTAGCTTGTCAACCAGTTTCAATCAGGAGGCAAAGGTCTTCAGGAAAATTAAGTTCCTATCAGTTCCGCAACTAATCAGAGGCGGGGTAAAGAAGACAAATCATTTGCATGTCCCAGCTGGGAGTGGTGAACTATGTAATTCCTGAAAACTGTCGATCTGGTGAGCATGGTCAGCTAATACTTTCTCTTTCTCCGTATAAGAAACACAAAAGGCTGAGGAATTTGTGCTGCTACAGGGACAGAAGGTCAGAAAGACCCATGTTTTGTACTGTGAGACACAACTCCTTAGGGAAGCGGGCTCCTTTAGAACTGCTGTGCATGGAACAAATATTTTATAAATGCAGTGAGCTTAGTAATTTACAAAGAATTTCTTGTGCATATTTCTTCAGCAAAGAATGTCTTGAGTAATTCACTCTGACAGTCAAACACATTGCAAATGCAAAACATAAATTGCACAGGAAAGTGATGTAACATTTGCTTTCCCAAGTATATGCACTTAAGCTCTATCAATAACCACATTTCCTTTCTCAGAATATCTGAAATGCAGAGTAACTGATTCACTCTGTTTATATGTTTAAACAATTACTCTTACTGATTATTATCAACATTACTGATTCATATTAGTGTTGGTGTTCTGTCTTTCTGCTGCCTAACTGAACCTGATGTACTCATGTACTTTGCTAGCTCTTTATCACATTCATCAGCTGCACAAGGATTGTGACTTATGACAATTTACTTCTCACAGGCAACTGGTTTATATCTGTCTACATTCAGTCCTTTTCTCACTCCCTCTTCATCCTTCCAAACTTTATCTCCTCCATATTCTCATTTATGCTAAATCCCTTTCCCACCGGTTCTCACCATCTCTGCATCTCCCCTTCGCCCATGTCCACTCATCCTCCCTCACAGCCTTGACCCTCAATCTACCACCTCTTTTTCTGCCTCCCACATACACTGTCATTATCTGTATCTTCTGGCTTCCTCACCTAGCTTGCTTTTTGCTCAGAAGATAATCCTCTTCCTCTCTCACACACAAAATTTTACTAGAAAGAGATCAGTGAACCTGGACACCCTTATAAAAACACTTCTGCTGAACTTTCCTGGTTTCACTTGCTCAAAATCCTGCATGGATAATATACATGGAAGCTGGACTTCCCTCTTACTCCTTTTGTTCTCACCTGCCTACTCACCACCATCATCTCATGTTTTCTCCTCCTGTCTCTGCTATCCCCACCCTTTTCCCTGTTACTGCTAGATCCCTGTGACACAGGTATCTTCAACTACATTCAAAACCCTTCTCTATCACTTTAATTTCTTTTTGAGTGTTTCTCTGCAACAATTACACTATCAATTACACTATCAATTGACCATTGTTGCCTTTTCCTCTGCTTCTAATGACCCCCTGTGAATGCACAGCTTTGCTTCAGATATTCACTTGCCCTTCAGTCCTGCCATTCTCCTCCTCCTCAATACAACTGCTTCTCCAGTCCTCACAAGCTTTGGAAGTTGATATTTTACCACTGGAAGAGGTTGCCTTCTACCATCTGCCAAATTACATGCCAAATTTCAGATGAACCTACCCACGATCTACCCAGGGCATGAAGCACATTGTACACCAGATGCCTCAAACATTCCCAGGTAAGAGCTACATCATAGAGACATTTGCGCACACACACACACACACACACACACACTCTCTCTCTCTGCTCTGCTGGAAGACAGCCCATGTTGCCAAGAACAGTCACCCACCAGCTGCAGGTAGGCTGGCAAACTCCCACATCTGACATACCAAGTTTTACTCCTCCCTCACACCCGTTACTCACTCCTGCTGCCATCCCTCAGGGAGCACCAGCAAAACTTTCAGGACAAGACCACCAAGCCTCTTGCCCTCATTCCTATACTTTTTATAATTTCTGTCACTGAAACTCCTGTTTCTCATTTTCTCATCCACATATGCCATCCTTTCCCTCCCCCTCTACCTTATTTTGTCAATTCCTAGAAAGCTCTCTGCCTACGCACAAAAGGAATCTACTTTGTCTTGATTTAGGTTTCTACTGACAGGAGACATTTACAAATCTTATAGAAAGTCCTTTAGTCTTCAGCTAAAGAGAGACCAGCTCTGGCCATCAGTCTCTATTCTTTGTATCTAAATTGCCATTCATCTGCATTATTACTCATTCCTGATTTTGTCACCTTTTCCCTCTCCCACATTCATTATGTCACCCACAGGGTCATGTTTTGCATTAGATTGCAAGATGCTCAGATGAGCAGAAAGAGTGCTCATACAGCACACACACGTAGTGCAAGGGGAGCTTGTAGGAGCTGGCAAGTGTTTCCCCCACAGAATGTAAGGATCTTTACTGCCCAAGGCTAGCAGGAACTCACCGAGCCGTACAGTTCCCCTTTCTCATTCATTCCAAGGTAAAGTCCACTGTCGACTCCTCGGATGCTGACCAAGCCCACTGCTATACTGATAAATTCCAGTATACCTATGAAATGAAGGAAAAAACAAACAATGTATATATTGTTTCCACTGAGAGATTTTTTTTTTCCCCAGATATAACTTATCCCTGAGTGTAAAGCAGCTATTTTCAAGGCTTTTTTCCCATTCTCTGAGTTGTTTGGAAGAAGACGAGGACAAAATTAATAAACAATACTTCAAGTCCTTTGGGTCTTTTTCAGAATGATGCATTGCAGACAGCATTAATGTATCAAATTAAAAGATTGTTCTCAATCTTTCTCATCATTCCTAAACGCATATCTTAAACTCAGTTATACTGATATGCCCAACAGATAATACATTCAGAGAATAAAAAACTTCTTTAGATTGCCAAAATTAGCAGAAACGAGGAACCTATGAACCTTGTCTTGCAAAATGAATTCTGAAAAATACATTTTAATCAGAATTGCAAAATAATTAGAATAACATAGAACCAAAAGGTCTACTTTCAGACATCAATGAATCAGGAATACAGGGAAAGGTTTACTCACAGTATGATCTTCCAGAGGCTTGAGAAATGAAAATCCTTAGCATAGTCCAGTGTCATGCATTTCTGTTTAGATAGTAACCATTCTCTCTGATGTGTTATTATTTACTCATCTAAAATTCAGACATTAAAACACCCTACACCTAAGTGTAACAGTGTGTACATGATTAAGTTTTCCCATGCACATAACAGCAACTTTACACAGACATTTGTGAACTTAGAAATAAGAATACTTTGCAGAGAAGCACTGCCTCTGCAAATCTCCAAGATTCAGCATCTATGTGCACAGTACAGCAAGTATCTGTATCGAGTATTGGCTCATCTGGTTCTGAGGGTATGGGGATTTTCTGGCAGCCTTCCCTGCAAATCACTTACCTATTCAATTATGCTATTGGCCAAACCTGGCATAAACCTAGGAATCTTGTGTTAAAAAACGGAAATTTCTTCCTATTTAGGATGCTCATCTAAGACTGCAATGATCTTACAGGAAGTTATCCAGCAACATTCAGAAGCATGCTGCTGTGTTACACTGCTTCCCGAGTCACAAAATAAAGCGTGTCCTGCACAGAGTGGTGTTTTCAGTATACTGTGTGAATTTTCATGTCTAAGCACACTGTGTAACTATTTTTTAAAGCTTATTGAAAACTACATGTACATTAAATAATGAAATAGCAGTATAGTGTGTGTTGAGCCTCACTTGACCAATAAAAAAGCACTTTTGCAGCTTTTTTAAAACAATTAATTTAGCATCTCCCACAAAATAGTTGTGCACTAATCAATAGCAGGCATCAGTCACATAGATCTAACATAGCACAAGCTGATGCCAATAGGGAAAATTTATAGCCAAGCTAATGTAAAGATGAAAATTATTCCCAGTAAGGGATTATTGATCATTACTTTTTTATTCATATATTATTCAGCACTACAAACACCACAGTATTATTGTTTTGATAACCTTTTTTTAAGGCCTGGGCATTTTAAATTATTCTCTAGATAGGCACCAATAAAAAATACTGGGAGGAAATATTTAGTAATTACAGATTATTTAAGTAATATAAAGTGGCAGCATACCATTTATCTCGTATATGGAGTATCTCAGATACAATTGATCCATTGAAACAATTTTAAAATTCCCATTATATCTGGACATGTAATACTTTCGAATTTCTTACTAAGGCTTTTTCTCTAAAGCTTTTACCAAAATATCATATTACTTGATACATGTTACCAAGCAATTTTAACTGAGGTTACATCTTACATTAAGTGTGTATTATACACTACTATAGCTAAGTTAGTGAGCCTGGCATCTTTCATATCAGTCCAAATGTAGTCTTTAATTGCTGTTGTCATTTCAAATATTTGGATGCATATTGCTTAGTGCATCAAAAGAACAAAAAAGGCACTGTCATATCCTGTTGTAAGTGCAGAAAATTAATTTAAGGTACTTGGCAAAGAGCATCCACATATTTGAGATCAGAATAGAAACTTCTTTATTTGAAATACTCAAAAGCCTACTCACAGCAAGTTTTATGGGCCATATTAAGTCTTTCAAGAGATTATCTGGGGCCAAGCATACAGTTTTACAGAAGTCTTGTCAGTTTAAGGATTGCATGTTTTCTGTGAATATTTTCATTGTATGGTTTCTATGATACACAGATAGTACTTAGGACCTGAACTAGATATTAAAATAGGTAATCCTCTTCAAAATGAGGCTGGATCAAATGAAAATCAGGGCAACTCCGAAATCTGAAAGTGAGGGCCCTATTTATAGCTAAAAATGTGGCAGGGAAGAGAAGTAGAGAGAAAATAACTCATTACATGGGATGCTGAATTTTTTCTCACTATTTTCTTTAACAAAGCCACTTCAATGCAAATATCTATTCCTTCACAAGGATAGGAAGAAAGTTTCAGGGAAGCAGTTTACATGTTCCCATCAGCTCTTCACGCCCCTTCTTCTACATTACCTAACTCAGACCATGCTGAATGGGGCAGGCCAACACCCTGACAAAATCTGATTCTGTTCTCCTGACAGGCTCACAGGTGAGATGAGGTGTATTGCACACAAAAGTGAAATTTCAAATTTCATTTATCTTAGCTCTGCTGAAGAGCAGGCCTTCAGAAGCATTTTCCTTGACTTTTAGGCAATGAACACCCCTGTAGCTGCACAGTTTGTTGCTGGTTCGCCCTTTGCCCACTTTTGTCTCTGGCTACACGTTGGCTTTCTTTGTATCAATGAACTGGAGCAGTTCAGCTTTTCCTTAGCACTCTAACACACCATCTACCACAACGAAGACGGTGAACAAGTATCTCTGCCAGCCACTTCTTTGTGCGGCTTCCAGGGGAAGAGGAGCGCAGGGGGAGCGGCTGGGGACCCTCCGGACTGTCCTCTCCCCGGGCTGCCCCGGAGAGCCGCGGGGCGAGGGAAGCCGAGCCCTTCGTGGCTAAGAAGCCGCCAGGAGGTCAGCCCAGTGCTGGGGCGAAGAAGGAGCTTCCCCGGCGCCCCCCTGCCCCTCTCGGCTCCGGGCCGAGGCTGCGGTGCGGGGCTGCGCGGAGACACCACACAAAAGGCACACCGCAGAGATCAGTCACCCCAGTCGCAGCTGTCACCACCCCGCCCGCTCCCC
>JAHLSL010000023.1:11349062-11366953 GCA_025920805.1 Petroica traversi
TGGTGTCTCTGACTGTCCCATTATGGTGTTGCTCGTCAGCTCCTGGGAGCCGTGCCCTGGGGCCGGGCTGTGCTGCGGGGGCCCGGCAGCCTGGCTGGGCAGTGCGGCAGGAGGAATGCTCCGAGCACAGCGCCTGGCCGGGATGCTCCGAGCACAGCACCGCTCAGCCAGCTGCGGGGATACAGACCCAGGAGCTGACGAGCAACACCATAATGGGACAGTCAGAGACACCATCCGGCTCTGCGATCCCTTCAGCCGGTGGTGGTGGCTGACCGTGACCCCGCAGCTGCGATCACAGCTACGGATGGGGCGGCAAAGGGGAGCAGGGGGCTGGGCACCCCAGGTGCCAGGCAAGCATCGTGTGCCCGCTGCTGCTGCTGAGGAAGGGAGCAGCCGCTGAGCACAAGGAAATGCCGGCATTGGCCACGCGCAGGCCTGGAGGCAGCTCGGCATCAGCCCACGGATGAGTGGGGTGGCAGCGGTGCTGGAGGCTGTGTTTGGGAAAGGGAGGACAACTGTGCTCATGTGGGGTGTTCTGACACATCATAAGAGGATCAGTTCTTTAAGTTGCCTAGCCTGTCTTTACTAAGAATTCTACTTTTCTGCTAATGATTTAGAAAATATTACAGTATCGCCATCTCCATCATCTTCTTCCTTCCCAGTTCCAAATCAATAAAAACTTAGTCCTTTCCTATACTATTTTAAATTTACTATCTCCATCTAACAGTTCTATCACCATCACTAGGAATTCTTACTTTACAAAGTTTTAGAGAATTCATATTTCTTTTTAAAACTGGCAGTGACTGACTTTCTTTCTGTAGACTTTAGCTTGACTTTATTACCTTTCCCATTTTGCAAACAAATTTTACTTTTTCTCCTTCCCCAATTTAAAAATTATTTTCAGTATTATATATTTTATTTTTACTCTATTGTTGTAACCACTGAACCACAACAGGCTTAAGAGTTATCTACTTCATAGCTTGTTAACCATCTAACAGAATTCAGAATTTGAGTTTGTTTTCTTCCTCTCTAAAGCTTTCCTTACTCTCACTCTTACTTATAATTTCCCATTTTTGGGGAATCATTGATACCCCTGGGGTGACCATCCCCTCTCGTGATTTCTTGAGATAGAGTAGTGATGAGAAGGTCCTCGGTTCACTGGTAGTAAATATAGTTGGGTCACTTGGAATGCAGTCACTTGGAAACCTCCACTCCCTGCTACAGTTATTATAATCCTTTGCATGCCTTTGTCTGTTTCATTTGCTTAAATGCTATCCAATTACTTTGTTGATAACTAACATATTTTGCGTGGTTTTGCCTGATGATTTTCTTAATCATTCTGTCGCTATTTCACCAATAACTCAACAGTATGTAACTGCACTCTGATTCAGTGATGTGAAGGAACAGAAAAAAACCATAACCATTTGCTTTAAATAACTACCCTGGATATTTACTAATGCTTTCCTTTTGGCTGGCCAAGACATAAGTATCTCTGACTAGAATCTTGCTTGTTTCTCCTGAACCTACTGCTTTTACAGCACGTCTGGAGACCCTGCCCTCATGTACAGGGAGGAAAGGGGGAGAAGCTCTGGAGAAGTCAGTAGTTGTGGGGAGTCGAGGAACTGTAAGGTTACTAAGCCATTCCCCACAGAGAACTGCCATCTTCTGTTTAAGCCATTTGTGGTTTACCCAATCTGAGTAAGTTTATAAAGGAACTGGGCAAAATGTGAAGGGGGAAGAGAAGGGACCACCCTACAAATTGCCATCAGCATAATCTTTTCATATGCTGTTGTGAGCTACCTAAAATATTTTACATAGTGTCCTATTTGCTGGTGAAGAGTTGGAAAGGCCTGTGATGTGTAGCTAAGGTATTTGAGATAAGGAGTTTTCCTTCTCCAGATCTTTGCCATGAACAGCTGCAACTCATGTTTGCTGCTACAGGAGTTAATCAAAGGTAATAGCTGTCTCTTCTAGGTTTAAAATAAGTGAAAATCAGGCTTTCCAGAGAAGGAAAAAGAAACTAACAGTGTTTCTGAATTACTACACAGCCCTCAATGTGACTCTGCCTTCCTCTCTCTGGATCTAAAGGCACTGCTTTTATGAGGGTCACCAACACATTTCCAACTACCAGGCTGTATCTTTATCTCTAGCTGGAACATCTCCACCCTGCAGAGGTGTGGAACAGAAGAGTCTCCATTCCTTTGTCCTCACTTCTCAAAATTCCTACTGGTTTCCATATCCTACCCTTCATTTCTCAGAAAAAAATTGTCAAGGAGATGAAAAGCTCTCTACTAACAAGAATTTGTAGCCTTCATAGCTGCTCTTGATAAAAAACAGCTTTCCCACCCTGTTGTTTAGATTTCATCAAAGTCTGCAAACCTGAAATCCGCCATAGGAATTTCAGTCCCCTCCCAGAAGCTGTTATTCCAAGAGAGCTTAGAAATTCATCAGAGGGTCTGAAAAACACATCAGCACTGGGAATCCACAACTAGGATTTCATGCCAGAAATAGATGCCGCCTGAACTACTTTGCTTTTTCTAGGCATTGCAGTGAAATCACTGACAGGCAACGGGGAAATAAACTGTTCGGGAGGTTCCTGTGCTTCCTCTGCTTTAAATATTGCTCTAGGTTTGAGGAGGAGAATGGCAATTACTGCCAGGGATTCTCAGGGACTGACTTTATAGCACAAACTAAGCACTGAGAACTCACTTCTGCAGATACAGACAAATTGGCTGTGACTACCTTGCCTTTACTGCAGTAGCACTGCAGCCAACAGAACCAAGCATGCAAATGTTGAGACATCAGGCAGGCATCTAGTATTAGGTATCCTGCTTTTTTTAATGGGGCACAGGCTTCTGAAGAAACACATGGCAGAACTGAAGGGAAACTATCTTGCCAAGCCTCATGTTATGCTATTTGTATAAATCTTGATATGAACAAGCAGAAGGAATTTGCTTGAACTTTCTGGAATTCATACCTTGTGTTCCTGTAATCATCTGAGCGTTCCAGATCTGTATCTGGGAACATGGATCTGCTGCCCTGCTGGGGGCTGCTAAGGAGAGCTTTGATATACCAAGCTTGTAAGCTTGCTCCCTTCTCTAGAGTAGATGTTCTCTGGTTGCATCTTCCACTGGGGTGACGGTGATGACATTGCAAACTCCACTCCTCAAAAAAAAATGGAGCAAACTCCCACCTTAGGTAAGCTATCACAGCACCACTCCATTGCTGGAGCTTTGACAATTGATCTGAATGCAAGACAAGCAAATTTGAGTCTCTTATCCCTTCAGGTAAAAAAATCCTGTTAGAGCTCCTCACTGCAAGCACTCAGAATTTGTGGGCCATTCTCAGTCACGGCTTATATAATTAGGAAGCTGTGGAAGCTGTCACGGTAGAAGGACAGATGAGAGCAAAATCCAGGTACACCAAGCACAGGGAGATGAGTCAAAGATCCAAGAACTGCTTATACATTTACAGAGTTCACACAGTTTTTCTGGAAAGACTATTTGCAGTCCAGGTTCTCAAAATACGTGACTCTCAACTGTAAAAATTAGAGGACTAAGGGCTTAGTAATGTTATTGAATAGTCCTCTCTATAGATTTGATTGTCACTACCTTTTTCCTGCATGCAGATTTTGGTCCAGTAGTCCCCATATTTTATTTATAATTAAAGTCATATGCTGCTTTCATAATTTTTTGTCTAGTCATTTAAAACATCTTTGCACTGTATTCAGACAAGAGCAATTCTTTGGGGTTAATATTATTATATTTTTCATTCTCCTTGAGTTTATATAGCGCAGGGTCTATAAAACACTTCAATTCACTTTGAAACTTTATTTCAATGCTACTCAAAAGTTGAGGTATTAGAGCTGCCTAACAGTGAGAATGAAGCTTATTTCTTAAAATTTCTGAAAGGTAAAAATAAATCTGTAAGACTTTGAAGCAATTTTTAAAGCGATTTTTAAAGTGATCTCAAACACTTGTTCATAACACACACAAATGCCATGCTCAAAAAATAACCATATTTGAAAAGAGTCAGCCATTTATAAGGATGTTTTACAAGTGGAGTCTCTCTTCAAGAACAGAGAATTAAAAAACTTCCATTACTGAAATAATTTTAAGTTATGCATTTATAAGAGCAATATTCAAAAACTAGAGCCTAAATTAAGACTGAAAGGCTAGGATTCTCAGAACTGATGTTGGTGTCTCTTTATTGCAAATTACATTCAAAACCTCTGAAGACGTCCTATGTGGGTGCTCAGTAAGAGAACTTGAGGAAATACTTGGAGAAAATTAGGTTAAGATCTCTTCATAGAACCATAGAATTGTTAGTTTGGAAAAGAACTCTAAGTTCATTGAATCCAAGCATTAATCAAGCACTGTCTTGTCCACTGCCACTAAACCATGTCCCTAAGTGCCACATCTCTATGACTTTTAAATAACCCAAGGAAGATGACAGCACAACTTCCCAGGGCAGCCTATTTCAGTGACTGATAACCGTTTCCAAGAAGAAATTTTTCCCTAATATCCAGCCTAAACCTACTCTGGAACAACTCGAGGCCACTCTCTTTCATTCTGTCACTTGTTACCTGGCAGAAGAGACCCACTCTCTCCTGGCTGCACCCTCCTGTCAGGCAGCTGTAGAGAGTGGCAAGGTCCCCCTGAGCCTCCTTTTCTCCAGGCTGAACAGCCCCAGCTCCCTCAGCTGCTCCTCACAGCACTTCCCCAGACCCTTCCCCAGCTCCGTTGCCTTCTCTGGACACGCTCCAGCCCCTCAGTGCCTTTCTTGCAGTGAGGGGCCCAGAACTGAGCACAGCATTGGAGCTGTGGCCTCAGCAGTGCCCAGTGCAGGGAGACGGTCACTGCCCTGCTCCTGCTGGCCACACCACTGCTGATCCAGGCCAGGATGCCATTGGCCTTCTTGGCCACCTGGGCACACCCTGGATCGTGTTCAGCTGCTGCTGACCAGCACCCCAGGTCCTTTTCCAACAGGCAGCTTCCCAGGCACTCTGCCCCTAGTCTAAAGTGTTCCATGGGGTTGTGACTCGTCAATGTCTATGTCTTTAACTATTTATTTACTTATGTCCTAAGCAAGGATAAGGATTTCTGTGCCTGAGGTTAAGCTGCCACTGTTTAAAATTCCTGGCCTCATCTTTGTGTAGTGAGATTTCCATTTATTTGTGGCACTCTTTTCATGTGAAAATTTAAAATACTCACTTTACCTCACTTCATACCTCCTCAGCCCTTCTGAAAATTATGCCAACCCAGTCTAAACACTACCAGTTTCCTTTTCCATAGGATACACAGACATCACTAAAGATTTCCTATTTCATGAACATACAACTATGATTTTTGCCTTAGAGTATTTGGGTAGTCACAGGGGTAATCCTGCCAGGTTATGGAGAACAGACATGAGCTGCCAAGAAGGCTAACGGGACTTTTTAATTCATGGTACCTTTTTATTCACGTGATTCTTAAGCAAACTGAGAACAAAAGCTGGTGCTGGCAACAAGACAGCATGCAATATACACCATGAAACAAAGAAAATTTCAAAGTTCTAAACTAAATTCTGCCTGTAACTGGCCTTCCCAGCAACTCCTTTCAGGAGCAGTCCTTAGATAAACTATTCCTGAGTAGAAGGGTACATTATATAGTTTTTGCATCTTTTAAACAGAGATCAGAGTCTTTACTCCTTTTCCTATTAAATACAGAGCAGTATGACTCCTCCCCTACACTTTTTAGGTGGGGAGCACAGGCATACAGCTCACAGCTATTGTGTTTTCCGGGACTTGGGGCTCACTGTGGCTGCTTTGACCCTCAAGACTTGAGCCACCCTTGTCAGGCTGCAAATGCAAATCCTGCTTCTGTCCACCAGCCAAAAATATTCAGCAGCAACCTCAAACCTCCTGAGGCAAGATTCACACAAGTGGCTCCAGTTTTAATTGCTTGATGGTATAGGTAGGACTGCATGAGCTTAACCAGACTTTCTCCAAGGGAGAATATAAACACCTCAACTCAAGGTCAGTTACGTCCAGACCATTACAAAACATTAACTCACACTGAACTGGAGAAGAAAAGTTCCTGACATTGCACTCCTACTTGAATATATTCACAAATGCAGGCACCCTTGCTCCTCCTAATGCTGACATTTGGAATACATATAAATGCTGAAAATTAATACCCATTAGTCTGCATTTACAAAAAAAAAAAGGCTATTCCATCTTCACTGAGAACCAAACTAGGTACCTACAGACACAAAAGAAGAAAAAGGCAAATTGCTATCTCATGGGAGATACAGGTCTCAGTGCACCAAAGAAACCAGCAGTTTAGACTGACAGGCAAGGATTTCTCACGCTGCAGAATGCTGTCTCATGCTCTTCTGAGGACGTCTGTTCCCAGTCACGACAGCCTAGCTGGTTCCCATCAGTTCCAGCATTTCAATAGCACTGACTGCTGCTGCATGGCAATTACTGTTGAGTCTGCAGAAACTCATCCAACCTCTTTTTGCTGACAGCATAAGCTATGAGATTACAACGTCATGTGAGCTGGTTTTACGTCTTGTCTTCTGGGGTTTGTTTTCTCCCTCTGATTGTTTATAATTATTGAAAGGTTCTTACCCTTCCCTGCTTCTTTACTTTTTGAGCAAGATGCAATCAACTCGATTCAATCATCTTTGATCTCCTCTCCAGTTCTGCTCTTAGCATGGAGCTATCTCATCAGCTCCACATTTCACTGCTGCCTTGCCTTTCTTCTTAGTCATGCCTTAATGTGGCTGTTTGATGACTAAAGCAAGAAATACTTACTCATGTACTGTGTCCTCAAGCTCTGAATCACTGAGCATTCAGCACAAAATTCTAGCATTTTGCTCTTAAGAACAATACCCAAAGACTTTGCAGTGGGTATTATGACATTTCATCGTGTTCCTACCTTTCTACTAAAAGTTCATTTAGTTCTTCTTCTATAACCAAAAGATCCTCTTCAACTTTTTTCCCAAATTTGTCGCCCTCAAACTATGAGACTCCTCAAAGAACTATGTCTGTAAAACAGAGACTAAATGAACATGGAATTCAAGAGCAAGACCCTGTATCTTCATACCAGCTATGGCCCCTGTGCCATAACCTCTTTGTCAAAACTACCTTCAGCATCAAGAGCTCTGCCTTGCAGCACAGACATCTTCTGAAAGCCAGGAGTTAATACATCATCCTCCTCCTCCCACTCCTGATGTGAGCATTCTCAGCTGTGGAGGGTTAGAGCTACAGCAGAGCCAGATGAACAGCTGACTTACTCTGTCCTGACAGTGATGTACCACATGCACTCAGAGACAATCCCCTGTGCACAAAGTAGCCAGTAAAAATGCTCAAACCTCAAGCTCTTCCTTTAATTAAGCTTTTCAATATTAAGCAAAACGTCAGACATTTTAAAATTGTATTTCTTTCTATTTGTGTGACCATTATTATCACGGATTTCTAAATAGCAATGTACTGTCAGGAAAGGAATACTCTATGATATCTTGGTTCTCTGGAACACTTTTTTTTTTTATTCTTGTTTAACTCTTTTGCCAGTTTTAGTATAGCCAGCAGTCTTTAACAGATGATGAACTAAAGAGAACCACAACTTCAGATTTTAAACATCTGAAAGTCTGTAGAAGTCCGTGGGAAAAACAAAAACTCTGCTTCAGTTTAAACAGTGTACACAAAGACTGGCAGCACCTTTTGGAATTAAAAATCTCCACAATACAGACACAACTGATATAATCCCAAAATAACAGGCTGTCTTAACATGTGTCACTAAATAAAATACAATCTGTGCCACAAACTCAGTTAAGAGGGCTGGAGGACCAAGATTCAGAGGAGGCAAACATAAGCTACAGGAAAATGAATTCTTTTGTTTGGTTCCTGTTTGATTGGTTTTGAATATGCCTTTTATTCAGCACTCCCCAACACAAAACTTTGTTCCAGAAGTCTTCCAAGCACAAACCTCATCCAGAACTCAGCAGAAATTCGGTGGATGCAGAAGTCTCAGGATTACATCTGGTGTGCTGTGTACAGTGGCAAGTGCTCATGTATGCAGATAAACAGCAGCATCTCCTTTCTGACAGAAATTTAGAGATTTGTAGGCAGAGTTGCAGTGCTACATTATACAGGCACACTGTAAGTCACTGAAAAATCTAAAAAGAGTGTTCTCTTTCCCCTGAATTGAAGCTTTGGACTGAGATTTCCTTCATTTCAGTTTGCGACATGTAAAAGCTACAGATAAAGACAAAAAAAATTCCTCCTCCTCCTCTCATCACCATGACACTCTTGATCACAACATTATTAGATATTTTTCATGCTGCTAATTCAATGCCCACCAGCAATTCTGCTCTTTCCTCTTTAAGCACATTTTTAATATTACCTCATCTGAAAGACAAGTCTTGTAAATATAATAAATTTGATTATAACTTAGATTCCCTAGTTATTAAATTAGCTTATTTTCAGAAACCATACTGAATCTAAAGGAGAAAAAGCAGCAAATTATACCTGACAGCTTTAATGCATTTATAGCTATATGAGTAAAATATGTGATTCATCACAGATAATAAATCTTGCAAAAACTTTGGGTGAGTTGAGAAAATAATACTAACAGCTTTGCAAAACTACTTATAATTTAAAATCATTTGAGTGATGGGGAAAATGTGGTAGATTCTAAAGACTACAAAGTGGTCCAAATTCCATTAAATTTGCTCTTGCAGAATTTCTCTTTTTCTGTAAAATCACAGCACCAATTTTTACTTTCATAAGTGCTGATGTAAGATCAGGTATGGAGAAACAAGACAAGACACCTTTTGTGAGTAAACCTCTTACCATTCTCTGATTTTCTTGAGGACAGTACAAACCCTCACTTTGTATTCACAAGCCTAACACAAAGTATTATTTATTAACTCTGTGAGAATAGACTTGTGTTTTGTACAGTATTAGTAACTCCAGGATGCACAGGAAAAGGCAGGATAGGTGACTTAAATGTCTAAACCCACTTCTGTAGGACACTTACTATTTGTTCTGGCTAAGCCATTTCTAAGGGTAGGGGATGCAGATGATGAATAAGACAGATTTTTAGGCCATCAAGTGTATGCAGAAGTACAAAAGGTAAGTTCTGACCTTATCCTGGAAGTCCAGAATAGTTTTACTAGTTACTTCAAGACTCTTAAAATCTTAGAGATTGTCTCAGTCTTACGGAATATAATGGATTTTTAACTTGTATCATTATATACAAAGGAATTAGAATGAGGTGCAGTAAATAAGGCATAAAGTTAATGGTAGTGGTTCCCACCATGCTTTCAACAATTTTTCTTACATCTTCTTGTTGCTAGCTTTTATTGGCCCAAAGTATGTCCTATTTCTTCAGAATCTAAGTTACAACAAATTAGAATCAGTGGAGTTATAGCTACGAAAATTTAAAAGCTACGTGTAAGGTGGATGTAAGAAAGTGAGGAGTAACATCAGACTGAGACAACCTTGGATTTAAATCAAATGTGGACGCCAAAAGTTCGGTAACACAGAAAATTTTATTTTTTTAATTTGCAGTAATCAATGAGAAACTGTCCAAATAAAGCAATATTTGCAGAAAATATGTTACAAATAGTGTCTACCTTCAGGGATTATTTCCAGCTCTGTCATTGCCTTGTTTTAAGATCTTAGACAAGTCATTTCAGCCTAATGTGTTTCACAGTACAAAAAAAGAAGGTAATCAACCTCTAGTGACCCTCCACAGACGTGTAATACCAAATTCTTGATAAACTACCCTGACCTTTCAGAGCAGCAGAGTGCTCTGTTGCTCTCCCTGCAGGGATTCTGGTACCACCCCAACTACCAGTGGCAGTTGAGTTTCTGGTAATCAGCAAGTAAACCTAGTTGCTGAATACACCAATATTACACATAATAAAACTGAGATTATATAAAAAGAGATTGAGGAGGAGAGTACACTAAAAGGAGGACAAGACAAAAGGGCGTTTAGTCATTTAGATCCTTCTTAATCTGTAACAAAGACTGCTAGCGTACAATTTATTCAATATAATAATGCAATACTTGTTCCTCAAACTTGCCTTGCACTTGGTCCATGCAGGTCTGACAGAGCAGTGGGCCCTTTGGGTGCTGAGTTGTTATCAGCATTGACAGACTGCTGTCTTTGGTAGACTTGGGGTATGATCACACCATGGAGAGTCCCTGGTTTCCAGCAGGTTACCCTCAGACTCTTCTTCAGTCCTTCACTGGTGCCAGCTTTCTGGAGCTTCTCAGGGCTTATGGAGTGGGAGGCTCCTGACTGACCCAAGGTCCTCAGAGTGAAAATGGCAGTTTCTCTTGCTTCTGTGGAGAACAATAAATAGCTTGCTGTCATCAGTCACCCCCTCCCCTCTCGCAGAGCCCCACCCACCTAAGCATGGGGACAATCTAGCATTGTATGCTGAACATTCCTAAATGCCTTCCACTACCACAGGCAAGTAGGCAGGCAACCTCTGGAACATTGGATAATCCTCCTCTGGGAGCTCTCTCCAAACTCTCTGTAGCAGATGATAGGAGTAATGTCTGAACTGACAGAGAACATGCACATTTTTTGTGCAAGTCAAGATACAAAAAAGACATAAATTCCAGTGCTCCTAAATACAGATGTTCATAAACCTAGTAAAAAGTTAGTACACAGGGAGGGAGTGAGGATATCACAACTTCTCCCATCCAACATTCTTCTCTCAGTTACATCTTGAAGTAACACATCCCTGCTTTCATCTGTCATCAGGGTGGCACCCCATAATCAAACTGTGGCTGACTATCTCCTTTGTTGCCAGCTCTGACAGCATATGTGCCCAGCAAGTTTGATATCCAGATCTGCAAGAGTTCCTTTCCAAGAATCTCTGCAGCAACCAGGCAGGAGTAAAGAAAAGCAGTTTACAGTGTAGACATTTACAGCTGAACAAAAATTATCTCAGTTCCCCTTAGAGTCAGAAAGACTGATAAGGGTATTTCTTTGCTTGAGATTGAACTGAGCCACTTCAACATTTATCTTTGGATGAGACAAATCATGCCAAAGATGCACACTTACCCCATTAACAAGAGCATAAGATGATAAATTCAGGTGCAGACACCTATATGCAGACATTTACTTTAGTGGAATGAACTTTACCCATGTCTTATACACCCCTACCCTTTTGCACAAACTTCCTTGTGCATGTTTTAGTCCCACCAGTCTCCTTCGTCCCTCAGAATTTAAGTTACAGCTGATTTCCTGTGGAACCTCTGGACTACTTCAACTAAATCTCTACATTACAGACCAGCCACAGAGAGACTACACCTAAGCTGCAAGAGCATGAGACCCAATAAACAATGTAAATGCCATGTGAACAGGAGATTCCCTAAGCCTTGTGAACACGAGACATCTCAACTTTTTGCTCTTGGCACAATTTATGCCTTTTTGGACACACGCAATTCAGGTATTCCAGAATACCAACTTCCTCAAGTTCCCTCAAGACTTTTCCCTTCTCAAGAAAATGGTTATGTACTGGCTTGGAAGTCCATTCTGGGTGTACTCAGCAAAACATCTCCTGCCTGACTAGTGCCAAATGTCAACTTTATCCATAGCTTTGTCAGGAATTTTTATTAGACCCATCATTACTGTGCCTTTGTGAGTGCACCCAACAGTCCCTTTTGATGCAGCTACAGCCTGAGCATCCCTCACTAGCAAATATACCAAGACTGACCACAATACTTACACAAATAGTAAAGTTGTTTTTTAGCTCTGCAAGTACCAAACCCAGACTCCCATAGAAAGAGATTCTGCTGATTACAATGAACTTCGTATTAGGACTTCCAACTATTTTATGAAAGGATTGCAGAATCTTTTATAGTGAAGGTGTGTGTCCACCACTCACTCGTTCTATTATGTTAGATAATACTAAACAACTAAACAGATATAAGGAAAATAATCATGCCTTCCCCCTGCTTGTACAAAAATAGGTGCTTATACAAAAATAGGTGTAATCACAGCTCATAAATAGCATTCTGAACAAAAGAAGAAAACACTGTTTGAAATAATGGAATACATTACAGAAAACAGTAATTTAGAGTTTTATTATTCCTTTCTTTTTCACAGAAATAATTACACGTAATTCCCCATCTTCAGCAGTATTAAGGATGAGATAATTAAAGTAACTTTCATTAATAAATCACGGTAGCAGCGCAACATGTTATTAATAGTGGCTGTAGACCGTGATCTGGGAAAAGAAACAAGAAATAAATATACGATGCTGCTTCTACTTCAACATTTCAGAAAACATATATTTTAAAAATATTTTACAGGTTACAATACTGATAATTCTATAATTGTTTCTTTAGTAATACTGTGAAGTAATGCTTTGCCATCTTTATAGTATTTTTTGAACCACATAACAATAATTATTTTAAATTATATCAGTCTCAGTCCCATTTCATTTAAAAATATAGTCAGAGTCCCTAATAAATCCTTCTGGTTTTTCAAGTAACACAGATAAAATTACTTTGCTAATCTTGACATGTTTTATTGTACCCTGATGTACAATTTCTATCCCTCTCTCTTTTTAAGTACAGAATCTATATAGCAGAAAGTCTTAGGCAATCTTAACTATAGTTATTGCTGCCAACTCTTCCTATAAAACTCAGGGTGAAATGTTGGTATAATTAAAATTGATTGCAATGCTCACACTGATTTCAGAGAATGAAAGAAAAGAAACACTCCCTGAAATACAGCAAGGTCCCTGCAACACAATTCTACATTTACATAGGAAGCACTGCTAATAAGATTTCAGGAGGTCCTGTGATTAATATACTAGAGGTAAAATATATCTATAAATGTATATATATTTGTATGTATATAAAAATACAGGTTAAAGGTCAAAATGATAGGATTTCACTTAGATATAGTTCTCTCAGTGCTAGCAGCATTGCAGAAGAGTGTTTGCAAGGGAAGAAAAATGGAAGAGAACATGAAAATGAAGAATTCAGCTGGAAACATGAGGAAAATATAACCATTAAAACACATAATGTAATTCCATTACTTAAAACATTTTCAGGGGACCTCTATTATTGTTGCAAAAGTGCCATGGGATCTTATCATTAAAAGATAAAGCAGAGGCTGAACCACATTCTCATCTAACAGCAAGAAAGTCCCCAGCCTTCAAAGATTTATGTATACAGCTACTTTTATGCAGTCAAAGTAGTCTTGTTTCAGATCACAGAATTTTCCAAAATGCTTAAAATTAGGCATAATATATGAAACTTGTCACTGAATTGAGACTTATAGCCTTATCTGGAAAGTCATAGCAAATTTACTTTTCAAACTAAAAAAGTGTATATTCTTTCACAAGTCCATATCAGTTTTGATCTACCTTTTGCATTCACATTAGTGTTTAAACAGTCTGTGTTTCATTTCTTTTATGAATAAAATATTTATCACAAAAAGGTCACTGCCAATATGAAACTGTATTTTAAAATCTTTCCAATTCCATTACTGTTATCTTCCATTCTCAAATTATTTCTTTTAAGCAAGACTTTTGCTTTCAACTTTCTTCTCTGATTTTCAGCTTAACTTAAAAAAAACAATTCTTAAGTTTGAGGGAATTTGTTACATATGTCAGCAATGTTTTTCAGCTGACTACACACAAAGAGTGTGTGTTAGAAAGGTCAATATAAATGAATGCTATGAGAGGTATTTGGGGACACATACTTTAGATAAATTTTAATTCTTTTCATTTTAAATGGACTCAATCATGATAAGCTTTCAAGTAACTTTAGCAAGTTGAAAATATTTGAAGATAAGCTATATTTATAGTGTAGCTCCTAAGTGCAAAGATTGCTGTGAACTCTTATTTATGAGCTGAATAGTGTTATCTAGCCACAAAATGTTCTCATTTATTTTCAGTTTTACTAGTGGATGAACGTTGACTGTCTGCTAATTAGTTCCATTTCCATTATAACCAAAGCATACAAAATAACTGGACTTTTGATAAACTAACAGCACATTGTCATCTTAAAAGATTCTTCATCAGAGGAAGGCAATTCAGAGTCCTTGAAAATAACCTCTCCTCAATTTGTTGTTTGGGTTTGTTTTTTCTTTCTTGTGGAAGAGGGATGGGTAGATATTTTGAAAATGCTCAAGGCTGAACAGGGCTCTGAGCAACCTGACCTAGCTGAAGATGTTTCTGCTCATTGATGGGAGGTGGACTAGAAGACCTTGAAAGGTTCTAACTATTCTATGAATAGCAGTCCTACAAAGCAGCTTTGGGAATCCCTGAAGTCAACTTCTACCCCTCACCATGAAGACCCTGGTATAGGACTTTTGAGACTCTGGATAGAGACCAAGGTATCAGCTGGCCAACTTTAATGACTGTCCAATTCTGTCCAATTGCCCTGTACTTTTCTAAGTGTGCTAAGAACATTTTGTGTTATCACTTTTTGGAAAACTTGTCTTCCCTGCCCTTACATCCTTACCTGCTTCAAAGTGCTTGCCTTGCAATCACAGGCAAACAGATTGTCCTCATGTTTGCTGAAGTAAAACAGAAGTGATATTCTTAAGATACCATGTAAGTTTGAGGGGGCTCAAGAAGGCCTCGCTTTGTGAGACCTTCCATTCCAATCTTCTGTCTGACTTTGGGCAAAATATAATCTCATGATCCAGTTCTTGACTTACAAAATCAAGCAGTGATATTCCTTGTCTTTCAATTAGGTTGTCTGTTCAGCTCTGCCAGGAAAGCATCAAAATACTGTTAGCACACTGCACAGCCTACTAAAATCTCATATTTGGTTGGAGCTTACTGTCATATGTACTTATGTTAAATAAGTCAGACCACCCCCACACTATTTCTTGTGAAATGGGGACATGTATACAAAGGATGGCTTGCCAGCTTCCCCCTCAACTCACAAATGGCTGATCACTGCCTTCTCCAATCCAGTTTACGCAGCATTTGAAGTTCGGGAACACAGACAAGCATGATGGGTGGCCCTCAGACTAACTGACTGAATCCAGCTCTCAACTCTCACTCTGTAAGAAAGGGTTTAGACAGAATGTAACAGGAGTTAATTTAAGCTGTTCCAAGAGTAAATGAATGCTGGCACTAAGCCTAATGCTCTTGAGGGGATTGGAGTTCTAGCAGAGAGTGAATCTCTCCTGGAACTTGGCCTAATGCTCTTAAAAGACACTGAGATGTGGAAGTGGACCTTCAGGCATGAGGAGATGTATGCTTACTTGGAATTTTTTTTTTTTTTTTACTTTGTAACAAAACCTAAAAGAAGTAAGTTTCTGCCAAACACGATTTCCTAAGAATGACCGGATTCAGAAGGGTTTTGTTTCATGGTAGTATGTTTTTGTCTTTTGATGTGACTTTACATTATATTCACTATGCCTAAAAAGAAAAGACTGCATTTAAGCATTGTTACATAACTTCAGTGGGACATTGAATCTTTAAAAAAAATGTATTTTAAATTTTTCAGAAAATACTTTATTAGTATTTTCACTTGCTTTTTCTGCAATGCAAACAGTTGTAGTACAAAGTCTGAAGTCACCACATTGAAAGCATTTTTTTAAAAAGCAGGTATGACATCTTGCTAAATGTAGTCATTTCTGCTTACAAAAGCAAGGAAGAGTAAACTGTGCAGGCTGGCAAAGGGAAGCAACATTTTAGTTCTGCAGCATATAGTAGCTGATGACATCTGTTACCACATAACTCAATTTGTCAGCCTCATTTCTACAGACCAGAGAGATCTTTGCTTTCTGTCATAAACTGCCATGCAGTGATACTGCATGGGGTGCAACAGGACTGTGTCTGACTCACCAAGAGTCTTTTCTAGCTCTTTAGGGTATGTTCTAGCACTCACAGCTGTGCCAGCACGGTGACAGCAGCACAGCTGAGAGCAGCACTAGCACGGCAGCAGCTTCGTATTCCCAGACCCTGCACACAGGAGGTGAATTTACTGCAGAGAGGGAAGGGGTGCCTAAGGACACTTAACTCGCCCATCAGCATTGCGTGCCTGCAGCCATATGAGAATAGCTCTCCATTCACACTGCAGTTGTATCTGCTCCAGGCAGGAATGTCATCTGAGGAAAGACAAATGACCTACTTATTTGGTTTTACTTAAAGAAAAACTGAAAATGCCTGTCAGAACAACGAATTAAACCTCCTTGCCAGTGCTGTGGTCGTGTGCTCAACATCAAGGGGTCTGGCATTCAGAAATCAAATCTCTCAGCCATCCTAAGATGTTGACAGCACTCATGAAGTGCCTGCTATTGGCTTACACAGAAAGTAAAATAATTCTAAGGTGTTTGCACAAATACTATGTGTCAAACTACAAGACTGGGATGGAAAATATTTTGTCTGTCTAGAGGGAAACAAAAATAGGCATTTCCTTCAAGTTTTACAGAAGAAGTGGGATTTTGCAGTGTGTTTGAGTATAACAATTGACAGATTTCGCTCCTGTGTTATACTGGGATTAAAAAGGCTTTTCCCATAAGAGTTAGTTTCTAGGTCACTGGGAACAGGAAAAAGTTTTTGCAATGTACCTTAGCATGCAGAGGTGGAAACCATTCACCCTACATGTTGCAATGACCAGTCATTTGTGTTCCCCAGAGAAGGAGTTTTTAAAGGGTTTGTGTCCGGCTAAGAACTTGGGTCCTGAGATTCCTGCGGATTTCTCAAACACTTCACAGAATGACCCAGTGAACAACATAAGCTAAAGGAAGACTGGATAAATTCTGAGAAGCCATTAGTTAAATGACTGAAATTACACTCTATGATACTGCATTCATGACTCTGGATTCAGGTCAGGGAAGAAGAGTGAACTAAAATGACTCTGGTGGCACTGATGGATGATCATCTTTTGTCAGTGAATAGAAGACAAAAAAGCATTTCCATGTTTCAGACAGAGCCTGTACTACAACATTTGTAATGTTGACAACACAGTACTGGCTGTCACATCAGAAAGAGGAGAAAGATACAGCTTGCTAAAACAGACTGAGTACTTTCTGAAGGCCTTCAATCAAAGACAGAAGCAACAGAAAATTGCAGCTATTCTCTCAGCAGTCTTTCTCCACATTCACATGGAGTTTCTAGGTGAACCACTCTCATAACATAGATACTGGTAATGCCAACATACAAATGACATTTAACTTTCTCTCTGTTTTACTTCATGTGACCTTATCATTGATTCCCAGATGGCCCGATTTTTGAATGTGATCAACTAACTAATGTTTGAGTGAAACCAACCAAGACCTAGAGAAAAAAAAAAAGCACTCTGAAGTATTCACAGTGAAGAGCAGTCTTTTGGCACAAGTGATTATTGCCAACCAAGTCATTCTGTAATGCTTCTCAGTTAACACCTCTGCCACAACAACTTCTACAAACTCATCTTCTGCCATCTGTATTCCATGAGAAACTCTACTCTCCTCTTGAAAAAGACATTCTAAACTTGCTCATGCTTTTATTGTTTCTGCTCTGAATCACACACGGAGCAACACATCCATATGGGCCATCAATGCCTAGAAAATCATCAGCGCCGGGTCACCCTGCTTGTGGAAGCTGATCTAACCTGCCTTGCTCTGTACCCCGGGCTTCCCTCAGGGCCCTGAACCCCGCTCCTGAACCACTGCACCGGAGAAGAGTCCATCAGGGAGCGAGGTGAAGCTGCGCTCTGTGACAGACCCGCGGGGGTGGCCGGGGACCCCTGGGGCCGCAGGACCGCTGCAAGTGTCGCCTTTTGTCACTCCCTACCGCACAGGCCAGGCCTTCCGTGCTCCCTCCCCTGGCACAAACAAACCTGGCCCCTGCCCTGCTCGCCGTCCCTCTCCGCCAGGGACCCGCCTGTGTCCCCGCGGAGCCGGGAAGGGGCCCCGCCGCCTGCC
>JAHLSL010000023.1:11367353-11507105 GCA_025920805.1 Petroica traversi
TCGGGCGGGTCGGGGTCTGCGGTGGTCAGACCCCGTTGTGAGGCGGGGCTTGGCTGCGGGAGCTCTCCTGGCCCCGGGGGTCCTGCAGGTAACGCGGGTCCCGGGCCCTTGGCATCAGCATCGCGCCTCAGCCGCGGGGACTCCGCGGTTCCCGCAGCGGGACGGGCAGGGTTGGCCTTAGCACGGAGCGTTTCCCCTCTCCCCTTGGCAGCCCTGGTCGTGCAGCTCCATGGACCCGTGTGGCTTGCACGGATCCACTGCCTGTAGTGAGCTCTGCGTTCTGCTTGTAACTTTCGGGGGAAACTTGCATGATGCCCGGTCGGCACCTCGGGTGCTGTTAGATAGTCATGCACGGTTTTGTCTCTTAAAATAGTTCACGGAAGTAGTGCTTTTGTAGTTCTTAGTTTGAAATGTACCACACAGAATGATTTCCTCTTCCTATATCCAAATGCGTGCTCTGGATGCTAAAATGTAGTTTGTCTTGGAGTATCAGGGCACACTCAGAAGGGTGCTCAAGGACAGATAGTTGTTGTTTACTAAATACTCTTTGTACACAGTTTCCTAACTTTATCCTTTTCATGCAGGCAGTCAGCTTTTTCCTGTTCTTGCTTCAGATAAGAAGTTACTGTCACTTAGAGTTGGTTTGTTATTTCAAGGCTAAAAGGAAGACCTAAATGCTTTGTAGGCCAGAGGATTTAGGTGCGATGGGGGAAGAGGTCAGTCTATGCTTGCAGTGCCATTCATCTACTTATATCTAAGAATTTTTGGACGTATTCAACAGTTTGTATGCTTTGATGCCTTTTATCAGTGATTAAACAGGCTGAACTACAAGCAGATAAATAGCAACCTTTATTCTTGTGGGCAACTATTATTCTTGAGTCAAGAACAAAGAATGACTTTTAAATATATATATTTTAATATTGTAGTCTTCACTGTGGAAAATATCTAAGCTACATCTTCTTAGAAAACTCAATTTTTATTAGATAAGCATTATTCTAAATAGATTAGCTAGTAGTCCTGGTTCCTTGGACTTCATGTGTTATACTTTAATTTTCTGTATTCATCTCCTAGTGAGGAAAGCATCCATTACTCAGTAGATATCCTGCTGAAATATCTACTTGTTGTTGTTAAGTTTCTCAAGTTTAATCGTGTGTGGTTTTTAAGCAGCATTGCATTATATTTAGAAAGCCCTGTCATTGAGACCAATTTCATATATGCATGAAACTCTTGCTTAAGTGGATGTGTATGTAAGTATATAGAAAAAGTGTTAAATGTGGGAAGTAATCACTTTTAAAGGGTGTTGAGTGACAGGGTCTCACTCTGCTACTGATGTGTTCTCGTGGAGTAGCTTCCATGTTATGCATGAACAGTCCTACCAGTACGCTTTTAATAAGTCTCAGGAGGAAGTCCTAAAGTCTAGGACTTACTTAATTGATTTGGTTTTGCTGTAATTGCTGTAAAGGCAAATTGCTGTACCCTGCAAATGTTTAGTAGTTCTGTTCGAACTTTTCTGTTTTCCAGGAAAATGATTATTGGAGAAGCTACTTCTCCATACGGATTGTATTCCATATTGCCACAGTTAACGTACTGAGCTTTTAAAGATTACCTAGGAAATGACCATGGAGAGCATAATGCTGAAAGTGAATTGTGAAGGCTATGGGCAACAGTGTGATAAGCCAAAGAGGCAGGCTGCAAGTCTTTTAAGCAGTTTAGATGCTACTTGTGGCTTCTGATTGATAGAAAATAGCCCAAAGTGAAACAGTGTTGAAACAAGTTTGTCACCTTTCTTACATGTTTTGAAGCCATCTTTTTCTCACTTCAGAGTTTGTGTAATCCTGAGAAATGGAAATTCTTTACTCATTCTCATAGTGGATAACCTTACTTTCTGTGGTTGTTCCTTTCATTGTAACTCATCTTAACCAGCCTTGCTTGAGCTTGTGCTGACAAACAATATTGAACAGTTTGTTCCTGTTGTAGTATGCTGCGTAGTGGGAATGTTGGCAGCATGGTATGTGAAATATTACAATTTAAGGCACTTATTTGAAATTCAACAGTGTAATTTTCATTATCTTTGTTATAAACGAATATGTAGTGGAAATGTTTATACTTCTGTATCATCAGCAAGGCTTACTGGTTGCTCTTGAGAATACAGTGAGATTGCTACAGGTTTCCCCAATTTTCCTTGGTAACATAGTCTTGACTGTTTAATTGCTACAAAATAGGTTGTAATTATTTAAAATATCTGTCAAAATGAGGCTGACTAAGCAACACTGTATCTCCATTCTGTAAAGAGCCAATATAATAAGATTTTATTCTTTTCAGCAGTATTATGTTTTAAAAGTTCTGTCATTAAGACCAATGTCATGTCTGTGTGTGACTCTGGTGTCAGCATAATTCGAGCCATTGAATAATTTTTATTCTTATCCTAAATTACCATTAGTAACTTAGTTGCACAGACAAAGACTTCACTGTAAATATTTCTGCTTTTTTAGGTTAAGCGGTTTGAGTGGATAACTCTATTTTCCATTTTTCTTACTAAAACCAGTCTCTGTTAAAGTAGTCAAACATTTTTTCAGCTTTTCCTTGTTCTAGGCTATTTCAGACACACAATTTCTGGTGAAGCTGGCAAACAGCATGCCAAAGGTAAAGTTCTATAAATTAAGTACTTACTCCTTTTTTTTCTTTCTTCTAAAGCTTTTGAGTATTCCGGAATCCAAGACTGATACCTTTGGCAACTAGTTTCTTAAATCTATTTTTAATTCCTGTCTTTTCCTCCTGCTGGAGTGGGTTTTATCCTGCTCACATTGGTTAGTGGCACTTCTGACTTCTGCCCAGATGAAATGAAATCCAGCCTATGTAGAATCAAACCTTTACAGACTCAAAGGATCTGCAGGGTCAGATAAACCGTTTTCTTTTTGTGAATTATATGGATAGTGTCTGTTTTATTTTGTAATGGCTTATGTTTGATTACTGTGTTGTAATATAATTGTTTATTCTGACAATGAGTTTTCAATTCAGGGGTTTTGTTAAAACTTTGGCCCGGTTTTTATGTCACATTTTCACTGGCATTTATCTGTTCTTACAACATACATCAAGTGGTTAACATCTCAGTACTAAAACTTTCTATATTTAATGTAATATTACCTCAGATGTAATCTTTCATGATTTATGAAGTTATTTTCATTCTCTAGCTTCATTTGCTGGCCTACTGTTTAGAAACCTATAACTAATATATGTTAGAGTAAGTCCTTAGCATTGATTGTAAAACTCTACAAAGATTGCTAAAGCAAATGAATAAGATATTTTTGATACTTTTTTAATAGATACCAGGTTTTAGTCGTATCTACCCATGTTATTTGCCAGGGAAGCTATACTAACAATACTTAAACCAAATAAAACCTTTTGTTGGAAAAAAAAAAACTTGATCAATTTTAGTTTTTTAATAAAATGAGCCAATCAGGGAAAAAAAAAAAAGGGGGAGAGGGTAAGGGCATTTGTTTTACTACTGTAACTCAGAATGGGGATTTGTGTTGAATTCACTAGGAATGTTTCTTCTATTATCCTAACCAACACAGCCAGGTCAAAAATGTTCACACTACACTGCACACTCCATTTCTAGGATACAGGCTTCTTTTATTCTTTAATAGTGGAATTCAAATGGCAAAATGGTGTAAGGTTTGTAACCTTGATCAGACTTACAGTACTGTCCCTTGTGCCTTTATTCTCTCAGAGCATGCAGTCGGCAACTCTAACATGGCCCACTCCAACTAAATTAGGAACTTCCCAATGGACTGTAGGTTCAATTTTGGATGCTTGCAAACTGCAAATGATAAAATTCTGAGAAGCAGCAGGCTGCCAGAGGCAGTATATCCTGCTCCTGCTGAGTTTTTTATGGCCATGTTTAGGTCACTAGCTTCAGAAAGAATATAATTTGATTTGCCCTTGAAAACTTGCCATCCCTGCAGCATGTCACAATTTGTGCCGAGTCTAAGTCAGTGTTTTCCAAATGAGACTGACTGGAGTTGTTACTAGCACATTCATGAAATTTTATGTGTCCAAAGTCTTGTCTGCTGGTAAACATTACCGTGTTTCAGTATTCTGTTTTTAGGGTTATGGGAGCATTAGGCGATACTTAAATATTTGATACTGCTTACCTGAGATAAAGAGAAAACATAACCTACTCATAGAATTTTTTGGCGTCTGTTCTTGTTAATACTTTCTGTAATGTAATTGTACTCTAATTGGTTCTCTTTATCTTACCTTTTCTGCTACTGCTGTCTTGGATCAGCAATCTTCTTCAATTATTCCAGATCAGAGGAGACTCAATTTGTGTCCTGAAGGTCTTAAATACATATGTTGTACTTGATCATACTGAAAATATTAAGATGATGCTTGTAACAATTACCAAGCAATTTGTAATAATTTGTAAAATATTTTTAAGTGTCTAAAATTCTAATTTTATTTAAAATGCATTTTTATATAATTCAATTTTGGACTGCATGAATTTTTTTTATTTCACTTTAAATTGTATTGAATATTTCATAATTTTTCGAGTGTCAATGATTCTTAAGATGGGAGTGGTGACTCTGTAGGTCACACTACCCACACACTACATGGGAGTGGTGACTCCCATGTCACACACATGGGAGTGGTGGCTTTGTTTGTCACAATATGAAAACTGTTAGTCTGAGCAACTGGGAGTAAAAAACTTTGATTAAAACTAGAGCTTAGATTAGTTTTCCAAGTCTATATGTGTACCACAAAAATTTATCTTGGAACTATTGCCTTACACTGTTTAAAGAAACCAGAATACAGTAAAAGATTGTCCAAACACCAGTTTGTTCAGGGTGCTTTCCCTTGGTTCTGCCATTGTGGAAAGGTAAAATAGTATATAAAGAAATGGAGAGTCCAGTACCACAGCTCATAGGATAATCTAGGGAGAGCACATATAAACTTAAGTTTATCAAGGGTTTAGTAAAAGCCTCTGGACTCCCAGACTTGGAAGGTAATTAAAAGAGTTTTAAAAGTTTTGTAATCTTGCCTGCACTTTTTGGTGACAATTCCAGATGTGTGCTGTGTCTCTTAAGAGATTGAGGGCTAAGTTGTAGTTGGTTTAAGCAAGTTCCAATATTTTGTGCGTAGTTTTTTCTCAGGAAAAAATTTCCAACCCAAATCAATAGAAAAATTTCAAAATTATATCTATGTGCTATAAGCATGTTACCTGTCTAGTGTATATTTATCTGATTTATAACTTCTGGCAAAAACATGTAAACTACATGGGCTTCCAAAACAATTGTAATTGGTTGCGTGCAGGTCAAAACATAATTTTGTTTAAATCAGCTGAATTAATTTCTACACAACAGTGGAAGGAAGAAGTCTATAGCTCTGGGATTTTAATTGTTTTTTTACACATCCTTAGTAACCAAGATCACTTTGTGACTTAGGTTATGTTTACACTGCTTCTAGGCCATGCTTTCTTACTCACTGTATTTACGGGAGTGGGGTTTTTGTTTTGGTTTGGTTTTTTTTTTGTTAATAGATAGTTTTATTTAGGAACATAAGCTGTGCATAATAATTGCATGTGAAGAATTTTTGGCCAGAAAAAAATATACATGTGGTGTTTGAATTCAATCACCAAATATTAAAAAAGAGTGTATTTCTTATACATTAATAATAATTCCTACAAAGTTACATGTTAGCGCTTTGAATTGTGAGACATTGATGAATTGTGTTGGAATGGGAATTTTTGTGAGGGTATCCTTGCCTGGTTCATGCTGAGGAAAGAACATTGCTGTTAAGATGAGGTGTCTTGATAAATATAGAACCTGGGATAAAATTGCATAAGGATATTTGTAATGATGTATAGAATCGCCTGAAGGGAGGAATGTGGTTCTAAAATAAAACCAGAAAGGATATGTGCAGTCTAATCTAAGAAACACACAAGAAGATTCTTGTGTTAACTCTGTCATCAAAAGAAAAAGGTTGCCTGCCTTTGTTGGAGCAAGAATCCCAGGATAGGTTCTTTTCTCCTAAGTAATATTTTAAAGTGATATTTTAAAGTAATATTTTAAATATCTTCAAGTCTTTATTCTATTAGAAATTAAATGAGAATACAGATGCACATAGATGATTACTGGGATGCTCAGTAAATGCAATTAAACATATATAAAATAAGTCTGCATCATAATGTTTTAGCATGCTTTTAAAACTTAATGCAAATGTTTGTAATCCACATCAAACAAGCTACTTAGTGATGCCCCACAGGCCTCAGAGAACCCTCACAGTGGAATTCAGTTTGTGTGAACCTGACCACATGGTTACATTATTAATTCTTAAAGATATGTAGTAAAACAATGCTGTCTAAAACTAATGAAAATTACCATTGATGTGTGGGTTGGAACATCTTTAAGTAAGCATGTCCTCACTGTCTTGTGCTGTTCTGAGTGGCAGGACAGAGCACACAGAGCCAGGCATGCTTCCCTGCACAGCCTTAGGTTTCTGTTCCACTTTTTGCATGGTTGGAAAAGTGTTATTACTATACTATAGTAAAGACAGTGCCTTTAAATTTTCCTGATAAAACACCTTCAAGACTGGCAGCCTTTGGAGGAGGCTCCAGTTGGACTCAGGGTGCTTTGAACCCCTGGTGTTTTTTTCCAGCAGTGCCCAGCTCTGGAGAAGCTCCTGATTCAGCTTTGGCGAGCTGCAGGCTCTTGTTGGCATGTGGTAGCATCCATCCCTCTACCAGCTTCGTGGTTTATTTTCCATTGTATCTTTACTGCTATATTTACTATTTCAATAAATATTAGCGCCCAAAAAAGTTGTCATAGATCATGACAAGGCAGTCAACTCAGTAGGTAAATGCATTCAATACTGCCTGTTACTGAACAGGAAATGGACAGTCATTTTTTTATTAAACTATTCAGATAGCTGTAGTCTATGGCTATAAAAGAGACAGTATAACATAGTTTGTGCATGTGATTTCTAACGTCATGTGAATGTATTCCTATTAATGTTTTTCCTTTAGCGTGCATCTAGAAGTAAACTGAAGTACTACAATTAGTTGGGTTCCGAGTCTAAATGACTTGTAATATTCTTGCCTTCAAATTCATCTTTAGTGAATGAATTTTGGGTCTCAAAATATCCTGAAAATAGTGTATGCTCAAAGTATGCATTTTTAAACAACATTGCTCCATTTTTTTAGCATTGATAAATATGCATCTCCCCTGCAATTAGATTGCTAGCTCAGCTTATCCCAATGTTTTTTGTTGTCCTTAAATATGCTTCAGTATTTCTGAAACTGTTCCTTTGTGCAGCCAATGAGGGTAACCTTAGCTACCTCTTGTTTAATTCTGTATTTCACTGTGTTATGGAAATACTGTATGTATCAGGTATCCATCAAGCAGTCTAAATCAATAACTGGGATATTAAATATATCACAAACATCATTCTCAGCATTAGTGACATACAGACATTGTCATGTTATGTGCCCAAAATAGAATGTGGTATAGAGAGTGATGTTATAATTAATTATACCCTTAAATATTACTTATGCATGTGCATTTGTTTTACAACTTTAAATATATGGTATCTTTTTCAGCTTTTTGAACGTGAAATATTTATATCCTTAAGTTCCTGGCTTTGAAAATATTTACATTTATTCCCTTCTCTTTGTGCACGGAGATTCTTTGTGCAGGTGTCTTCATTGATACTAAAACAACTTGGTGTCAAATGTAATCTTAGAGGTCAGGGTTGAAATAGAACTATCTATCTTTTATGTGATCTGTCACCTTTTCCTTGAATTCACTCTTGCTATGTGACTTCAGTGATTAAATAAAATCTAACTAACGTTCTTTCTAGGCACTGTGATACATGTGGACAGATGGGGTGAGTTAAGCTGCATGGCTTTGTGGTTTTAGCTGATGTAGTAAAAGGTTAGTGCTTGAGAGTCTTCGGCTGTTTATGTTAATGGACAAACATAAACAGATATGAAAATAGCTTGCCTGAAAACAAAAATAGATTAATTAGAAAGAATTGCACAAAGTAATAGTCTGATTTTTAACAACCAACCTCAAGAAGAAACTAACTTTTTTTTTTACTGGTGATACAAGAATTTTTCTCCAGTAAATACAGTACATGGTTTCAACATGGATACTACGAAGTTTCTATTTTATTTGATTTCTTAGATGGAAGTTCTTTTTGCCATTTTTCCCCTAGAAACTTTGAGCATATTGATAATTACCCTTTTTTTTGGGTTTTTTTTGTAAGAAATTATCTGTTCTGTACAAGCAGTAGTGACTATTCTCCCATTGCTGCTGTTTTGTACTGTTTTCCAAGTGCATTTGCTGGGTTAGCATGAGAGCTCTGGATCACACTTGCAGACCTTTGTGTGACTTTGTGGCTGAGTATGGTTATTCCTGGCAAGTGGCTCAGCATTTTGAAAATGTCATCTAGCCAGAAAGAACAAATAACTCAGAATCTAGTTTTAATCATCATCCAAGATAAATGACAGATGTAACTATGTGAAATGCTCATTTAGAGCACGTGTTGTAGGTTACAGCTCCTTGCTGCTACTCTCTGAGCTTTTTATTACACATAGATCTGAAAGACAAGGGAAGGAAGTCTTGTCAGCTTTAAACACCACACGTCATTTCAAGTAGTTCCTCAAGGTTTGTGTCCCTTTCAGGGCAGGAGAAATTTCAAGAATGACTGTCTGGCACTCATGTAGTCTATAAAAAGCACTTATAGCAGATGTAGCTAATAAATATTATTGGTACTGATACCTTCCCTGCTCCTTTGCCAAATCATCAGAGAAACTCCTTCATCTGCCTCCAAAAACTGTGCAAAGAAAATTGGTGTTCCCAAATACTTTTTTTCTTAATCTTTCTTTTTATTTTGTTAAAGTAAGCATTTTCTTTGATAATGCCTTTTATTGGGGATACTGCTGTATTACTATAACCTACTAACAAATAAGGCTGTAATATTAAAACAACATATACCAAGCTGCATTTAAAGCTATGTACATATACATTTGTAATGTAAGTTTGTAATGTTAGTTTTTAAGTATATTTTATACATATGCGTTTATGCATATGTATAAAATATACTTAAAATACAGCCTGTGTGAATACAATATTTAGAAAAATATAAGAATGTGCTAATAGAGAATTTATGGAATTTATTTTGAAAATTTCTAGTCTAAATGGCCAGACATGTTCAGAATTTAAAGGATGAAATCTGCCTGAAGTACTATGAAAAGCATCTTGTGGTTGCCCTGTAAGAGGCAAAGGTCTGTGTGCTGCCAGATCAGGCTGGGCTTTGAACTTGACTGCATGGGCTGCCTGATGTAAGATCTTGCCAAGGAGAAGAGCACGAAGTTTTGTCATGTTATATTGCTCACTGAGGTGAAATGGACTTTGTAATGATATTTTATGATCTCACAAATTTGCCAAAATGAACTTTATTTTTCAGTAGAAAAGAAATCTTAACGGTTATGTATTGACCACATTATCTCACAATCTGCTTCTCCTTTTATAAAATTTTGAAGTTCAGAAGGTAACAAACCTTAATAGCGTAGCTGACAAAATAATTGGTTTGGAGATGTAGTACAGCTTCCTTATCCTCTCTAGGCTTGTTTTTGAAGCAACTGTGGACTTCTCTAGCAATTTGGTGTTTTTAATGGTAATGCAAAATCAAAATTATACTTGGTGTGGAGACTAAGAAAGTGCTCTTTACTTTATAGTCTTAGTTTGTTTAAATGCAAAGACAGTGCTCTCAGTAGCCTGGGATTGTCACAATGAAATGTTTTCCCTTGCTCATTATACTCTGATGACTTTCCCTTGGGTTATAGTTCTTACTTGGAAATGTAGTAAGGCTAATGTGTAAAACATCTGGCACCTTTTTTACTGAAAAATATGCTTGATGATCTTAGGCATTAGGGAATACAGTAGTATAAGTAAACAATTATAGGCCTCTGCTGAAGATGCGAAACAGCAGGAATAAACATTGTAATCTCTAAAAGATGAAAAACACAATTTGCAACATGCATCAATTTAAAACCAGCGTTTCCCAGATGAATTGAGATTATTTTATCTAATGTAAAGCATTAATATTAAATCAGTACTATTTAATAAGCAACAAATGAGAATTGATGCTTGTTCACATCACAGAGTAAGCTCAATTGAAAAGGACCCTGAAGGATCCTCAAATCCAGCTCCTGGCCCTGCAGAGGACCATCTCTACGAGTGACACCATGTGCCTGAAAGTACTATCCAAACACTTCTTGAACTCATCAAGCATGGTGCTGTGGTTCTTAGATGTGCTTCATGAGATCCATATCCACTTGAGAGAAGCTTTTCTACTTTTTGTTGTCGTGGCTTAACCCCAGTTGCAACTATGCATCTCACAGCCCCTCATTCCCTCTCTTCTTGGGGGAGAAAGTCAGAAGAGTAAAGAGGAGAAAACTTGCAGGTTAGGATACAGACAGTGTAACAGGTAAAGCAAAAGCTTTTTCCTGCACGCAAGGAAAGCAAAATGGGAATTTTTTTCACCACATCCCATGGGCAGGCAGGTGTTCAGCCAACCCCAGGAGAGCAGGGCTCTAACACACTTAATGGTGACTTGGGGAGGCAAACACCATCACTTCAAACACCCCCTCTTCCTCTTTCTGCCTCCAGCTTTATACCCTGAGCATGGCACCATATGATACCCTTTGTCAGCTGGGGTCAGCTGTCCAGGCTGTGTCCCCTCCCAGCTTCTTGTGCACCCCCAGTGCACTCACGGGTGGGGTGGGGTGAGAGGCAGAAAAGACCTTGACTTTACTGGGAGCCTTCCTCAGCAGTTAGGAAAGCATCCCTGTGGTACCAACACTGTTTCCAGAACAAATCCAAAACGCAGAATTAACTCTATCCCAGACACAACCAGCACAGTTGTGTCCACAGTAGAACATCCTGGGAAGTTATCTGGTTGGTTGATTGGTTTAGTTGTTTGCTTTAAAAGCGAGTTTTGTTGCTAACCTGCATAAAACAGAGAAAACCTTTTTTCAGGGCTTCAGACAACTGCAAGATCTGTTTTTTCTTTTGGAAATTCTTGTGTCACTAATGTCATTTAGGGGAATACTTTTTTATCAATGGTACAGCTACAGCAGATACCTGGAAAATGTGGATAAGTTTTAGCAAGTTTACAGTCAGAAAAATTAAGTCTTTCATGTTCTGATTCTACAGAATTCCTGTGGCTAGGCCAGGGTTGTTTATAAGCACTGAAGGAAGAACTGAGTGATGGAAACAGAGCTATTAAACCAATATGCAGGTTCCATTTGTGCTCAGTTGGGTGAGCTTTGTGATGTGCAGGTCCTTTTTCTGTGCTGTGACTTCTTTTGTCAGCCATTATTTTCTTCTAACCCTCCACCAGATTCTGTCAGTGCATGCTGCTATTTTTTCTTCACTTAAATGTGAATTTTTTAAGTTCTGTGAATTCCTTTCATTTGGATGTAGCCAGACCTTCCCATATGGAAACTTCTCAACAAAATCTTAAAATATGTTTGGATTAATTTATAATAGTGAAATATGTGGTGTTTAGTCATATAGTGACAATTTATATTTGATTATATCAGAGCTGGAGTTTGTACTTCTAGTTTGGTTGTTATTATATGTGTGTGTTACTGTTGAAGTATTTCTTCTTCTGGGAAAAATACAGAGGTTAATTTTTTCACACAGAGCTGCAGCTAAGCACTTCTATAAAGAAATCTGTGCTTGTCCTTTTGTGTTCTTCCAAGGAGATTTCTTGAAAAAGAGTACTAAAGATCTAAAAAGTTATAGCTTACAGCATTTAGGCTGTGACCTGTGGGAGGGGTTCAACATGGGAAATAAAAATGGCAAAAACTAAAGCAAGCTTTCTATTTCTGGATTTAAAAAAGAATCCATTAAAACTTTAGGTTTTAGTTTAGCTGAAGATAAATCATGAATGATAAACAGTGTAAATGGCATAAAGTTACTTTTCCTATAACACAGTGTTTTCTTTTATTCTGAATATACTAATTGTATATAATGTTCCTACTCAGTCATCCAGAAAAATATTGTGGGAAATTGTTGACATACATTTTTCCCAACTGCTGTTAATTTTGAGAAACTGACACTGTCATATTGCCAAATGGTGTTGCATTGTTATTCTTTAATTTTAAATTTATGTTCTTGCTTCTCTTCAGTGTCAAAAATGAAAAATATAAAGAAAAAATCTAAATATTTAGGTGCACCAGAAGTGTTGAATGTGTTAATTGAGCAGACCTTGTGTAACAATAAATACTGGATTCTTAATATTAACAGTCCTATGAAAAACAGTGCACTTGCATTGATAATATACCATTTTTTTACTCAGTGTTTTTAATGGGTGCGTCACTTTTTAATCTGCAGTGCAGAGTCCCTCGGCAGTACTGCTTCTTGAAATGACAGCAATCATGGAATTGTAGTCAGATTCCATTGTGTAAAACTTTTAAAGGAGTATGTGGTACTCCAGTACAGATGGATTTTTCCTTGCAGTGGTAGGAGGTCCCACTTCCAGTATCACAGGGCACTGGTGCTGACAGCAAACAGGGAGTGGTTATCCTGAGAGTGATCACATGGCTGAGTCCTTTGTGGCTGTGATTTGTGAGACTGTAATTGTGGGAATAATGGGGCAGCTTTATTCCTTCTTCATCCCCTGTAGCCTGTGGGTTAGGTCACTCTCCCTCCTAATTTCCAGGAGCAGCAGACTCCAAGTGAGGGCTGCTCTGCCAGAAGGAAGCAACACTGCTTCTATTGCTGAGGCAAATGGACTGCTCTGGGGCTCAGCTTTGAATGCAGAGTTAGAAAGGGATGAGTAATGGAAAGCAGACACAGTGGCTCTGGGCCAGGCTGCATAGGGATTAAATTCTGGATGTGGTATTCATAGGATGGAATGAGACCCTTCCATACAGTTCAGGTGTGTGTGTGTGACTGTGTATCACCTCGTGAATTCATGTTACGTACATCTGGTTCAGGCCATTGGAAATACCCAGCTGATCTGACTAGACCACTGTAGTGGATTTAAAAGTAGCTTACAGTTCTTCAAAGTGTGTAAAACATCATGCATGCAGTGTTCCTTGCCATTCTGGAGGTCATGCCTGAGCTGCTGTCCTGCTACATCAGACCTGGAGATTTTAAGTTTCCCATCACTGTGTGCTTGTGGGACACTTCTCATTGAGTGTCCCTGTGAGTGCATTTGGCAACACAAAGTTGATGGACCCAATATCCTTGATTTGAGCAGCTTCTGTAACTGGGAAGATTGCACAAGCTTTTGGTCACCACACCAAGCTGTGGAACATATCTTTTCTGTTGGCAAACTTTGAATAGACAGATGATGAGTTACTGATGATGATGATGATGATGAGGTTATGTTGATGTAACCATGAGACAATAAGAATGTGCTTTTAATTGTGGGTAAGGTGTTGGTCCTTCAAGTCATAATTTGCAAAGAACAGAGATAATGAATAGTTTTTGTAAGAATTTGAAGGTAATATGCTAGCAACACTATGCATAGCATGCCTGTGCATCAGTTGAATAATTTTTTATATTGAGATATTTTCCTGAGTGAGTGAAACTTCTATAGGCAGTTCATAAAACCAGTTGCTCTGCTTTTGCAGCAAAAAAATTATATTATTCTTTTACAATATTAGTCTTGCTATACTCCTATTTAATATAATACTTTTATAGCATAGGAAAGAGAGAATGAGAAAGTGGATCTTTTCTTCTTCTTCTGTGTTTTTGGAACTGATGAATGCATAAGGCACTGCAGAAATTACCCTGTGTTGTTGCAGTTGTCTCAAAAAATATTATTTTAGGCAGTAAGTGTATAAAACAGCATAATTCATTTTCTGTTATTCATAAAATAGGTATCCATGAAATGTCTGACATTAAAAGAAATTATACTGCTGTTATATGTATTCATAAGCAATTTGCATACCACATAGCAATGATAAAACATTGCTTTGACAAGAGAGTAAATGGAACTTCATGGTAGGATGATGTAGTTGTCATAAGTGTTCAGAAATCATAAATCAAGCCTTAAAATGGACTGGAAGAAAATACAATGTTTTTATTTAGGATCACATGGATTCTTTTTATTGGTTTGAACCTCCAGGCTTGAAACTTCTGAATCACAAGGGCTAGAAACTTTTAAATGAAAAGTTAGATACTTTCTCAGTGTTGTGAACAATGATGTGACTCACAGAATTGTAGAATATTAAGGATTGGACGGGACCTTAAAGATCATTTAGTCCCAATCCTCTTGCCACTAGACCAGGTTGTTCAAGGCCTTATCCAGCCTGGTGTTGAACACTGCCAGGGATGGGGCATCCACAGCTTCTCTGGGCAACCAGTTCCAGTACCTCACGGCCTTCACAGTAAAGATTTTCTTCCTAATATCCAGCCTAAATTTCCTCTCTTTCAGTTTGTGCCCATTACTCCTTGTCCTATCGCTGCAGTTCCTGACAAAGAATCCCTCTCCAGCTTCCCTGGAGAACCCCCTTCAGACACTGGAAGGTTGCTGTGAGGTCTCCACACAACCTTCTCTTCTGTGGGCTCAAGAGCCCCAGCGTTCTCAGCCTGTCTTCACAGGGCAGCTGCTCCAGTCCTCTTAGCAGGAGGCCTTACATGGCCTCCTCTGGACTTATTCCAGCAGTTCCACATTGTTCTTATGTTGGGAGCACCTTTACTGTGCTGCTATCACAAGTGCAAGGCAGAGAGACAGAATCCTCTCCCCACCCTGCTTTGGATGCAGTTGGCTCTCTGGGATGCAAATGCACATGTTGAGTTTTCATCAACCATGCCTCAAGTCCTTCTTCACAGAGCTGTTTTTACTGATAACCTTTAATACCTGATCGATATCAAATGCTTTGCTGGTATCCATGATGAAATAAATGGAAGGATGGATGTATAAATACTATTTACTTTAGAATTTAGACTTCAGAGTCTAGTGTAGGAAGAGCCTTGATGAGTTCTTTGGTGGCATTTGTTAAATCACAAGGGGAGAAACTTCGCTGAAGTGCCAAGGTGCATTACCTACCACAGTGGAAAAAAAAAGCCTGTAGTAACAGGAAAAAAGCTGTAAAAATTGACGAATGCTTTAATCTTGTGGAATTCCTAGTTGGCAATCCATTTAATAACCTACTTCTTTCCTAATAGTATGAGTTTGCTCCATATGTCTTATTTTGTTGCTATGTTGAGGGCTGGTGACCTTCAGAGAGAGGGGAAGAGGATCACTTCCCGTGGAGAAGCAGCTTGAGAAAATCTTAAGTTTGGGGGGAAAAAAAAGTGAGGAGGAATCTTTGTTACGTGGAAATAGTTTAGAAATACGAACTTAGATTGTCTTTTTGTCAGTTGTTTTTGTAGTGTGTTGTATGTTAAAGTAATTGTTAGTTAACAGGGTTTTCATCTACTGTAGCAAAACATATATAATTGAGCTATGAATCTATGAATTGAGATTTTGCTCTGGGAATATAAGCTCCCCCTGGATTTGTTTTGGGTTTTTTGGGGTTTTTTTTTTTTGTGTTTTTTTTTTTTTTTTGGTTTTTTGTGTGTGGTGGTGTGGGAGTGTAATGTTGCAGTTTGGGTTTTTTTCTAATTCTTCTCCTTATTAGCACAGGAATGAACAGTTATGTTCTTAATGCCTTGATGTGGCTTTAAGAAGAGGCTTGGTGTGGAGTTCTAGTGGCCTTCTTAAAAGCAACAAGGCTGCACCTCAGCCGAATGTTAATTGTGATAATAAGTCCTGGGCATCTGCATTTCTGTACAGAAAGTCTCAGACTCTTCTGTAGTAGTAAATTTGCTGGACAATAGGCAGAAGTTTCTTTTCAATTAGTTTTTTTCCACTGAAAACAAAGCAGGTGGTTGAAGTCTGCAAAGTAGGAATACGACTGTCTTGACAATATTAGGAAGATTTCTACTGTACAGAACAGAAATCAAGAGGAGAAGTAATTTTTTCAAAATAAGGAGAGTCTGAAGGTTGGGATATAAACTATTTAGTATCAAATCCATGATCTGGATACAGCAAAACACAAAATTCAGCCTCCATCTTTTAGATCAGATAAGCATAATACCATAATACAGCTTACTGTGTGTGCTGATTTATTTAAAAAGAAAAAAAGGAAAAGGCACTTTCTGGAGAGTTGTCTATTTTTTTCCCAAGTAAAAATATTTAGGTTCTTGTGGTACTGTTAATCTGGAATAGAAATAAGATTCTTAGGGGGGCCAGAGTAAAAGAGAGACACAGAATTAAAACGGTACACTATATCTCAACCAGATTTGGGTACAACTGGGTGCAGCAAATGTCCACAACTGAAGAAAAAGCAAATCAGTTTTGAGAGGAAATGTATAATTACCTTTTCTCTGTCCTCTGTTCACTAAGAACTTCTTGGGAAGGACGGGGTATTTTTCTGAGACAGTCAAAATTTTGGGTTTTTTTAGTCATAAAGGGTTGTTTTTAGGGACATTTAGAAGATTCTTACGCAGATAACTTGGTATTCAAAGTACAGGTAATTCATGTGAACTGTATTGTTAGTTTTATTTGCTGTTTTAAAAACAGTATTAGATTAGCATTGGGAAGACAGCACAATAATTTACCAAGCGCTAAACTGGGTTTAAAATCCTCCTTAGCGGTAAAGCCTAAAGTATGCATCCCAGTTGTGTTAAAGATACTAAAGTTAAAAATAAAGAGGAGAAAAGGCATATCTCTGGTGTCAGCAAGGCATGTGGTAAGCTGATGTATAAAGGGAAGGTAATGGATCTGCTTGGATTGCAGCCAGTGGTGCCGGACACGGGCATTCTGCTGAGGCACATTCCGGGGCATTAGGAGCAGTCCCCGAGTGTGCTGAGCCCTCTGTGTAATTCCTCTTCCCTGTGGTCCCCTCTGCAGGGGCCAGGCACTCAGTGGAGGCAATTTCATTGCAGTGCAACTTGTTGGTTGTCACTTTTTCAGTTCAGGGCAGTGTTTGTCTTTGCAACGCTTGGGCAAGGATGGGGTGCTCCATTTGAATCTCCTGTGCAGGCACCATCTTTTGTCTTGCTGTTACTTTGAATGGGGTATTGGATCTTGCCTGTGTTCTCAGTTTCTGGTTGTAAGCAAGTCTTCTTAAGAAGATGGCTTTTTAATCAATGTTTTAAACACTCTGTAGGGGTTAGTTGCAAAATTAAGTGGTAGTGGGATTTCCTTTTTACCTTTCTGTCGTTTTAGCAACTTACTCTGACACTAAAAGCTGTTTGCTACTTTGCAGTAACACTGGAGGAAAAAAAACTGTATGATACCTTTCTCTGAACACGAAGGGGAACGACAGAAGGAAAAAGGAACTCTGGATCAGTGCAAGGCACATGTGTATTTCAACAAGTAATCGACCACCACAGTAAAACTCACACCCTAAACGTGTTCAGGGAGTTTACATCCTCCAGCCTTTGAGACATCTCATTCCCATTTTCCCCACCAACCTAATTTTCCACCTTTTCTCATTTTCTTGGCCAATTAAAAGCAAGATGAATTAACCATAAAACTTCATGCTATGTTTCCTAAAGATATAAACTTCAAGACGCTCAGAAATGTTTGTGGAGCTGGCCTCCTTCTCTTTCCTATGCTCAGATCTCCTGATGAGAAGCATACACAATTTTGTGAAGTTAATTCCTCAAAGGTTGTCTTTTACTATGGGGATTATTTGGCCACTTGTTTTACGGAATGATCAGAGTGAGCCTGACAGTATAGACCATATCTTTGTATGTTTGATTGTGTGCAACCCCTTTATAAAAAAGTTATGTTAGAAAAAGGTGGAAAGCATTTAGCAAAATATAAATGCTTATAATGTTACAGCTTTTAACTTCAACTTTCCATGCTAACAGCTATGATTACTTTTCATTGTTACTGAAAAGTTCTTTTGTAACAAGAACTTTCAGATAAATATTTTATGATGAACTGGGCTGGATTATCTAAGCATATCATTATGCCCAAGGTAACTGATCTGCACTTCTTTGAGGTACCATGCCTTGAAAATATAGAATGACCTGCATTTCCAGCAGGAGTATTTATATTCACTTTTTAAGAGCTTAGTGACCAAAATCTATTTTTAAATAACTTGTTTTTCTGATGTGTTGATAGCAATTAATCCTTATTCAAAGATGTACTATAATAAGTTAAGCTTGTTAAATTAAACTGATTTGCCTTTCACCTCTCCCGCCTTCTTAGAAAATCTTCCTGCTTTGAGTGCCACGTAATATTGTTTATAATTGTTGATGCAAAGAACTAGAAATACTGGATAGTGGAAAGTACAAAGGAAGGGATGGCACTTTTCTTCTTTAGCACTGGGAGCGTAGTAGCCTCATGTCTGTCATCCTCTGCTCCCACAGCCTTTCTTAAAAAGAGGCCAAGGTCCAAAAAACTTGTGTTTAATTTGATGCTGTCATTTAACATTCTCTGTGGTTCTGGAACAAAGTTATTTATGCATAGGACCTAAACAGTCCTTCACAGCTGCTGCCAGCTTATACCCTGGTGATCTTTATAGCTCCTCACCCTCACCCTGGAAAGACTTCTTTTAGATGTAACATTTGATGAACACTGTGTTTCTTGGTTAGAGCCCTTGTCCAACCCTCTTCATGTTTCACACATTTAGAACTGACATTAAGATTATATCTGTTAAATATGGGGAGCCATAAGCACTTGAGAAGACAAAGAGTCTTCAAGAACAACCTGATGTAATTGAGTAATAGTGGTGTGAAATGGTATGAAATAAGCCTTAGAATAGATAGTCTGGTGTGCCAACAGGAGAGTGATGTTTCATTTTTGGCAAATTTCTCTCATTCTAAAAAGAGGCGTTTTTTAAAATTGTAGTTGAACTACTTCATCTAAACTGTGTAACTGTCCTTTTTTTAGTAAATTTTACTGAGCTTTCCCAATAATTCAGTGTATGGGGCATCCAAAGAGAAATTAATACGAAACTGAACCAAAAGCAGTAGTGTTTACATTAAAACAAAAAAAAATGTAACACTGAGAAACAGCTTATCTTCTCTTCACTCTGTTATCTGTTCATTCATATCTATTTATTTATCTAAATAAAGATAAAAAAATAAATATCTATGAAAAATGAGTTAGAGACAATGGAATAATTTTCTTTCTACAGTAAGTAATATAGCTTGAAGAACCAAAATACATGCTCCAAGTTGTCCATGCACTAAGCAAAGCAATCAACTTTTTAAAAATTCTTGCACCCAATTTGTACAGACTGCTGTACCAACCAGTGTTATTTACATACTAAATAACCAGTGTTATTTACATACCAGTGATTTACATACTAAAATATACAGATCCCTAAACTGCAAAATTTTTATGTTATAATGAAAAATGAGCACACATCTTAGCAGATAGGTGCAAAATGTTAAGTATAAGTAATGAAAAGAAACACAAGATACAATTTGGAAAGGAATGTTACTTTTTAAGAGTTACTTTTTGTTGGCACTGAAAGTAATTGTGTTCATTCTGTTCAGTTGCCTTCTGTAATTCATTAGGGCTTTTAAACTACTGAGTTAAAGATAGCTTGGACTTCCCTTAGTGAAGCTTTAATGACTAGCTTGAAGCCATTTTCTTTTAAAGAATTAACATTTAAGCATAATATTAGCTATGGGGGTAATTAACAGGTTTAGAATAATTAATTAATAAATTTCAAGGACTGTAAATTACATTGCCTAATATCAACTGTTAAAGGTTTCTTTAAAAGTTTTCTCCAATTAAAATGCTAGATTGATTTTATTTCATGAACAGGATATGGAAAACGTTGCTGTAATTTCTTTGTGGGTTCCATTAGACTCAACTCTTCATTGAAATCAGTTCTGGACTAACTAAGCAGACACACTAGGCACTCAGAAAATCTCATTTGGTATTGCTTATTATAAAATGTCTGAAATTTCATTTTATTTTTATTAGATTGGCTTGGTTTTGTAAGAAATATTTTATAGCGTGTATTGGTGGAGAAAAGAGGAAGGAGAGAGAGACAGGCTTTTGGATGGGCTTTTGAGTTTTCAGTTTTGTGCCAAAACCACTTCCTCAAGGGTGGAAAAAAGCTCTTTAGTTGAGACTCAACATATTTCATGGTTGCATCTTGGTTGGCACACTTCATTGATGTTCCAATTGAACTAAGTTAATAACGTTGATATCTGAGAAAAGCTAGAAGCACAACACATATTATAAGAATGCACATTGTACCTAACTTGTTGTTTGGTATTCTTCCAAATTAATAATTGTTTTTAGGAAGTTCCTTTCGGGTCTTCCAAGTTATTATTGGACATTGCTAGCTGATATGGGAATGGCATCCCAAAGCTTCTGATCTCTGGCATTAAATATTTTGAAGTGGAAAAAATAATACCTTAGAAAATCTTGACTGAAGATTGCTTCAAGAAAAACGGATTTAACATGTGGTTGCTAAATTGACATGTGACCTATAAAGTTAAGAGATGTCAGGTAGCAACACTACAGTGAAACTAGGCTATTCTTTATTTAAATAATGCTTTCAGGTGCTATCATACATACAGATTGTAATCAAAATGGCTATTTTATCTAAAGTCCGGGTAAAAACCATAAGAATCTGTGTTTTATCAGTAAATTGCTCAGGTTATTGCTCAGCCCAGCTAATTGCCTTCCTTTCTATGCTTCTCATCAAAGAGGAAACAAAACTGTGACCCAGTAAAGGCCAACACTGTGTAGTAGGAGCTGTCACACTCACTGGTGTTTCAGCAGAGAAGTGAGTTTTGTGCTGCCTGTCTGAATGAGGTGCTTTGGTTATGAGGAGTGAATATTGTTGGCTGTGGCAGGGCTTGGGACACCTCTTTCCCATCCCTGAAGATGTATCGACCATTCAAAGCTGCTTCATTTTTAGAATATTTTTAGCTTCTATGTATAAATGTATTAAATTACAAGGGATTTTTTGGAATCTTTTAAGTATGGTCATGTTTCTTAAGAAATGGGTGAGTTTTTACTATGTCATGCATTTTTTAACTTCAGGAATCAACTAAAACATCTTGCTTTTCTTGAATTACTGTGTGCATATGTGTCTGTACTTGATGCCTGCATCTTAAAAAGGGTAAAGCTTGATGATGTCTAGCATTTTATTAGCATTGTTGTGCGATGTAATGGCATGTAGCAGTTGTGAGAGAAGATACTGTTCTCTGACATGCTAATCCTGTGTTATGCTGGGCCATTCACAGACCATTCACATAGTCTTCATTACTTATCATTAATCTTCTGTGTCAGATCTTCTGCCTGTGATCATTCTTTACTTTAAATCCATATTTAAATATACAGAATGTGGAATTTGTGAGTAATGTGATGCCCAGGAAGGATTAACACAGCAGTCTTGGTTCTTCTTGATTTGGGTTTTCATCTTAGTAATTGATTCACTTTTAGACCAGACTGTCAAATTCTGTTCCCTAGTTTTTCACATGGATTCACTAATAATTGCAGACTTTCCTGACATCACCTCTAAAATTACGCATCAAAGTATAGTGGTTTTTAGCAGGTTCGTGTGTATTTAAAAAAAAAACAAACTGAATCTGTGTTTTTACAATTACTTGTTCAGCTTCACTCTCCTAGGAATGCTTAATGAATTTAACTGGAATTTGTGAAGTGCTTTATAATAAATATCTGTGCTCTTACTGTGTTAGAAGATGAGAAATTATTTTTGTTGTAATAACTCATTTATGAAAAAATTTATTTTAATTGTAGCACATGCCTCTTTCAGTACCTTCCAATAAGTGTGTGGATTGTTGTCTTTAACTGCTTACGTAATTTAAATAAAGATTAATATATAAGTGGTTTTAATTATGAGCAAAATTACAGTGCTTTAAACTGGTCTGGCAGAAAGCTGGCAAGAATTGGTGTGAAATGTCATTCCAGAAAACAAGCAGAAGCACTGATGCTGTTGTGCTGTGCTGTGTGTGCTTGGGAGTCAGCAAGATCTTTCTTATGATGAACATAGAAAATTAAAGAGGGGTTGTACTTGTGTTCTAGAATTGGAGTGGGTGATGAGTCAGTGTTTGTGTGGTGTGTCAGCTGGGTTTGTGATACTGTGGTGTTTTTTAATGTAGTGACTTTTGCTTTATTTTTCTCTTAGGAAGCAGTTCTAGTCATTCAAATATTTTCTTAATGACAAGAAAGACCTGCGTTTGATCAGTAACTGTAAAAGTTAGATGCGGAGATTTCAGGGGACTTAACCAAGTTGCTTGTTGCTAAAAGCATATTTAATTTTACTAGTAACGTTGTTAGGTACTTATAAATTTTGCAGATGCAATATTATACATAGATAATTTAAAAATAAAAATGTTTCCTATTATATATATGTAGAAACTGTTATTGGTAAGGTACCAGTGGTAAGTACCATTGATTAGTTAGTTTAAACAAAGCTGTGGAGCAGACTGAAAAGTAAATGGTATGGATAGTAAAATAATAGCAGACTTAAGGTCTGTAATTCTTTCACGGATTAGATACATGATATTTTGCTGGCATTCGGTTCAAAAACCTGTTCTTTTACTATTTGTAATTTGACTTCAGTCACGCATAGACTTGCTGACAGCTATTTACTAGAAGTCTTGCCTTTGCAAGAGGCTGGTACCTTGCTGTGTAGCAATAAAGATACTGACACACCAGCTGCAAGAAGTGTTTTTCAGATATGTTAATATATAAGCAGTAGAAAATGTGAAAGACTTGCACTTTGAGCAGAAGTGTGCAAATACACTAAATTTCTCATAGTTACTTGCCTGATGATGCTGTTTCATTAGAATTGTGCTTTTACTTGTATTCTTTCTTAAATATCAGTATTCAAATTACCTTTTTCAAGTTATGTGTATTAGAAAATGGTTCTGCTTAACAGTCCCCTGTGTTTAGGGCCTGATATGTGTTAGTTTGTTGGTAACTTGAAAAGAAACATTCTACAGTTTTGTAATTTGTGGAGGTCTTCTTCCACATAACAAACAATAGATATAACAAGGGGACATAGCCACAGGTTGCACCAAGAGAAGTTCAGGTTTTATATTAGGAAAAATTTATTCACTGAAAGATTGTTAAGCATGGAGAGGCTGTCCAGGGAAGTAGTGAAGTCACTGTCCGTGGAAGCATTCAAAAAACAAGTAGAAGTGGCACTTCATTGGTTTGGTGGGCATGGTGGTATTTGGTCAAAGGTTGGACTTGATGGTCTCCAGAGGTCTTTTCCAACCAATGATTCAATGATTCTATTCTATCATCGTGACTAATTTGTTTTTCCATGTGCTTTCTTTTTCATTTACATGGAATTTTATCCTTCGGTCATTTATACATTTTGATCAGATCTATTTTTGGCTATGCCAAATAATTCTGTATAATTAGTGAGCCTGTTGACTTTTTTTAAAATTGTATTTCTAAACCTTACATGTGCTGAATCACACTGGCTCTAGGAGCTCTGCTGGCAAAATCTCTCATATGAAAAATGCTTTATTATCACTCTTGCTTGTAATTGTTTTAACTAGTTATTTAAATCTGTTATGATCTTCCCTTTTGGCTTTTGTTAGCACAGTTTGTTTGGGAGGTTTTTCACCTTTTGTTAGGTAGCTTGTCCGAACTTCTTGAAAATTCAGATGTGTCCTGACACTGAAATCACACTTAGGCAGCTGCTTACCCATTCTTCAGCTGCTGCTGGTTTTTCCCATATATTTATCCATATGCTTCATCTTGCTGGTTTTGCTACAGTTTAAACTGTTTTCTTTGCTGCAGGCCTGACTTATCTGTACCAAACTTCCCTGGCTGTTCCCAGAAATCTATTTTTTTAATTTAAATGGTACACTATTTGAGTATTGTTGCAGTCCTACAGAGTGCTTTTAGGGAATAAATTTCACACCACAGTTGTTAGATCAACTGTTTAATATTTTACTTTGTCTGGAAATTATGGGTGAATACTGTCTGATCTTGATGGCTTGTTAATGGTTTTATCTAGATTAACTTATGCTGATTGCATAAAAGGCTGTCTCTGTTCTAGCCCCGTGAAGAAAGATTGTTGTGGCAAATTCCATCTGCTCTCCTATAGTGAGCATCGGGGAGAAAAAAAATCAACTTAGCTTTTTTGGTGCTTTTGTTTGAGCTCTTCTTTCATGTTTCTATTACATATTTGCCTTATAGATTCTTTCTTAACTTCGTGCCTGTTCTTGGAACAATTGGTTTTAATTGTGAATTGAGAAAGTTACTAAAAATTTGGTTTTAAAACTTATTTTGCTTTTCTTTTGTACTATTTCTGTTTAACTGGCTAAAGTATATGGGAAATCCTCCCCCATCCTGTTTTCATCGTAAAGGAGCAACATTCGTTTTTAAAGAGATGCTTTTCTACCTAAAATAACATTCTGCAGTGTTGTTTTTAATCAAGCTGGTTTTCCCAGAGCCTTTTTTTGTTATTCTTGCTTGCTTGTTTTTAATAAGTGCTGTGTGTTTAAATATTTTGGTGGTTTTGAGGGATGATCCCTGTCACGTGCAAGCATTTACACTTTGAGGCGCTTCTTTTAAATAGCTTCTTCATTTTTATCATTCCAAACAGGCTTAATTTGAATGCATTACAGTTACAATTAGAGTCTGCTTGGTTCAGGATGTAACTGGCATTGTGAACTGTGTGCTCCTGCATCAAAAGGGGTTTGTAATTTTTATGACAGCTTACAGAGGAATAATTTTGCTGTCTAAAATACTACAGTTCTTTCAGTTCTGTTGTATATACCTATCTAACAGCAGGATATTTTGGTTTCTGAGTAGTTGCTTTTCTGCTTTCATTAATAATTTCTGCAGTTTTCATTAATGAATACTGTTACATTAACTCTTGTTCACATGGTTTACAGTATTGCTCTTAATTCTGTGCTTGGAGAATGCTGTGGGTACGGACCTGTGGTTTTTCTGTGGATAATAGTACATTGACAGAAGGAAAAGGATTATCCCTCTTAACTTGGCATTTTTTTTAGACATATGTAGTAGAAGACACTTCTAGTCTTTGACTCCCAAGTACAAGAAAAATATCAACAAACTGGACTGAGTTCAGTAGAAAGCCACCAAGATGGCTGGGGGCTGAAATGGAGAGACAAGAGATTGAAACGTCTGTGCTTGTTAAACCTGGAGAAGAAGCAGTTTTGAGAGGATCTAATAGCATCCTTCCAGTGTCCAGGAGGAGGTCATCAAGAAGACACAGTCAGATGCTTCACAGTGGCAAATGGAGGGGATGACAAGATACAGTGGGTATGAAATAAAGAGGATCTAGATGGATTTTAAAGGAAGTTTGGTGGAGGTGCACAGTAGGATTTTATGGCTTTTGAATTAGTGTTGAATTTTTGGCCTCTTCAGCTTTGAACTGATTGACATGGTTGTTCTAACATTCTTTTAACACTGTATTTCCTAAAATAAAAGGAACAGGTACTGGAAAAAGTTAGGAATGTTTTGGGCTGTTGCTGTTCCAATCAGATGGAATTTGCATTCCACAGAACTTGAGTAAGAATGTTGTTCATGATTTACAATCTAATAGTGTTGTTGGACTGTATCTGACTGTGGTTTTGGGTTTGGTTTTTGCAACTTATCTATCTTGATGCAAAGTAATAACCTGTAGGATTATGGAATCCACAGGTAGTCATTATTTCAGTGTTAATGTTCCACCTATTCAGAAAACATATTTAGAAAGAGCGTTATGAATACAGACGTGAAAACAATCTTAGCAGAAAGTATGTGTAGGTAAAAACAATTCCTTTCAGGCACTTCCAGACTTGCAGAAGTGTAAGCATAACTGGAGAGATGGAAAATATCATTAGATCTCAGTAAGTAGCTTGGAGACGTAGAATACGCAGAAGCCCTACCTTTATTTGTTTTGGAAAATCACATAATATTTAGTCCTTCTTTTAATATAGAAACTTTATTCAGACTATGAGTGAAACTTGCTGTTATCTGAACTGTCTTAACTTGTACAGGTAGCATTATTTCCCCTGTTATCCTCAAACATATTTTTTTAGTTGGAATTCAGTACTGTATGGCTGAGCCTCCTGAGGAAGCTCTCCTAACCTCTGATGATAGTCGCACAAGATTGTAGCCCTCATTTACTGAACTTGGAATAAAAAAGGTGGGTTTCAGGGTTGTCCTTGCTTGCCCTAAGAATATCACCTGATATTCTCTGCAAGACATTTTATTTTTGAATCATATTAAGAAAGTGGCTCATCTAGCTCAAGATTTTGTAGTTTGTGATCTGCTAACTGAACTCCTTCATATTTCTCATTTTACAGTTCAGAAGTGATTCTTTTCTCAGAAAAACATGAAAACAGCTATTGGTTCAGCCAAGGAAGAACTGAGGAACTGGACATGTGTATATGACATTTTTTATGGTATGCTGGCCACTTGAGGTTGGACAGCATAAGGAGCAACTGTCTTTTACCCAGGATTTACTGGCTTTCAGTGTTTTTTCTCTCTCTTTTCAATTTACATTTCCAGGTTTTACTTGGATGCAAAAAAATTTAGTGTCTACAGCATAGAATGGCAGCATCTGCCAGCTGGTTATGTCATGAACCATCTCCTTTTGGTTTTGAGCATTTGGTGTCCAAGACAGTTGTCTCTTTTATGCTTCAGGTAGAAGTCAAAATGGTAGCTAGAAATGGACTGTAATATTTTATTCAAATTCTGTTATTTGCAGTTGAATACAGGACAAAGTATCTCAAGTGTATAATTAAGAGGTATAAAGTTGAACTGAAAACTTCTTTTTAATAAGAATGTTCTCTTTCATAATGAATCCTATTTGTAATAAATAATGGAATTGTCAATACAGAAATCTTCCAGAAATCTAGCACATCTGATTCCAGAAGTGTGCAGCAGCTGATATTTATGCAGCATTCCTTTCTGTTTGTGAATATACTGGTTCCATCCAGGTTATATGAACATAATGATGTGCTTAGTCATTTCTTCATCCTATCTTCAGTAGCTCTCTTGGAGCAAGAAATAACTCAAATTGCCTTCGCAAGATAAGGGCAATATGTTCTTGAAACATTGTAGACAAAAATTAGGGATTTCTTGAGGCTGGTCTGCACTGTGATCTCAAATTTGCAGACTAATCAAGAGAGGCAGAAGTGGTGCTTTTTCAGGCATGCTGGTGGCCCAGAGCCAGTATCTTGTTTATCACCACAGCATGACTGTTTGGTCCTGCTGAAAACTTTAACAGAAGATAAACTTGGGGAAAATCTGAATTGTCTTTAGTTGCATTTATCAAATGAAGAAATAGCTGCATTGGAGTTGGGGAGTACTGTATGCTGTGCTGAAAAACTTTTTTTCTCTTTCTTAATACGGTTTAAAAGATTCTTTGTTCATCTGTAAGCTGCAGGTGGCAGTTGCCAATTCTGGATCCAGCCATAAATGTCAAAAGTGCAGTAGTGAACATGTTACCTTTTTAAAAGCAGGCAATGTGTTTAAATTAGGATTTACCTAACCAGGAATCTGGTAGGTTCTAAGGCCATAAGTATTGGGCTTAATTTCTGTTGCGATTTCCACAGAAATGTTCAAATATTTGTTAAATGTGGTAGAGATTTCAAAGGCAGGAAGGATTGCAGTTACCTGCAGAACAGCACATTTTACATAGTCCTTTGTTAAAGTCAGCTGAACCAAACCTAAACAGCAAGCTTTCTCAGCTTAGCTATAGCCTTGCTAATACATCTGCATCTATTGGGGAAGCAAAAAATACCATTTCTGTGTTGTCAGGTGAACAAGGTTATATTATAAATTCTAATCCTATTTAGAAATCACATGTGGCCCAGGATTTGCTGCCTGCCTTACTGCCTCTGAGGGATCCTTAGGAAAAAGAACAGCAGTGAGCAAGCTACAGTGAGTGTTGGGATTTATTCTGTCAAACTGTGCTGCACTTTAGGTAATATGTTCTTAAGAGTGTGTTAGAATTGGAGCTTTCTCTGTTGGATGTAATGTTCTTATGTTGGTATTGGCTGCCAGTTCTTATATCAGTAATAGGTTTATGTTGTTGAATAAATGGTCTTCCTCTAAGTTTCTGTGAGCAATTTTCTCTATTAAGAAATTAATGTTCTCTAATGTTAAGTGATATTTTGCCGCTAGGATTTCCCCTTGCTCCCATCTTGTAACCACCTCTGTTTAAAAACCCCTAATCATAGGGACTAGGGTCACTAATATGTTGAAAACTACAATACTAATGAAAAAACATCCCAGCCTTTAAACAGTTTTTCTACTTAAAGAACTTATTTATCATTGTTTATAGACTCATCTGTAAGCTTACCTGCCCTTTCTTCAACACCTAACATTAGTACTCCTGCAGAATACTTTATTTTTTAGCCCATGTGTAGTTTCTTTCATTTTGTAAAGCATCTCTTCTGTGTTCAGGGGGGATGTTTTTTACATTGCTCATTCCCTTTGAATGGCATTCCTTGGTCTGGCATTTGCTGATTATCAGTTCCTTTCCAAGGCATAACATGTGAAGGGAAGGAAATTCTCTCAAACTTGCCTCTCTAGGACTATGCATGGTTCTGTACAATTTCTTCTTCCCTTTAATTTGCCTGGATTTCTTTTTTCCTATTTTTTTTGTCAGTGGTATTTAAAGGCAGGCTGTTGCTTGCACCATTTTGTTGAATATCAAAGTTATGTGACTGCTACTGTGCTACAGTTTGTTGGTGAATAAAACCTGAAACTTCAAAACCAGATATGTCTTGGAATGATTGTTTTGTTGCAACCAGGAGATCTTCTCATCAGCTCTTGAGATCTGCTTGGCTGTGCTGCAGTAGTCCTAGTCAGTTAAAGAATTGTGTGCTGTCGTGGATCCTGATTAGTTGGTAGCGTGCAACTTACATAATGGATCACATTTTTATTCTTAAATAAAAGAATTGCATTTCCTACCTGCCCTTGGGTACATTGTTTAGCAACTCATTATTTGTGACCATTAGTGCGTCTTTTCTTTGTTCTTTTCATATAATTTAGCGTTCCCTTTTCTTTGCTATTTTTTATATATTTCTATCTGGTTTTATGCATTATGTCCCTCCATCCTCCTTCATTAATTTACATTCAGCTGATATACATTGAATTTCAGCTGTTAAAAACGTTTTCCTGCTCAATGTGCAATTAGATCTGCCTTGTAGGAGCATTAAAAAATTTGTTTCTCATACTCCTTTGTCCTTACTGCTGTCCACTATGGAGCACATTTTTTGCCAAAACGGAGTTGAATAACCTGGCTGAACTTACATTGCCAGTAACTGTTATGACCTGGGAAATGGCAGACGTTTACATTTCTGGTGTACAAAGATGTAAATGTCTGACGCTTCCTTACATTTTTTAACCATGACTACCTGTTCTCTTTTTCTGATGTCAAGACTTCTTGTGCCATAAAATATTTTTTGTAGTTGTGGTTTCTATTTATCATATAAAACTTCTGTTTAAATTTTTATGTGTATTTGTATTCACACATTTCTATACTAGTTTTCTGTCTGTGTAGAATCTTACTGTTCACTTATTCCTATTACTTGCATTACTTTAGGTGTCTGATTAATTAATTTCCTCCTTTAATTTACCTCTGAAATTGTCCTAACATTTCTGAAGATCTGTTCTCATATTTTGGCATATTTTAATTCTGAATTACTTCTGTTATTTCCAGTTGTCTTCCCTTTCTAATATTGTGTCATTTACTGCCTTTCTTTATAGCTTTTGGAACTGAAACTGCTGTTGTTAATTCTGTGCTCCAGCAGTTCTCCCTCAACAATGACAATGGTTTAATCAAATTGGAGTGGATAAGTTTAATGGGAGGTACACTCCCATTGTTAGAATTCAAAGAAGGTGGTACCATCTTAGTGTCTTCATTTAATATTTTATGCTTAAACTACATTTAGTCTGTCATTCTACCTGTGGTTATTTCCCAGGCTCTCATCAGTTGTGAACAAATGACTCAACAAAAGTAAAGTTCTTTTTCTTGAACATTTACTCTTTTTAGTGTATATATCTTAGGAGAAAATGACATGTAAATCTGATTTAGGATGTAAGGTTATAGCAGTTTTGGGGCAGTTGAAATCTGTGTTGTTTCTGTGGCTCAGATGCTTTAGGGGAAGGTTGTTTGGTTTACTCTGGGTGATGCTCGGGAGAAACAACAAAATTCTCAGGAGGTTCAGTAACAAATGTTTACCTGCAAGGTTTAGTGCATTAAGGTAGAATAAATACTTGGCAAATTTTTAAATGTAGCTGTTTGGGTTTCTAATATCTATAGAAATACAACAGTATAGCCACCAGTGATGGGTGTGCACCCCTTTTGCACCTGGGCTGTTACTTTGGGTATTGTCAGCAAAGCGCAGCCACTTTTGGAAATGGTCGATTGTCTGAGCCATTAACCTGCCAGTCTCTCCAAGCTGCCTTGTCCTACAGTGGAGAGGAGAAGACAACACAGATAAATTCTGTTAGGGGATGCCCAGGTTAGTGGTTTCTGTGGGTTTGTGTGTTTGATGGGGCTTGTAGATATGCTGCTTCTCTAAGTTTGAAGTATTCTGAAACACAGATTGTCTGAGACTAAGAAATTGCTGGTTTCCTTGAAAAAAATTATGCAATTTGCTTGTCTATGTATGCCAAAGCAGAATATATAGAACTCACTTAAAATTCTAATTATGTTTTGCCAATCGTTATAAAGACATAGTATCAACATGACTGCTAAAGTTTCTGAACTTCATTCTAGAGTTTCTATTTCTAATAAAATTTTACTGCTCTGTTTCAAGGATAATTAGAAAGCACGTAGATATTTTAAAGATCAGGTTTTTAAATTTTCAATAATATTGAGAAAAAACATGCACAAAATATACTTAATACTATGTCCTTCATAAGTTGTTTATACCAGCACCATTATTTTCCAGTTAACAGGACACTGAGTACAGCTGTTAATATGCAGCTCTTTGTGTGTGTTTGTGCACGTACACATGAAGATGCAGAGTATCTGACTGTATTTAAGTCCTCAAAAATAAGTTAACTGTGAATTTTATCACAAAAAGCCATCTCTTGGGCACTGTATGTGAGAGGGAGAGAGGCATGCTTCCAGGTAAGGTAGTTCATGGTAAGGCAGCTGCCTGGTGTGCTTCCAGCTGTGTGTGGGTGTGTGTGGCAGGGGGATCATGTGCAAGAAGCTTGATGTTTCAGGCTCCCAGTCCTGGGCAGATAGTGTGCATTAGCCTTTAGATTTATAGCAATTTTAGTACTTCAACCATTTGCAGTAGTAGTCTTTTCTAGTGCTACCTGTCTTACATTATTTTTACAAGGCATGAAAGAACAAGGTATATATTTCCATCTTTAATACTCAGAGGTTTTTTGCTGGCTTGTTGTATGGCTTAAGAAAGCCATCTTTGTTGATGTTCTTACAGATATCATCAGTTCACCACTTTACTGTTGTTTGTTTATGCTCCCTCCCCAATCTGAAACTCGCATCTCCTTGTTGTTTAATCTTGTTAGGACTGTAGATTATACATGTCAAAACAAAGAAACTTCGATATTTTTCTAGGTAAGAACAGTTCTAGAATAAATTGCTCTCTGTTCTTTTTAGATGGAAGAAATAGATTCAGCTCAAGATGTATTTTACAAGATTGAATAATTATCGTAGCTCATCTTTGAACCTTATCTGCTGCATTGTTTGTTTTTTCTGAACAAGTTCCAAAATTAAACTTACATGTTTGTGGTGTTGTGAGCTCATGTGGGAAGGCAGCATGACACCCATACTCTAGGATTATTCTTGTTTAATTCCTGCTCTTCTTGCAGCCAAGCTGTGTGAGCATTCCCCATCCAGCTTCATGCAAAATTGACTATATCAGCTCATATCTGTGATGGAACAGTGGAAAACAGTGGGAAAATGGCCTCCTTTAGTTGAAACATCTGCAATATCCATAGGCCAAAGCACAGAGTCAAGAAAATAAAACTGATACTTCTGGATCAGGTAAAGAGAGATATGTTACTGGTACAAAGTGCATTTATCTTTTATGTATGAGGCATGAACTGCGTAGAGGGAAAGGGAATGGTGGAAAAAATAAAACAATTTTGAAAGATTGTTAGATAATTAGGAACCTGCAAGATGGATAGGACTATGGGGGACCTCAAATCTAAAATCCCTCTGCAGCAGGTAAGTATATCCTAAAGAATTCAAGTCACAAATGACTCAACCTCCATTTTAACTCATTATGACTTTTGTTTTCCTAATATTTTAATGGGAAAACTATTCTAGAATTTCATGTTGTTTTGGAAATCTTGTGTTTAAGCTAACTTATTTCTGATCAGTGTTTTGCCTTCACTTTAATATTTTTTAAAATTCTAATTATTTTTCTTCATAATTGATAACTTCCCTCACTTTATCATATTTTTATATGGAATTATTTTATCTCTTTAACTTTCATTTTACTAGGCCAAGTAGGTCAAATTTCTTTAATATATTTCTGTCTCAATACATTCTTTATTGTCCTGAGCATTGAAATGCCTAACTCATCACCTATAACATTTAAAAAGTGTGCTTTAGACTTTCATGAGTTGATTTGGATTTGAATGGAAATATCTATTTGAGAAAAAGATACTTATAATCATAGAATCATTTCCCCAATTGCAATTGCCACTAATGGTAGCAAAGGCTGTGAGTTCCTGGGTGCAGCAGCAGCTGTGGGCCTTCAAAAGGAATATGCTACTTGTAGACTAAACCTTTTTCAGTGAGGACATTGTAGAAGCTTGACTAATGGTATATGTAAAAATAAATTTGAATGTAAAACAATAATGAAATAAAAAATGCATAGGAGCTTTGGTTTGATTTAGTTTCAAATTCAAGCACAAACTCTGAAAAATTAAATAAATTTTGTTATTGTTAGGCTTTGAAGATTTGGTAAAAGATGTGTAGCAATAGATTTCCCCACTTTTGAGAGTAATGTGGAAATTATTTTTTTTAAAAAAACATTTTTTCTTTAACCCATATTTTTCTAGAAGTTTCTGATTGGATGACTGCCCAGAACAGAAGTATACAAGTGAGATAACATCAGCAGTTACATTTATACAACACCCTGCTTGAGAAGAAAAGGGAGGAAACCTTTTTTTTGTTGTAATGAGGAGAGGGGAAGGAGTAAAAATAACATTGAAAGATTGCTCTACACTGTAGAGATCATATTGGACTCTTATTGGTGAAAGTGATGAACTCTCCTCTTGATTCAAACATAATATGCTTGATTCAAGAGACGTTTTGAAATACCCGTTTAATGCTCGAGTAGGAATTTGAATTCTAGCAGTTGTTGTCTTTAGATGAGTTTTAAGCAATATATTTGTGTTTGTATGATCATAGCTTTCACCTGTCCCTCATCTTTCTGTGATTTGAATTTGAGAGGTGTCTCTTCAGTGTGACTGTCCAGACTCTTTTAGCGTTTTAGACGAACTTTACTTTCTTCAGTTCTTCAAGTATGGTCATCTGTGTGGGGTTTTTTTGCTGTAATCTGTATAGAGAAGAAGCCCCATGGTAGCTTAATTAAAAATTCATTGCCATTTTATGTTTGACAAAAAGCTAAACAATGCATTAGACTAAATTGTTCGTTACACTTTTATGCAAGACAGTGTAATTACGTGGAAAAAAGCCTTAACAGTAAGAATAAAATTTATCATAGGATAGTGCTAATGCATTTATGTGCAATGAGAGTCAGTTTAATTATAGTACATTTAAGATTGGTATGCCAAGGGCAGTAAACTTTATAACAACATACAAAAGTTTAATAAGCATGAAACATCATAAGAACAATGTAGACTAAACCTTCCTTGCATCCGAAAAGCTGAAATGCAAAGAAGTTTTTATTTATTGCCTCAGGTAAAAAAGTCTGTAGAAACAGATACGTGATGACAAAGCTTTGATGTTAATAAACCCAAATGGAAGTAAAAATCAAAGTGTGTAAATGGCTAGGTTATAAAAAGAAAGATGACAGAGTTATACCCTGTAATTAGGTGTAATTTGTGCTTTTGGCACAGCTATTTGTCCTGCATGAATGAGAGGTTGTCTTATGTTTTCTTGTCCCTTTATAATAGAATTGCAGTATGGGCACATCCCACTTAAAACCTCCCTAGGATTCTTTTTTCAATAAATATTTGAAAGCACTGTACATATTGATCCCCTTCTGGGAGCACTATAGTCAGTTTGCCTTTTCTAGTACTGGAAAATAATCATACACTTGAGTGTTTATAAAACACTTCCAGCTAGAAACAAAGTAATAATTTTAGAAAAAATGCAACCAAATGACAAAATTAATTTCTACCTTGAGTATAAATCATGGACTTATGTGTCATACAAGTAAATTACATCAAAACTAGAAAATAATTAATCCAATTAAATTATTTAATGAGTTGTTCTGTTTAGCAGCTGGTTGTCTCATCCATATTTTAAACTGTTGTAGGACAAATTGCTATTAATTAAATAATTTAATTTAATTGATTCCTGTCTTTGTTTTGTGGTATCTCTATACAAGACATCGAATTTTCAGTGCTGAAACCTCTTTCACAGACGTCTCTTGCTGCCATGTGAATATTTAGAAGAAATCTTTTCTTTGACTTTGTATCTTGCAAAGAAACAGAAAAAGCCTTGATTCAGGGAGAAAACAACAGATTTTACTAAAGGCTATATTTCTGTACAGGTATCAGTTTTTAAACTTTCCAGTTTAGAAATAATTACTGTATTTTTAGACATGCTGCATTCTCTGTGCCTTTCTGAAATTACTGCAAGGTTTGATACTGATGTGCAGTTTTGATCCCTGCTGTGAAGTTCAGGGCTCTCATTTGGTGGGATGTGAAAATACCCTTGCAGAGCACCTTTCACTGGGCTGCATTACATGTCTAATGTTGTGAGTCCATGAAATGCAGTTCAAGAATTGACTGTTCCTGCACTGCAAAGCCACCTGGTGAAACCTGTAGTTCTCTTATACCTAAAAATTCATGAAACAAAATGAAAAAAAATTAGTGTGATTCCTTTTTACCTTGACCTAAATGTGTCTTTTCTTCATTTTTATTGTCTCCTTTTTTATTTGAAAGTTGAGTCTGACATTCAAAAGTTCTCAGCTGATTTTTGTAAATGCTGCAGTGTGGCTGTATGGCAGTGTTGCTGGGGGCATGAGGGGCGTTTGCCTGTCCTGCAGTGCAGAAATCTACTCCTTTTTTTCTACTTTTCTTTCCAGTTCATGAAGTCTTTTTCATTAATTCTGCCCTCAAGGGCAAACTCCCTGGTGGGAAAAAGGGCTCTCTGATGATTCAGAGGTTTCCTTTCTGTTTGGGCTGGCGGGGCTGCAGATTCCATTTTTGGGGGTCTGTGCTCATTCAAGCTGAGGGATTCCCTTCTCCCACTCCAGTGTCACTCCTGACCTGTTATATGCTTCTCTTCCTACTGATGTCACGCTCTAGAACTGCTGTGGCTATATTGGGGAAAAGGATTTGGCAAGTCTGTACTTTCTTCTGCTATTAAAGGAATAATCTTATTGTTATAAAACCAGTTATGTAAGTGTTTCATTTCAGAGGTCACATTTTGGTAAGCTAAAAAGGTTGGCTAAAATTTCTGAACGCCTACATGGGATATTATTTAAATAAAATTTTAGAAGTGCAAATCCTCAAATAGTGTTTCAAGTTCTGCCCATGCTGCCAATACTTTAAAATATCTTCAGAAGATTTAAGTGAAAAGAAATAGTATAGGAATAAGATGCTACTGAAGTAATTTCATTTTTTTCTGTCAAGAAATGCAGTTCAGTAGAATTTCAAACCCCTGTAGGCTGTAATGAGAGGAGGACTTTTGATAGAAATTAAATAACAGTCCTGTGATTCAGTAGTTATAAAAGTAGATGCCTGTAGACAGCTTTTAAACTAGTTTTTCCCAGCACCATAGGATTTCTGCAGCTGTAAAACTTCAGGAAAAATTTGGAAAACTTTTCACACTGTGTATATTCAACAAGTGCCAAAGGTGCACCTTTTTCTACCTTACCTCTGTCTCTTAATTACGCGCTGATCATTATTTGGTTTTTGTTTTCAAGTAAATGGGATATTATTAGTGAGATGTGAATGAACATTCCTCTCAGAAGTGAGGAAATGCTGATCTCTGGGAGGGTTCTGTAAGTGTGGTTCACTCTGATCCTCTCCACACCATTGAGATCCACCTTTTAGTTTTATATCCAGCTTTTAAGCTGCATTTTCTAACTGCAATGGAATGAAAAGATGTGACATGTACTTCTCTCATAAGTCAAGTGGTAGAGCCATGCTCCAAATGGCTCAGTGCATTGTCTTTTTTCCACCTAACATTGTGAGTAAAGCTCTCCTGTGTAGGATTTAACTCTGTGGAATTTGGTTATAGGGGTAAAATAGAAGTGAGAGATCTCTAAAGATGGGTTTAGAGCATGGGAGTTTATTGTGAAAGAGCGTGGGTGTGAGAGGCTTGCTGGGCTGCAAGAGGCAGCTCAAAGCAGGCCAGAGAGAGAGAGAGAAAGAGGCAAAAAGAGAGAGTGAAAAAAGAGAGCGATTTGCCGTTTACAATACAATAAATCATCTTCTCTGTTGAATATTCTAATTCTCTTTAACCAATCTGAAACAAGCTACAAACTCTACAATATTTGTATGCAACCTATAAGAATCATTACATTACCATATGGGGCTATATTTTAAACCTTAAAAAAACTGCTTTTGGGAATCTCCTACGAGGCAGGCAGGGTTTGTTCTGACCTTTGGACCTGCCTAGGCAGAGGGTATTGTTCTATCAAGAAGGAGGATTACCTTCAGTCAGCTATACCATTGTTTCTTAGTTACTCTTTAACTCAAACCTTGTCTTCATCTCAATTTCAATTATACTTTCCATATTTTCAGCATCTTTTACAAGATAATCATATCTATAAGGCTTTCCTATTTCATCTTTCCCAACACTCCTGGACCGACTTATTTAAATCTGTTTCTTGGGCCCAGATATCTGCTCAAAATCACTGCTATTCTTGAAGTGCTGGTGTTAGGTGAAAATTACCACAATTTCAGTCCCACTGACACTTCTTACTCCTCACCAGATGACAACTCATGTTTTCTTAAGCCCACAGTCTGTAGCCATAAAATTATACCCTTGCTTAAGGTCAGTATTTCCCCCTGTGATTCTGGTGCTTTTTTGCTTTCTTCTTTTACTCACCCTTTCACCTCAGTTAATTATAAATTTCTTTCATACTCTCAACTCTCCAGATGTGTCAGAATGGATGTTCTCTCTCTCTGGACTGTTCTAAGCCAGGTTCAGGTTTTACCTGAATCATCTCCCACACCACCCAGCAGAGGTGGGAATATGAGGCACACAATTCCTGGACCTCCTCTGAGGCTGGACAAAGCCATGACCCTTCCAGCTGTGCCAGCTGCCACCTTTGTGTAGAAATGATGTGGTTTGCAGGACAGAAGTGCATGGTGAGGCTTCCTAGCCAGATGCTCTACCTCTGCAATTCTTCAGCTCAGACTCAGCAAGGAGTGCTTTGGAGGAATGGTTAATAATTGTTTGGGGACAGTAGTCTTGCTGTAGAGAATTTGATTTGCCTATCAATTCCTTGAAATCATTATGTTGTGGGAAAAAAATCTGAAAATTCTTTTTTTGGAGTTTTTAGTGTGAGGTGAATGAGCTTGTATAATTTCTTTTTAATTCCAGTATGTAAGCCAGAACTTTTTTCTTGTTTTCAAATGGAGCCTTTTCAAACTAAAGCATAGTTAATTCTGAAAAAAAGAGTGTGGAGTAGAAATTGGGAAGTATACATTAATGAGATTTCCAGTGTTTGGAAAAAATGCTACCCTGTACATATGAAGTGTTCGATAGCTATGACATTTTTGTATGGTGTCTTCCTAAATTGGTTTATACACAGTATGACTGTAATTTACTCTATGAAAATTGATTATTTCCATTGTCCTCTGACTCTGTTGAGGTGCTACTACTTGTTAATAACCGGGAAGATGCCTTGAGGTGAAGGAAGAATTGGAATTCCTGTGTGCAGAATTGTAGCTTTGCGTAGAGACTTAATTTTCATTTTTAATAATTGCAACACTAATCTAGATGTGTGGTTGCAAAGATTTTTTTTTTATAATGACTGGAAGACGTATATGTAGACTAGAATGAGAATAGTGCAATAAATTATCCTTTTTTCAAATATTTAACTGCAATTATGTTAGATTTATAGATAGAAGGAATTTTCTTTCTGCTTGCTCTCTCTCTTGGAGCCTGTACCAGTATACTGGAGTTCTTTGCCTGTTTTTGTTGATGTGGTTTTTTGAGTCATTAATTTGATGGATGTCAAAGCCCTGTGTTTGTTTAGAGTGTACTAGCATCATTATTTGAGATGGAGATGTTGTCATCTGGAAATGACAGGAGACATATTTGTGTTCTCCAAAGTACTCTTTCTTCAATAATGGCTTTCACTCTAACTGGTACTTTCAGAGTATGGTTAGGCCAATGGTGCAAATTGTTGTAAACCAGTTCCCTGCAAAAGATGATGATTGCTCTAAATCAGACCTGCTTAGAACATCATATCAGTTAGACAAAGACTGCTGCAGTCCCTGGACCAGTGGAATGAATGAAATTATTCTTTTCCAGGGAACCCTTAATTGTTTTAGGCCCAAGAACAGAAGGTGTTTACTTAGGAGAGTAGCAGAGCTGAAGAAGTGTGGTTGACTTACCAATTGTGACCTAGTAGTAACCTACTTCTATTGCTTCAGGTAATTCTAGGTCTGATGAGTAAAATTAAATGTATATTAATTAAATTCAAATTCTGTGCCTTTTTACTGTATTTTCTTTAAATGTGTGTATTTGCATTACAGATGAAGTAGTAGAAATAGTCCAATAAAAGTTGATTGAGTAAGGATTTATTTGATCTTCTTAAAGTTCTAGGTAGGAAGTTTTACAGTTGATATAGTTTGGTTTCTCTTGAGTGTACTGATTTTTTAAAAAGTCAAATTACTTGTTCTGAAGCAGATAAGCAGGTAAGTTGAAACTATCTAGAAGCTACAATGGAGAATTTCAGATTAGACAAAGGATTCTCCTAAAATAGTCACAGTTTTAAATTTTTCAAATAAAATTAAAGATTTGAAATGGACTTGTGCAAAACCAGAATGTGATTTATTTGAGAACATTCATATTCTGAAACATTCGAGTACTATATAGGCAATCCTGCAAAATCACTAAATTGCCTGTATGTACATCTGTGTGTATCTGTGTGTGTGTTGGTGCTTTCACACTGGAACCTGCTGAGAAAAGACAGGGAGCTTCCCATTGCTGTTGAACATTGTCCCAGTAATATCATGCCATGGAGGAAACACCTAACTAATTATGGATTGACTGGCATGGTTGTCTTACCTGCTCTGTCTCTGCCTTTCCTGTTGAGATTATTAAGAAAAGGGTTAGGTTTTCTTTGTTTGAATTAAAATCCTGACCTGTTCTAGAAGCATTAACTTTGGTATGGTATTTGCTCTAAGATTTTTTCCAATAGGCTCTAACTTGGCTTTCTCATGCTTTGATGTCTGGGCTTTGTTTCCAGACTGTGCCCCTAGATACTATAAAAATGTACTGATAGTAGTTTTTTCAGAGCACCTTTAATTTGTTTTGGTTATGAGAAAATTTTTTTCTTTGTTTCAGGAAGAAGGCACCTCTATCCATCTATGTAATTTCAACTATTCTATAATTCCATTATTTACATTTTACTGTGTCTTTGGATAAAATCCTGGTGAATTCTTTTGACATTTTTACATGTGAGCTTATGATATTTAGGTCTTTTTAAAATCAGCTTTCAGAATTCTCGTTTTATTCAGTTACTTGTATCTGCAAATTTTAAATCGGCAGTGTCTCTTCTGCTTTTAAAAACAATAATAAATTTGTTCCTTTAAATGGAAATGAGCACAGCATTATATAATTGCTGTTGTTTTTAGCTCAGATTTTTGGAGTGTACTGCAAATAAAATCCTAGCTTTTCTGTGTCCATTGAAAGCATCAAGCAAAACATAACGACCTTGATGATTTCTGACAAACAAATGAGGGTTACTTATGGCAAGCCAGCCTTGTTGAATTAGAAGCTATATTCCAAGGCTGCCTGTGAGTCTTCACAAATCCTATCACAATGGAAGCCATGGAGTAACAAAAATATTGTGAAATAAATGCCTCCTGGGTGGCTAATTATTGGCATTCTTTCCTTTTTTCCTCAAAGGGAAGCTCTGGATCTTCCCTGTAAAATGCTGTCTTGATTCGACAGCAAGAATGTTTTGGGATGGGAAGCTGAAATCTCTTCAGTGTTTTATTTGTGAGGGTTTGTTATTTATGCTTTTACTTTATTTTAAAAATAGTTTTTAAAAGGAATTTCATTAAATCTTTATGGTCATAAAAGACTGTTAATACCTTGGCTTTCTCTATTACAGCTATCATGTAAACAATTATTGCATTGTTTGTGCTGTTTCAGGGATGTTATTCCAGTTTGAAGTAAATGTTGAATTCAAAAGAACAGTTAATACACATTCTTAATTTCACATATTTTGTTTAGATGAACTAATGGAGTAAGATGACTTTTTGATTTATTATGCTTCCTTTTAAGGGAATGCCAAAGTTTTTCTTCTCATTTGAAGCAGAACTTATAATCATATTACTATTTCTCATGTGCTATTTCTTTTCTGTGAGCATTCCTATATCAGCTTGATTATTAAAAGCTTTAGATACCATAATGCTAATTAGAAAATGACAATAGTGTAATTGCATTCTCCTCATCATGGAAAAGTGGCAGATCTTAGCAAAGGAAGGAATAGAAGTTCAATTTATGCCTTCCTGTATCTGCCTGTGGGTGGCTCATATTGTAGAAGCTTTTCAATGGGCATGAAAAGTTACAGCCTTAAAGTGGAGAAATAAGTAGAAGCATAGAAAATAAATTCTCTCTAGGAAGTGTAAATCTAAAGAAATTAAAATAAATTTCCCCAGATGATGCTTTTACATTGCCCATGCACTGGATCCTTTCTCACTCGGCTGTTTCTAATAGGCCGTTGCTGATGTTCCATTAACTTCAGGTCTTTACAGAATCTGGGGAAAGATCTCTGTAAATGTGAACAACAACCACCTCTGTTGATACCTTGATGGCCTGACTTTCTATTTTTGGCTTTCCTTGGTTGTGTTGTGCATCCTTAGATTAGAAATTCATTAATGTGCATCTGTTCTTCCTTCTTTGTGGAAGCTGCCAGTCCAATATTTGGATTAAGGTTATGATTCGGAGGAAGAAATTACTTATTGTTAGGGAGGGGGGAATCTATTCTCTTCTGACCATGCTGCAAACAGCTTTTGTTACAGCATGTTCCTGTGATGATGTTTCAACCCCCCTGGAGAACTAAAACAAAAAGATGGCGATCTGGTGTTTCTGACATTAGAGATATGAAGTCTCTCTGTGTTACACAAAGCTTTGGTACATTTCTGGACATTCTGGGAGCTTTTCATTATGTTCCTTTTCTTAGTCCTAGGATAGTGAAGAAGTATTTTGCTGCATGGTAACAAGTGTTTTTCTTGTTCCAGGAATGTGCAATATTTGTCCTGAATCTGTTTTAAAAAAAATTAAAAGAAAACCATCATGTGTTTTATAAGAAAAGCTTAGTGACACAAATGTGATCACATCACTGGCTTGTTTAAAACTGCACCAAAGGAAGAGGATTTAGTTGTAGCTTTGCAGAGCTAAACAGCTGTCCTCTCAGCAAAAAGCTGTCATAGAGTGACAAAAACCTATGGCTTGCAGCTATGAAAAATCTTGCAACTTCTTACTTACGTATTTTTAACACTAATAAGAAACGGGTTTATAATTCGTAATGGTAATTCATTAGTGTAATTGTAGAATATGTAAGTAAAAACCCTTTCCTTAAATAGTAGCTTACAGCATTTATTTCCAAATCCACAACCAGTTTACTGTGTTCAACTTCTAAGACTATTAAGATTATTTTTCTCCCTTCCTTTAATAGTGTGTACCTATGTGTGTATATATATTTTTTTTTAAATGAAAGCATTGCTGCTTATCCAAATGTGTATGTTTGTAGCTGAGACTGATGCTTAGTAGTCTCAGAGCACAGCTTCAAAATCAGCCCAGCTTGTAATTTTTTATACATTAATAAAAATTAAGTAGGTTCTCTGATCTATAATCAGATAAATCCACTGACTTCATCTGAATTTTCCAATTTATACTAGCTTCACCTGGTTTATGAAAGAGAAAAATTTAGCAGAGACTAGCTAGCAAAAAATGGGAGAAGGCAGGTGGAATATAATGTAAATGTTCTACAACCCATTTTAAGATCAAATATAAAAAAGCAGAAAGCCAAATCAGAAAACCATGCTCCCTGACCTAACTCTGGAATGCAGAATATGGGGAAAATGCAAAAATAGCCTTGGAATTTCTCTGTACTATGTCATTGAGAAAGACCAATTTGTGTGTATACACAGCACATTATTTTTATACTTAATTTTCAAATGTGGTAAAACAACTCAGCTAAGCTAGCACACTAAAAGGCTTTTCTGAAAAAGAGATCTTCAAATTATACTTAATCCCTGTCTGCTTAAATTCTGGTTAAACTAAGTGAGCATAAGTTTGTCTGTAGGGCTGAGCCCAGAGTTAAGTGTTTTTTCAGATGGAAAGAGACTTAAACAAGTTTTGTGTATGTTTAAATGTTCTGGTTTGCCATGATCTACTGAGTACCTGTATTCCTGAGTCTAGTAAAAACCAGTCTGTTGGGTTGGAGATGAAGGGTCAAAGGTGTTTGGCTTTAAGTTCTTATGTTCTCTTCATATTCTGTAGCAATAGGCTGCCTTTGCAGTATTAAAAAGCAGAAATGGAAACCTGGCGAAGTGTGTGGTATTCCTATAAACTGCTGCCTTCAAGACTTCTCAACTCAAATGTCATCATCAAACATCAATATTCACAGAGCTAAGTACAAAATAAGTTAATGAGTGAAAATAGAAGAATTTAAAATCTATTTTCAACCTCTGACATTTAAATACTCTTCTAAAATTTAGGAAGCTGAGATTGCACGCAAGCATTAGAGTAGTTGGTGAAGCAGAGTCCCACTGAATTGCTCGGAAAAATGGGATGAAGGCATGGAGTTGGGAGCATGTTCACAAGAAATTTGAAAGACTATAATAATTTGGTATGTAATCATACTATTCCTTTAAATATTAAACTGATGAAACTATACCCTTTATTTAATTCAATTCCTTCTCTCTAGCTGTGTGTTTGTGTATATGTAAAATGCAGTAACACACAGTAGAGTGTGTGTTTGTTTGTGTGTATATGCACACTCATTTATATGAAATTCCTAAACTGCTCTGTGGGGTTTTTTCTTACAATAGTTCTAATACACCCATTTGAGTATATTTCATCTCCCTCTTCTCCCCACACCCTTCTCCCCTTCATGCTTCCATATTACAAAATGAAATTTACCTGGTCCAAGAAATGGCCAGTATCAAAACCTGTAATGATCCCTTTGCAGAAGTAACATAGCTGTCCAAAGTATTAATAATTGGATGAATGCATCAGTTATTCATTTACTTTTGACCTCTGAAAGTAAGAAGTTGTGGTTATTCTGAAGAAGGATTTCTTATTATTTTTAATGGTAACAATTTCCAGATTAAATAGGCACAAGAGTGGAGTTAGGATCAAGACATTTAGAATATTTTATTTAGAAGTAATTGATTCAAGTGGATAGCTATTGTGAAGTGTAGACATTTCACTGCCCCCCACTCCTGCTTGTAGCTGCTGTTGATCATTAAAATTTATAACAAATTTCCCAGCTGCTGATGCTGTCAACCAAGGTAATAGCCTCTGTTAAGCTGTAATTGGACTCCCCCTGCATCTTCCCTTGCAACATTTTGAATTCTGTTAAACTTTATTAAACTTGTGACACCCTGTGGCAGTGGTGAGCCATTGCGTATGGTGTACGCTGCAACAGAGATATTTGGAACACACTTTTGTGGTGTAGGCTTCACTTGTCAAAACTACAGTGCCTGCAGATGACTTTTGGTCTCCCAGAAGAGACACTCCCCTCAGAGGCAGGAGTAGAAGTCATGCTTGTTTGCAGCACGCTGCATTTTACAAATATTTTTTTTTTGTACTGAGCATACACACAGTTTTGATGGTTTTAGTTTGAAACTGCCTCTTTATCAGTGATGTTTCTGAAACAGTCATGTCTGTGTGCACAGCAGCAGCAAAGGGAGCAGCAAGGACAAGCAAATATTTCTGAAAGGCATGATCTTCACTGAGCTTTGTTTCATCATAAACCCTCAAAGTTATTTCATAAAGCCACTGTTAGCAATACTTGTTGTATGATCAACTAATTGAGTAAGGTAGCCAGGACAGGCAGTGTTATATGGACTTTCAGATCATTGTATTTACAGTGCTCTCCAATGATCTGTGGAGGAAGTGGTTACAACCACTTAGCCTGTGTATGGGCAAGCATTAGAGGGTGGGTCCTTATGAACAACTCAACACATCCTGAAATACTCACCAGAATGTTTGAACCTCTCCACTAGAAAGAAATATTTGCCTCCCTAAGCTGTGTTTTGCTGAATCACATTCATTTGTGAAAGTGCTGTATTATTATCTGCTAATAACTATTTGGTGGTGATTTAATGATTTGGCTTTATATCACTCCCACCAGAAAAGGCAGTAGGATGGGATTTAATACCTGCATGGCTAAACCCTGGTGTTCTGATAGAATGTGGTAAAGAACCGAACTTTTTTTGCATGTAAGTATTTAGCTCACACAGAGGAGAGATAACTTATGACATTTTTGTGTCTGCATGCACATAGGTACTTATTTACACATATATGCCTACTTTTGAGTACTGCTGCAACAGTTGTGCCCTGACACTTCTGTGGGCATCATTGAAATTAAAGGGCTTCTGAAGTCACAGATGCTTACAGCTTCCAGGTAGCTCCAGTGGCTTTGCTGGTAGATAAGGTTACTCAACCTTTCTTTTTACAAGCTTGTTTCCAGTTGTTCACAAGTGTAAAAATGTAATTGCCCACTCTGAAATTCTCTGTGTCAGGAGTCAGCCTTAGCTGGATTTTTCTGAAACTGTTCAGTGAAGGTGTGGGCACCTTAAAGTCACTGCATCTTATTATGAACTAGTAGTTATAATCAGGGCAGTTTTCTAAGTCTTTGATTTTGAGGCCATAATGTTCAACACAGCATTTAGACTACAATATAAAATGTAGTGAGTAGAATTATTTCTAATCAAAATACTAGAAATTGAAGGCAAAGCTTGAATTAACTGTGTTAGGTGGTTGGGTTGGTTGTTTTAGAAAATCACTGAAGAGTTGAGAAGAAGATACTAGACAAAACATTTAGCACAATTCACAATCGTGTTGTTCTTCCACCCTGATAGTAGATTGATTTCTTTATCCTTAGGATTACTTTCCTCTCATGAACAGAGCATATTCTGTGCCAGGGACAGAGATTCTTCATTACAGCAGTGTTTTTGCCTTACATGGTTAATACAATTGACAGTCTGTTTTCTCTTGACAAGTACATAACTGTAAGAGAAGGATTTTACCATTTTTATTACTAAATATTATTCTGAGTATGATAGTAGGTAGTTACAGGTGCATTAGGTGATGGTATAGCTGGTGTTTTTTCCACTTTTTCATTTTTGTTCTGTAGGAAATTACTGTGCAGTATCTATGTCATCTTGGAAGAGAAGATCTTTTCCTGCTGGGAATATTTTCTTGGGCTAAGTTAGGCTGATTAGAGTGTGATGAGTAGCTCTACTCAGAGCAGAAGAGTTTTGTGTAGTTAAGTGTGTTGGGCTGTGGGCTCTTTGCTCGTGTTAGCAAGGTGATGTATTTTGTATGTCTGTTGCAGTGCCTAGGAGCTGACCTTGGAGCAGGGCTGTATCAAGGGGTGGTTTGGTGAAGGGTTTGCTCTCTTTGTTGTAGAAATCAATTAGGAAGTTTGTAAGTTTGATTCAGAAGATGGAGAGAATAATATTGTGTGCCTGGTTCTAGTGTAATTTTGCTATTGCACTTACATAGACACTCATTCTTGAGGTGGTCCACCAAGAAATGGAGAATTGCATGTTTATTCTGTTCTGTGTTTTGAAAAAATTCAGTTGTTAATCTTTGGACGCCTGGTTTCCATGCCTAAGGGTGTGTCAAAACTGGCTTTGACAGATTTCATTATAGAAGAGGAGAACTTCTTGGTGGTAAATCTTAAGTGATTCCCATCCATGAGTTACACTCATGTATTAGTGCAGTGGGAACCATAAAATAGCTCCTGCTTTCTGAACCTTGCTGGAGGTCAGCTGCGTAGCAGGTCATTTTATTGAAATCTGAAGTAACAAAGAAAATTTATTAATAAGCTGCAGTGAATTTTCCATTGGCACATACTCTGTTCTTGTTTGAAATATCTTCAGCACAGTTCCTTTCTTGGTAACGTAAGGATTTACCTCCTGTTTCCTCTCTTTTCAGGGAAGACTGGGTTAAGTTGCAAGTGTTTTTATACTTTTTGGATTGCTTTGCAATTAATCAGTCATGAAAAAAAATTACAGGCACTGATTCTGCTACTGTAGTTTCAGCCATGAAGTAATTTCTAATAAGCTCAGAACAGGTGAACATTGGTGACTGATATTTTACTTTTTTTTACTTATGGTTTTATAATAAGTACTGACTTTTTGTTAAAATTGTTTTGTAAATAGCTGATAGAGTTGAGTTTTTCTGAAGGTTTTTGTAGTGTTTAAAGATTAATAATCACAGAAATGTTTAAAATGGCTAACTGGCTTATTTCTAGCATGGTTTATTTTGCAGATGGCTTTTGAAAGCTCTCTGCATTTAAAACCCTAGCATGAATTTAGAATGGCTTTGAAATATTTTTCAAGGTGGCAGGATAGAAAGAGTGTGACTTGACTACTTAATCTCTAGCTGGGGCCAAGGGTTCCTTTTACATAATCCCATCATTCTTACACTATGTTATTGCAGAGGACAGAGTAAGTGACCAATGGTTGCAAAAACCATTTGTAATTAACCAATCCCTCATGAATTTAACTGTACTATACACAACATTTTTTCTGAATTGGTAAATTTAAATGCTCTTATCTTTTTTTTTAAGTATTATTTCCTTTTTTTTGGTTACAGATAGCATTGCCTAACATTGTCTTGAAGGTGAAATAAATAAATAAAAATCATTCATGTTCCTTTCACTAATTTTTGCAACCTGGCAGCAGAAACTGAACATACTGTAAAATCACAATAAATAGTACTTTAAATGGTGTGTTGCATCTGCTATTCTGCCATAAACAAAAAAACGCAATGTTTTCTAGTGTAATTGTAACTGTAAGCTGAAATGTAAAATATTTCCTTTTACAGATTTGTGTGTTGATACTCCCTTCAGTCGTGCATCATAATTTATAGTGTAGTTTTAAACAAAAGTCTCCAATGCAGTCTTAACTAACTTTATCGAAAGTTTGTTTTGCCAGATCATTTCTGTGAATCTAAGTCACAATCAATATGCTGAAAATTGTCCAAAGAAAAGAAATCCACATGAACCTTGAAAATCAGTTCTACAAAGGTGATTTAGTATTTGCTTTTCCTTTAAAGATCAAACTTCCTCTAATAATTCCCATATAATCCCTCTGTAGTTAAACAGCACAGTAGTCATAACATGCTTGAAATGTATGCAAGGCACCAACCCAGAAGTTTTAACTCTTAATAACAGAAGGATCAAAGGACTTCACTGAAACAATTTTATTTTAAAATAAAACATGATACAGACATAAATGTTAGTATTAGTAAAAGGCTTTTATAGCATGCATTTTAGATATTTTATATTGTAGATTAAAATCAGCTCTCCTTGTCTTAGCCAGAGAAAGAAATCTTGCACACCTTCATAGTCCCAGCACCAAATGTTGTGGTTTCAGTTTGTTCTCGGGGTGATGTCTGTGCTGTAGGACAGTGCTTTGAGGACAGGGAGGTAGGTGATCTGTCACCTGCAGCTTCATTCCCTCTGAGCAAAAATAAAGTGTCTATGGTTGAAAATGTGCTTTCATGTTTTAAAAATTACTCCTAGCAGAGGGATCTATATGTTTTTTACTTTCCATGTAACTCAAGTGACTGTGTTGCTGTAGGGTACTGAAAATAAGTAAAGCTGTAATATCCCATAGCAATTGAGTGAGGTATGAAGACAGATCTGTGGCTTTTGCATTAAATATGTCTTCTGAGAACAAGTTGTGTGGGCTTGCACAATTGGCTTCTGGTCTTCAGATGACTACTGCTAAGATGAACTAAATCACAAATTTACTTATGGGTATAGATTAACCAGTGTTCCATTTTGGTTCATTTTAAATGACAAGTTTGTAGCAAGTTTCCATCCACTTTTTAGAGACTGCTATTCTGTAATGTCAGATTACAAAATAGCTTCTGCTGTGGTGAGGTGCATTTCGTCCCAATTCTTAGAGATTTTCAATTTCTTGAAGTGTACCATATCATTAATGTTGACACATTTTCTTTTTCAAGTTAATGCAGTGTCAAGTTTACACTTTAGTATTTAAATTAAATACCTCCTATCAGACATTCAGAAAGCCAGCTTTCAATATTGAAGGTGTGAAGTGATTCACCAGTGTGAATTTTACTGTTGATGACCAGCAAAAGATTTTTCTCTGCTTTACCAAAGAATATATCACATACACAGTTGATTAATTGCCAGATTTTGTATTTTGGTTAGGTTTTTAACCTGCTGGAGTATGACGTTCACATTATTCTTTTAAGTAATGGTAGTGTGTGAAAATAGTGCTAACAAGTCCCAGATAGAAAATTATTTGCCAGAAAGAGAGAAAAAGATATTAATCACATGGCACACAATCATGTTTATCAGGCACATAAGTCTGATTTCTAATTTTTTTTTAATTTTCCAAGCTAGGTCTATATCTGTCATTTTTTCTTTTGTAGTGTAGTGTATTTGAAAAATAGGTCTTGTTCTTTACTCATGCTTAGCTTCCTATATTCTTCAGGCAGAATATTATGCTCGTTTGATAAGGGTTTTCTTAAATCACTCAGATTTTCATTAGATAAACTATACAGTCCTTTGGATAGTAAATCACAGTTGGTGACTGAGCCCTTAGAAGCTGGTAAAACATGCTGGCTTTTTTATAATGTAACTGCTAGTAATGGAAACTCAGTCTGGAAAAATGGATTTTCATTATATTTAACATATAAGACATATAAAAAGATTATATATTCAATATAGTAGATGTTTGTAATGTTCTTTTCTTTTGAGTAAAGGGGACTGGTTTTAGTAGCCAAACACAGTGTGTTCCTGTTTTTATAGCAGGTCAAAAAAAAGGTGCAGCAACTTTTCCACAGTTAGTGCAAATTACTTGCCCCTGGAAGTTTCAGCTCACTCTGGATGAGCAGCAGTGAACTGACCTTGCCTGGGTTCAGCTCGAGCTTTCCCTTGAAGTTGAATAGAGCTTCACAAGAAAGCTGCAAATCTTTAATTTTTTAACAACAGGAAACAACATTTCTATATTAAAAAAATACTTTCCCTAATGATTTTGTGGTAAACGAAAGATAAGTAAGCTGTTATACTGAATATCATTCCAGTCTGATGTCATTTTATCAGTCTGTCTAGTTACATTTGTAATATTCATGCAATATGCTTTTTTAGTGCTGATTAAGCTATGCTGTTTTGTTTAACATCCACTTTTCTCTTCTCCTCCTGCTGTTTTTCCATGGTTTCATCCCCTCCTTCCCAAATTTTCTACTCGCTCTGGCTATTTTCTACTCATAAATAAAACACCTGTTCCAGTTTGAACATACCTATGAGACTATTGTGGTGAAATGGAATACATTCTTGTTTTCATGTTAAACTGTTGAAATCAACTACTAATTAGAAGTTCAATTCTTACACTTCAGCTTGTGCACTTGGCCAATCTGGAAAATAACTATTGACTTTCTATAAGTTTGAATGTTAGCAACTAAAAAGGGACATGAGGCACTTCAGCTATATGTGCTCTGTTTGTAAAAAATGGCAGCTTGTGTTGAATTCTGAATTTTCAAAATGTTACACAGATAAGGTTTTCTCTAATAGGAAAGTTGAGGTAAAGCTTTAGAAAACATCACAGAGAAACCCTACTTTGAGAAGTTAGATGACAGGATAAGTCCCATTATTTCCTTAGTAAGGAGATGAATAGAGAAAAAAAAATCAGCATAGTGCAGAGTCTGGGCATTGTAAGGGATTGTGCAGATGTGTAACATGAAGCGGTTTCATTTGTATTCTCAGAGAAGTCCAGAGGAAATCAAAACTAGCTAACACAATGAGTTTAGTTAAATTTATTAGGGGAAAAAAAGAGTAAGAGCCTTAAGACTGCTTTGAAGTTTTGCTTGCACATAGCATGGCATCATGATAGCCATCAGGTGTAATTGGGACAAAAGGGACTTTGATCTTCTTGTCATTCCAGAGTGGACCACCTTTTGAAGCAGAATCTCAGCTCTTCTAGCTAACAGATTCTCAGAGAAGGGACTTGCTTCAAATTTACTTCCAGATTGTGCTTGCTTATTTCAGATTTTCTATGTTGTTACTGCACTGTCAGTTTTGTATTTGAAGACTTCACTCTTTGCTAGCATAAAATTTAGGGGGTTTTGCCTTGGTCACGTAACAATTTAATAAGAAACTGTTCTTAGATAAACATAATACGTGGGATAATCTGGGTTTGTAGCAGAAGCTCTCCAGTGTCTGACATATTTGATGTCTGTTCTCAAGCCACTAGTGGTAAAACTCTGCAAAACTGGTTTTCACATTCTCAACACTCATTCCTGGGGTTGTATCTATTACAAAAGGTCTGCTGTTACTTTTCCTATCACAGAGTGAAATTCTTTGTCACAATGTATGAGAAATGCTTGCTTTCTTTTTTGCTGCATGTAAATGTTCAAGTAGTGACCTGCCAGTGCCCTCTAAAACATATACTTCACTACCTGAAAGGTTCCCAGAATTCATGCCAAGGAAAACTCAGGTATTACTGGCTTTAGGAGGAGTCTGTCTTTGCGCTGCTCTGTGGACATCTGCAGGAGGGGCTTGTTGCTCCATCCCTTCAATATCCCACCCTTCAAATTCAGAACTACAAGCTCACACACCTGTACCTAACCCTGACTTCTTGATGGGAGGTAGCTGCCAGTGTGATAGAAGCTTCTAATGGTCCACTTGTACTGGTCCAAACTATCTACATGTGTCAGGTTAGGCCCTTCAGTATTATGTTTAGTTAATTCAACATTTAGGTGTTCTGCCTTGATGCCAACAAGTTGAGAATATACAGCTTATCATTTTCTGTCACAAGGTTTCACTCCCTAGCATTGCTGTAAGTTGTGTGTTGATGCAGAGAGGCTTGTAGCACATCTCTTTCTGAAAATGTCCCCTGATACCACTTCTGGTAGCTGATCTCTTCCTCAGCATTTCTACCCCAGTTACTTCTTTCATCATCTCTTATGAAGGTTATCTGAGATTTATTTCCAAGTTCCAATACTTGTAAAGTATCATTTACTCCTCCAGATAAGGGGCTTTGAAATAAAGTTCGAAAGCTACAGTGTCATGGTTTGTTAATGTGTTCAAATAGTGAAATGTTTATTGCATTTTTCGTAGTAATTTGTTGAAAAGATGTGGTATAACACCATTTCTGTCTTTTCAGCTGAAGAGTCAGTGTCTTTTCCACAGGTAATGCAGAAACTCCTTGCAATTAATTTGTGTCTTCTATGACTGTGAAGAAAGTATCCAAATATAAACATCAGCAGTGCTGTGCTTATCTTTCATTTTTCTAGATTTTCTGAAAGCATATACCAAGAATGGTTGGTCTCTTCTAGTCATTTAAATGAAGTGCTGAATGCTGAGTATGTAAGTGTGGGTGATAACTATGTGCTTGCTGATCAAAGGAACTAGGGAGAGTGCAAGTCCAATAATGATTTTTCGTTGTGAAGTCCCCAGGAGCCCTAGGCTTGATCAGACAAGATAGTTGTGCTTTGAACATACATAAACTCACCCCATTGTCCATGTTTTCTTCAGATGCACCTAGTAGCTCATGAAAAAGATAAGCCAAGGTCTTAGAGGTCCTTTCGGATCCTATTTGTTAATGTTTCCAATTTTTCTATTTCTCTTCTCTGTTTAATTTTTCTTCTTTTTCTCCTTTTGCTAAAAATGCTTCAGAAGGTGGAATGGAGATATATGGAGATATCTCCTCTCCCCCCCCCGTTCCCCCACCATGATCTACTGTAACTGTTCTCATTTGGTTCTGTGTGAAGTTTTTTGTACTGTGTGGAGGTTTTTAAGACAAAGTTGTGCTTGCAACATATTATGCTAGACACAAAAGGAGTGCCTGTTCAGTTTTTCACCCCTTTCTGGCTACAGAAAGGAATTTAAAGACAATGAGCATGTCAGTCTTAGCTTTGTCCTTTGGGACCCTGGAGGAAGGCAGGCTTTCTGTGTCAGCTTTTGAAACATGAAAATACATTCACGTTGTCAAAAGTAAACTAAAAAGTAAAATATGCTATTCACAATAATGATTACAGTACATCCTAATACATGCTCTGATGAGGTTGGGTGAACTTCTAAGGGCAAGTGAGGTGTTTTCAAAGCCAGTTTTCTTGCTTTCAACAGCATCCTATTTAAAGCACTAGATTCCCTTACCAAATAACCTTTAATTCCCTTTTTTTTATATTGACATAAGTGTAAGAGCTGAATGTTGTCGCTGCATTTGCAGATACCATTGGAGTGCTCTTGCCCAATAGCCAAAAATCCCTTAAGTCAGTCATACATGAAGCTTGAAGTCTGTACAGGTCCTCTGTTCCTAGTTACAAAATGACTGTAGGCTGGTGCAGTGTCTTGCAGCCAGCATGGATTGTCCTGCAGTTGAGATGGATATAAGTCCCATGGGACTGAGGGCAGTGGTACCACACATCTGTCAGTGTGTCTGTCTTCCTTTCATGGCCCAGGTCCCTGGGGTGGCAGTGCTCAGCAGAGTGCAATGATTCTGTGTGTAACAGCAGGCTGCAGTTGTGTTAGTCCACTAACATCTCCACGTTTGGAAGGACAATCATCATCTGCATGTTCTGCTGAGGTGTTTTTGCAGTGGTGTGATGGGTCACGTTCACTCTTCCGGCAATGCAGTCAAAAATGGAACATTTAGTGATCCAAGTCATTGCTTGGAGTTGCAGCTGATTATAAGGTTGTATTCAAGCTTACTTCCAGACAAATTGTGTCAAATCATGAATATGAAGGCAACCTTCTAGTCAGAGTCATAGGTTATATATATGATCAAGCATCTGAATTACAAAAGAATGACCTACTATTTAATTTTAACCAAAATAACCATAGTGGTCAACATATGGGCTTCGTGTATTTAGACTTTTAGAAAATATAGCATATATATATGCCCTTAAAAATAAGTAAAGTAGGAGTTAATGCAGGATTTTCTCGTGTTTCTTTTACGTCCGGGCTTGGAAAAGTAGAGGACAGTAGTAATTCTTACAATTAATACAATTCCTTTGGGTTTTGACAAAATTTATCTAAAACTCAGTAGTGCTTGCTTCTGGGATGTATTCTCACACTACTATAAAGAAGTAAAAATGTTGTTTTTAATGCAGGAGCAAATTGGAATAGGCATTCCCATTCCTTCTCTGCAGAGCTACAACTGCTGTGGTTGCTGTGGTTTGGGTATTAGCTGTTATCTATTCTTTTTCTTGGGTTAGGGCAAGAAAGTGATAAAGCTTGGTATTTAATTTCCATCAACAAATATTTCCTGCCTTTCCCAAGCAGTTGGAGTTACTAATGTGAGCCATAGCTTATGTATTATTATTATTATTAATTATTTATTTATTTATTTATTTATTTATTATTTATTATTATTATTGCAAACTTTTGTGCTGTGCCTCATTTCTTACAACACTTGGTTAGGAAATAGTTAAGGCAGACATAGATTTGTCAGAGGATAAATCAAATTTCAGGTGTCCAGACTCTATGAGAAGTGAGACACCCATCACTCTCTTCTGAAGCCAGAAGGAGTCAGGGGTAACTGAGTTCTTACTTTTTATTCTGTATTTGGGAATTTGTCACAAGCACATAGACAGTGAGCAGTGAACAATACTCTCTTGGCTTTGAGCTAATGACCCGTCCGTCATCTGAGGTGACCTTGCTTAACTGTTGCTTGACATTCAAAGAGAAATTTAAGCTAATTTCAGATAAACTCATTTCTTCTTGTTTGCTGCAGTGGCCAAAAGTTATTGACTCTGTCTCCTTTCCTTGTACTTTGTCTTCTGAGAAATGAATTTTTATTTATCTTTCACTAGTGTGACTTTTGCCTCAGTATGACTTTCAACTCCTTTTGGGGAACTCTTGCACTTTATTTAACACTGTAAGTACTTTAAAAAGTGGCATTAATGTCACACTTCAGTGCCCCTGCCAGAGGAAATGGTCTTTGCAGTTTGTAAACAGAGAGAGTAAAGAGGGAGTCAGCCAGTCAATGAACAGCTCTGTTCATTGGTTGAATTTCCTCTGTTTGAAGATAACTTATACTTAGTGGTTTCTAATTAAGCATTGAAGTGTTGGCTCATGTTTTCCTGTGTTAAAAAAATAATTAAAATATGACAAACAACTAACTAAAACCTACTTAAAATTAATAAAAATGCAGCAGAAAACTGCTTCATCAAGTATTAGTCAATTGACAAGAATTAAGAGTGAGATTCTGTAGCCTTAATGGATTTCTGGCAGAAGCTAGAAGTAATCATTAAACTAAAAACCTTGAAGTAATTTTATTTTGGTTTGTTTAAGCACGGTCTTCCATTTCAAATTATTATAAATAAAAAGTAGAGCTCATTTAATTTGGGAGTTGGTGATTATTCTGCAGCATTTCTCTTGTGTAGCTAGAGCTAGTACATTGCCAAATGCTGATGCTCCAGTGAATGCAGTCTTCAAAGCTGATTCATGTCCCACAACATTTTTGTCTGCAAATCAGTGCAAGTTTATGTCAGGTTCTAGATTCAAATCATATTTACTCTTTTTAAGTAATTTTTTTGTAATGCCACAGGAATGGCATCACAAACATACAATGTATGGTTCCTTAAAATAGGTCTTCTATAGTCTCAAAGAAATACTGTTTTATGAAAGAGGAATTAAAGGCAGAGAATGAGGATTGAATGGAAGAAACCTGCAAGTTCTGTTGAAGCTTTCTCTGAGCTGATGGCACAAGAGCAGCCAGTGCCATAGCACCATTAGCCAGTGCTAAAATGGTTTCTGACATCATAGCCTAAAAAGGAGTAAATGCTTCAATTTTGTTCTTTTACAATGGAAGAAAAGCATGATTATACAGAGATGTTGGGGGCTTTCAGCTGCTGGATAAATGGGCAGTACCTTGCCCATTGAGGTAGACAGTGGTAAAGTATAATTTAAACTATGAATTGTAACTCCACAACCCTGGAAATGGAAATATTTGTTGCACTAATGCAGTGCAAAATTCTGCATTGTGTTCAAAGTTTAAAAATTCACGAGGAAGTGGCGATTCAGGGCTTCCTTTAAAGAAGGAACCCAGGCCAGTAAAGATCAGGCTGTATGAGTGGTAGCAACCTGCATGATTTATCTCCCCTCCCCTCATATACACACTCTGATCAATGTCCTTGAGTTGCTGTTGGCATGAGATGAACAGAGACTCCTTTAACACTGCATCAGTAGTATAATTAGGAAGAAAAATTAAAATACTTGAAATATTACTAAAAATTATCTTGCAAAACACAATGCTATTATTTGAAGTTCTGATAGTTTTCTTGCAAATAGAATCTGGAAACAGCTGTTGGCTTCATGCTTAGATAGGTAGAGTTGTGAATGTTTGGTGAACCAAGTTCCCAACTCCATCCTCAAGGGTGCACAGAAAGAAGCCATCAACCCGTCCCAGGTCCTAGATGGAATATTGCTGGCTGTTCATGGTTGAATATTGAACTTCAGGTAAGTGTGATTTGAAGTGGCAGGATTACATTTGGGAAAGTAAAAGGGAGTTTTGTGGCAGTTTTTTTTTTATGGCAGCTGTATGAAGCTGCTCAGAAGTGTGGAGTGATCGAAGTAGTCCCAGCAGAGATGGATTATTGGAAAAATGCAAGTGAGGTGGGCAAAGCTGCCTGATAGATTGCAAAACCATATGATTAATTATACTGATCACATGCATATGGCTGCCATATAAATAATGTATATTTGTGTGCAGAGATTTATCCTCCCCACCACCCTTTTTGTAGTAAAATTCAGAGCAGTGAATTAGGAGCGATACGATCAGATATAAAAGGATTTAGAACTGTTTAGGTGACTGAGCCAGCAGCTGGCAAACGTGGTTCACTGTGGAAAAATGTAAAATAATTAGTCTGGGAGCAAGAAACCAAAGGAAACAATGTGTGTGCTGCAATGGAACAATCATTCAGCACACTGACTAGGAAAAGGATTTGAAGGTTATTGGGGAAAAATCATTGAAACCATGGGGCTTATGCACAGCTGCAAGAAAGTAAGTTACTAGGTTGTATCAGAGGGATAAAATACAAAATAAGAGGCGATACGGTTACAGGAGTGTTAGGCTCCATCTGGAATACTGAGTATTGGTCAACGTGCCACACAAGAAATATAATGTCTGGGAAAGAGTGAAAAAGCAGTAACAGAGATAAGTATTTTATGTGTAAAGATTAGGGAAGATGATCTAGGAAAACAGATATAACTGTATATATATCCTTTTCTCTGTCCAAGGTTAAAAATTGGGAGTAATCTTAAAAATGAGGAAATAGAAATGGTGAACTTAGAAATGCATATAAAAAGTGGCAAGGATTGGGAATAAATAATTTTCAGAAAGTCTGTTGGAATACAAAATATACATAAATCCTGTAGACTTCATAAAAAGAATTAAAGGGAATGACAAATGAGATAAATTTGTGATTGAGGCTTTTAAGTTTGAAGGCAGGCAGATTTAGCTGTTTCCCTTCCCACCCCTCTTAAAGGTTTGCAGCTTGATTGATCATGGTTATTACAGCTTGTAGTGAGGAGGACACATAGTTTTTATCTATAAATTATACTTTTTTGTCTGCAAAGACTAGTTTTAAGTTTATTGGGGAGCACCCAGATTCTCCATGTTATTAGGAGTAACATATTCATTCTGCCAGCATTTTTCTGTATTTCAGAGACCTGCAACTAGAATATAAGGCTGCCTGTCCAGTGCTTCTGCAATGCCATGTCAGGATAATGATGCATTTGCACAGTTTGCCACAGGTTTGGAAATGATTTAGTGCATTTGCTGTTTTGTCAAACATGGTTCTTCAGTTAAGAAAACCAGAGAGAGAAAGGCCAGGCATATTAAAGAATGTGGTATTTAGAGTTTGTGTAAGTGGCAAAATTATAGTTAAGATGAAAAATGTGCTAAATCAATTAACTATTTTAAGTAATAAAACTCCCTTTTTTTCAGGATTCAGCACTTGGCTGGGTGGGATTCTTAGCTCTTAATGTCTAGCTAACTGCTGCAGGAGCAGTAAGACAGCATGTGAATAAATGAGAAAGAACACCATGGACTTCAGTTCTGTGGAGAGAATTAGCTGTCTGCATCTTTGGATCTAAATCAAATGCAGTGTGTCACTGGACTGAAGTCTGAGAAAGCAGTTTATCAAACTTGGTGTAAATTGCTAACTTCTCCAGGAAACCTTTTCTGTGTTGATACCTGCTCTGAAAATTTTGGAGTTACTTGGTCCCAATTGCTTCTTCTCTATTGACACATAGTTGTGTCAGCAAAAACCTTGCTGGGGTGTGACAATGCTTCTTCACTCATCTCAGCTGGGATGGAGTACATAAGACAGACACTGGTTTGCCTATGGTAAGGCAGATTTAGGTGGCTCCTGACAGCATTCAGAAGCAGAACTTAAAGGGCTTCAAAATTAAATAGCAGCCTTGATATCTGCATCTCTCTTCAGGTTTTTTTTTTCTCATAGATCTTCTATTACTTTCTGTTTCACTTCCCTTTCTGTTTCCATCATCAAAGTCACCTCACTGCAGAACCTGATCTTTAAGTCACTCTGGAGTCAGTGGAATCTCTGCAGTTTAGAAACCAGAAACATATTCTGTTACTAACACCCCTCCCAATTAGTGCTTGAGAGCTATAAAAAAAATCTGTCCCAGTGACGTATTTTTAAAAGTTAATCTTTAATAATTAAATAAAATAAAATCTGATTTTCAACCATATTGCTTCTGACCCGCTTTTTATAAGATCTTTTCAGATTGTTTGCAAGGGCTAAAGAGTAGCATGCATAATCATTAGATGGAGGTCTGAAGAGCTTTAGATGTTTGGCAATAATGAAACTGTTCTAGCTGGATTGATGCGATCAATGAAGTGTGAGAAATTAGATCAGTTTTGAGTAGAACTATGTATAGTTTAATTTGAAATGTGCAGCTGCAGTTTTGCAGAAAACAAAATATATAGCAGGCACAATGCTTATATTCAGCCTGAAGTTAAAGCATTTTTTTCCAGCTATCAATTTACAGCTTAAGATAATGGATTTTGGCAGTGTACAGAGCTATTAAGTAATGTTTATTAAAATGGATAAGAAAGGACTTAAGAGGTGGCCTGTAAAAGAATTTTTTAAAGGGTTGGTTAGTGTAATAAAGAAATAGCATTTTCTCCTAGAAGTAAAGTTTTATATCCCTGGATAAGTCATTAATGAAAAAGATTGTGGTGATATCATCTTATTATTTAATGCAGTTTATGAACTGATATGGAAACTGTACTTAGGAAATTTTTTTCACCTCTGCTGTGAGACTGAAGTGTGTTAAACATCTATACTAGAGAGAGAAATAATCAATTATATTTAATTTTGCCTCAGTCACAAAACTAGCATACAATTTGACATGACCTTAATATTCCCAGGGTCTATTATCCATTGTGCAGTTCTTCAGAATAAGCAGTAGATGTGTGAAACTCCATGCCAAAAATCATTTAAGCACTAGAAGTTTGCATGGACTGAAGGAGATGTTGGGTAAGTGCCAAGGGCACTTACATAGCCAAGGGTTGTTAAACACATAGAAACCATCCAGCTCAGGATGTCCCAGAGCTCAAAATAAAGCAATACTGAGAGACTATTTTTATTTCTTCCTAAGCATTTGCTTCTGACCAGTGCTTGAATTGATGCACACACACTGCAACTGGATTTTAAGTGCAATGTCCAACTCATTGAGGTGCTCTAACCTTGCAGCCAGACCATAAGGAAAGAGAGTTGGATGAGGTGGACCTTTGTTCTTACTAAGCACAGTCATTCCTCCTTTCTTCTGAGATCATCTATGACCCAATTCAACCTTAAATATTTTCTAAATACTTACAAGATAGGACTAGACCCATGCATGAGTTCAGCTCTGAACGTGAGCTTAAGTTTTACAGTGTATGTGTACATTTATTTGTTTTTTTTTTCTGAATAGAAGTGCTTTTGAAATGTGTGTATCTGCTAACAGGTCACAAAATTGGCTGCCAAGTCAAGGCTATGGAGCCTTGAGCAAAGGGGTGCTAAAGCACTTTTTCTGCAGTTAGAAGGTGGGTTTCAGTGTATTTGCCTTGACTGTGTCTCTTTGCAATAAGGGATGCCTTGGGGCCCCATTTTTCACTGCAGGGGCTCCCCAAAGGCTGCCTGCCTGAATGCACGTGAGGCAAGGAGAGTTTGAGCTTGACAGAGCCCATACCCTAAATGCAGTGGAGACCTAAGAAACATTTCTTTTTCACTGTCTTTCAAAATGAGTAAGTTTTTTCCTAAGCATAGTGAGCACAACCCTGTAACTGATTTCTGCCCATCTCTCCCCTGCCTTCAGTGCTACCCTCAGAATGAACCTGGGGTTTGTGGTTGATAATTGGTAAAAGCTAAAAATCAAGTCATCCATTTGTGCTTTCAAACCTTAAATTAGACAAAGACAGCATTAATTTGACTCAGTCTGATTTTACATAATTTCATCCTTCTTGAATTAAATGTCACAGTCAAACTATTTCACTAGAGAAGTCTGAGATAAAGATAATCTTAAAAACTTTGAAGAGGAGAAGAGAGAATTGCATCAGATAGAGTTTTGGACCTCCTAAAGAAATGTAAGGTTTGTGCTAATAGCACAGTCTGCTTCCAAGAATATGGCAGATTTGATAAATGAAGCAACACTGATAACTACTGAGATCTTGAGAAAGAAAATCAGCACATGCTTGATGACCTGCTTAAATGGTACTACAACCTCTGCAAAAGGTGCAGCCAGGGTGGCTGAAAAGAGCTTTATCTGGTGCAGAGGAATGTAGCACAGGGAAGTGGATGACCTACTGGGTGCAGGGTTTTCCTAGATTCAGATGCTGCAGAGAAGAAAATCTTAGCTCTGATTGTGACCTTGCAGTCTCACTGAAGGTGCAGCAGTGATGGGCTTTAAAGGGAGGATTGAGGAAACATACTTGAACTTTTATTATAGAAGAAAAGTACAAAATTGGAGAATGGAATTTATAAACCTGGTAAAAAATGAAGGGTCAATACAACACCGCTGTTATCTGGCATATGCTAGTTTGACACTCTCTGATAGCTCCAAATAAAATAAATATTTGTCAGTGTCACTCTGTTCACAGAGTTTCATATTGAATTCAGCTTGAAAATTCGAAATGAGAAAGTGACCTTGTGAATTTCTCTGATGTAAATCTAATATTCTGAACAATCAGCTCCTTCATGTCTGATTTAAAGGTATAAAGACCTCTTTGCAAACACAGTGTGTATGTGTGTAGATTTAATTCATTTAATTAATTCAAACTTCTGTTACCTTTTGCTGGTGTTCTTAACTATATCTCATCTGTTCAGTTTTCTGTGGATTTTCTATCAGGGCCTGTCAAAAACTGATTTTAAACATTCTGATCTATCTACACAGCAGTGTGCTGGAACTTTTAAGATTATCCTTGCCAGTTTTGAGTGCGATGCATTTTGCAACCTATTGAAAACTTCAATTACACAAATGCTTTGATTAAATAACGTGTGCTTTGTTCAAAGTAAGTATGTTCTTTTGAATGGGGGAAATTCTAAATTTCTATATCATTTTTTCAAGTATTTTGAATTTATTGTGAATTTTTTACTAACTGATGTTGATAAAAATATTTCATTAGTAAATGGGAATACCTGAATTTAGATAAAACTTTCACTGTGGTTTCTGTTTTTCTGAACAAGTTGAATAGCAGAATTGTTTTAGCTGTCTTTCTTCATGTAATCCCTGTGTCAAATGGAAATGCTGTAGGAGAAAAATTCTACATAGGTAGAAAGTTTAAAAAAATAAGCAAATCTATGAAAAATATGCCTGGCCATTGAAAAATATAGTTTATTTTAAGACATTCAGGTTTTACACGTGACATTGTCACAAGATCAGTGACTCCTACAGAAAACAAATCATTTGTTTAGAAGGGAAGTCAGCAGCTTTATGGAGAAATAAATATAATTTTACAACTTAATTACAGTATAAACATTTCTTGTGGTTGCAACGACTTTGTTGTTATTGTTGTATTAATCTTATAGGACATATGGATATTTGTTTTGGTGCCTCCTGGGACCTGCTAACTCCTCTGAGCATAGCTCTGACAACTCTTCTAAAGAACTTAACTTGTTAGCCATTTTTCATCTGTGTGGCTAAATGTTTAATAAATAAAGGGAGGGAAAGGTGGGGGGGGGGAGAAAGACAGAAAGAAAAGCTTTAAAGATATTCTATTTTCTTTTCTCTGCATGTTGTTTGTTATTCTCTGATTAATTTGCTACTCTGGAAGTTTTATCTATCAGTGTTAGTTCACTGAAATAAAGTGAAGAATTTCACACTTCCAGCTGCTGTTGAATGCTTTAGGAGGGTTGTTGGTGGTAGTCTTTTCTATGGCAACCTAATCAGTTAACTCCCCTTCACTTACAGCACCTTTTTAAGTACCAGACTCACTGAGAACTGAGAAAATATCTTTGTATAAGATACCTAGTAGGGGGGGGTTGAAATCTCATAGAATTCTTGTAGAATAAAAAGTATATGGTGACTTTCAGTTAGGGATTCCTTTTGTTTTCAATTTGGTTGTTTATGCAGAAGAACCTGGAGCATATATATATGTATATGTATATATGTCTCTTTTTTTTTCTCTCCCATTTGTGCGTGTCTTTATCTTGAAAAATTTGTTACAAAAGGACTCGAGAAAAGCTTTGCAAACTTCCCCCTCACTTCCAAGAAGTTTTCAGGCTTCTGGGGGAAAGAGTAATGTGATTAGCTCTGTAATGTTCACATTATCACAGAAGGGAATTCTGGCACTTTCTGAACAGTTTTCTTATATTTTCAGCAGTCTGCTACATTTAGGATTCTTAGATGTTTCTTCTTAATGGAATCATGCTTTGAATATTGTTTAATATTTGGGCTCTTCTTTATTTTAAACAGTGATTTTGTTTGTTTGTTTGTTTGTTTCAGAATATTTATAACATTTGCTTGTGCAGTTGTAATGACCTCTTCTATTTTGTTGTCTTTTGATTTTGTGGGGGCGTTGGGTGTTTTTTGCTTGATTTTAATTAAAAACCAAAAACATTTAAAACAAACCACAAACCATAAAACTCCTAATTCCTTTACCAGTATTTACAGGTTTTTAAGTGGCTTTGCTGAAGAAAGCCATCATAAGAGTGTGTGCAACTGGTAAGTTCACTGGTATGATGTATCAGTGACTTTTAACTGTTAAATATGTGAGTGCCTTAAAACAAGAGCCTTAAAGCACAACCCTGTAGGTCATGCTTTGCATGAAAAATAAATTGAGGTTCCTGTCTGAGTTGAGCCTGCAGAACTTTCTTCCAAGAATCATCGTGTTTTTAAACTGAGCTTTCTTTATGTCAGAGCCCTCCAAAAGGGAAACACTGAATCTGGATAAATTCATAACAGCTACAAATTTCTTTTAAAGTCTTTGCAGATTGACTAACTAGAAGCACTCATTTGCAGAAACTCATGAGAGCTAGCATATATGGTAATTGGATATTTAAGATTCTAGGGGTTTTTTTTTCATTCTTTGATAGTGTCGTATAAACACTTTTAGGACTTATGTACTTCCTGATTTGGTTTGAGTTCTGTTTGCTCTTCTATACAGAAACATAGTTCTTGGTCCTGGAAGATGAAGTCCAGGTTATTTCCACTTGGGGCGAGCTTGTCTTTGGTAGAGAAGTAGTTTTAAATCCATAGGTTCTGCTGCTGCATGGTTGGTTTTGATCAGTGCCGTGGTAGCCTGGTTGGCAGCTGCAGCACTGGGTGTATTTCTTGTAATGCTGTCTCAGTGTCATGATGAAAATTCCCTGGCAGAGCAAGTATCAAGTACACCTCAGTTAAAAATTAACAGGATTTACGTAATTATCTTTGGCACAGAGTGTGTTTCACGGAGTGGTACAGCAATCCAAGGCTCTTCTACATCTACTCTTGTTGGAGGCACTGTGCCATCAGCCACTGTTTAAAACATTTTGGACGTGCAAACATGTTAAGAATAGTGCTTGAACAAGATGGATTTTCTGAAATGTGTTTTGAAAACACAGAAGTGGCGGTGTTCTCTGATGACAGACAGGCAGTTTCTCTCACAGTGTTTCCCCTTGAAGCACATACATTGTGTGTAAAATATCCTGCTGATGTAATGACTTTGAGGGAAGACTTTTGGCACATTGTTGAAAACGTAGGGCATACAGAACTCTTGAAAGTGTATGTAACCATTGACAGAGATACTTTGAAGTTATTTTAAAAAGCTTGTGAAACAAATTCTGGTATGTTTCTGTTTTGTTCTGTTTTGTTTGCTTTAGCTCTCCAATTCTCACTAAGCTTCCTACTGTCTTAATTCCCATTCCATTGTATGTACCACTTCTTGCTCAGCCATTACTCAGAGTAGAATAGCTGTCTTGTTTCTAGTCCCTTGTATTCATACATGAACATAGATATATTTAAATCGGCACAATTGTTAAATGCTAAGGCAATATAATTGTTTAATTACAAAAAAGAAAACAAACACCCAGAAAACAACAACTTGAAAATGTAACCACTTTGCTTTTTACGATGTAACTCAACTGTCTGGTGCATCAAATCTAGCTCCTTTATCCTCAGGCTTTTATCTTTTTAAATTTCTTTTGAGTCTATACTGCTTAGTTTACTTACAGGCAACTTGTTTTCCCTTTTTGTCATCTTCTCCCAGTCTAGGTTTTAAACGTGCCTTCCCTTACGTTCTTCTGCTTAGGTCACTACATCCAGCATTAAATATTTTCTCCTTTAAATTCTTTTGTATGAGCACTGACTCCAGAATTTGTCTTGTTTAGAACAAAAGTTGTCTAACATTCAACCACCTACTGTTAAAGCAGGTAACTTTTTTCCTGTCTGTACTGTTTTGCAGGACCAAGCACTATGACAGTAAAAACCTTTTAAAGCTATAAATCAGGTTAATATATGGCACCGTGCAGCTGGCATGAGTTGGACAGCAAAACTTCACACAGTTTGAAGTTGCACTTCTCAAACTCAGGCATACATAGTCCTGTTTTCAAGGGTCGTAGTTAAAATTGAATCTCATGTATTAAACAGATTATCTCTTGATGTAGTTCAGAACAGATGGAGTAGAGCCTCTATCTGAGTTACCCAATCAAAGTGAGCAGTTATTTGAAAGGGCATATGGTTTCCTTCTACAGCACAAAGACACTTAAGAGGTAAAGTCCTATCAGCTCGAAAATCCTAAAGATCTGCAAGCTCAGGGTAAGCAAAATCAGATGGCTTAGAGGCTTTTCCAGCTCCTCTTGAGAAGGTGTGCTGGGAGACACTCCATACATCATTGGAATTGAGAAGGAAGAGATAAAATAAAGATATTATGGCATTTCAGAGCAAGCTGGGAAGGGAAGTGATAAAGGGAAGTGATTTGTGCCCATCCACTCTCTGGTGAGACCCCGTGTGGAGAGTTGCATCCAGCTCTGGGGACTCCCATGTAAGAAGGGCATGGACCTGCTGGGGTGACTCCAGTAGAGGGGTAAAAGATGATCAAATGGCTGGAGCACCTCTCCAAGAAAGCAGCCTTCCAGGACCTAAAGGGGAGTCACAAAAAAGCTGCAGGGGGATTTTTTGCAAGGCCATGTGACAAGGGATGATGGTTCTAAAATAAAAGAGAGCAGGTTTAGATTAATTATTAGGAAGAAATTCTTTACTATGAGTGTGGTGAGGCAGTGGCACAGGCGTCCAGAGAGGTTGTGGATGCTCCTTCCCTGGAGGTGTTCATGGCTTGGCTGGATGTGAGGCTTAGAGCAACCTGGTCTAGTGGGAAATGTCCCTGCCCATGGCAGGGGATTGGAACTAGATGATTATAAGGTCCCTTTCCACTCAATCTGTTCTATGATCCTATGGTTTTTAGAGGCAAATAGTTAAGCACTATTTATTGTTTACACATAGTAAACACACAGTGTCTTTGTTTCAAAAATCTCTACCTCCTCTTAAAGAGAAATGTATTTGTGTCTTCACATTTTAACTGCACTTTCATGGGAAGTGATTAACTGAGAAAGATCAGTGAGAAGTAGATATAACACATTTTTCACCCAAATCTACTGTCAAATACAATGTAATGAGCTCTCCCAGAAAGCTGTATGGACTTGTTTCCTGGGTGTGTTGTCTCTGAGGCATCAGTGTGGTTCCCCTGCCACTCTGTATATATTTAGTACTTCTGCACCAGTGTGTTTGAGTGGTGTGTCAGCCTCAGTAGGGGAATCTGTAAGTAGGCTGGTGTGATAACTTGCAAGTAGAGGTGAAAATGTATGGTTTGTTAAATTAATTAACTGGTTCCCTGACTTCTTAGAGCTTGGGTATCTTATTTGCCTTTCTTATATTCTGTTAGGGGAAATGTGTTAGTTTCCTACTTTGTTTTAAGCTTATGTTTAAAAATGAGTTCTGCTAAGGCAGAAATTCTAGAATTAAGTGGTGAAATTATAAACCCTTATAAACTGAGACTGTTTTCTCTATTATCCTCATGTTTGAGTTAATTCTCCATTTGGTATGGGGGCTCGTAACAGTAGATCTGCTCTGTGTGCACAATTTGGTCTGAACTCAGTGAAATGCAAAGAAAGGGAGAGAAAAATTAAAACCAAAAATGTCAGGGGTTTAGATGCAAATAAACTGCTCAGCTGCTGCTTCAAACCCAACCATCACTAATTAGTACCAGCACAGCAGAACTGACTGAGCAGCTATTTGAAAGAAAGGAGGGGAGTGGCACCTGTTAGTGCCTAGAAAGGGCTCCATCTAATTTTCAAGTGTTTATATTCAGCCGTTAAGAGCCGCCAGACACAAGACTTTTGCATTCTCATTCTTTTGTCCTTATTTTAGCAGTCTGTTCTCTGTCTCAGAAGTAGCTCCTGGGAAGGTATTTTTAATCTCTTTTTCATATTTAGGGATTTTTTAAAGACTGTTAGAGCTTTTGTTACTATAGTTGTTTGTATCATTTCATGCCACTAAATAGTCACTCAAATACTTAGAATTTATTTCCAGAGAAATATGTTCTCTTCATAAGTTACATGCTTCTTTTTCCCCATGGCTTACTTTATGTCCAGGCTAGCAGTTTGATTTGCAAGCTCAGAAAACATAATGTTGAAAAAAGTAATACATATCAATTCACATCATCAAAACGTTTTGGTTCTGATCTTATTTCTTTAACTTGGTGTTGAGTTTGGTAACATTTGGGAGCATTTGATCAAGACATGGCTGACATTCTTTATTGTGAAAGTACAAACTACTTTTGTACATACTTATACAAGCTTTCTTAAGTATTATGATCTTGAGCTTTCTGTAAGTCACATATTTCTGTCAAAGGGATTTCTTGTCAAAATTCTTTTTCATCTATCAATTATTACATCATTTGAAACTTTGAAACCTTCAGCTCTGAGCATTATTCCTTTGTGCATTTAGCATGGTGCTGGGTATGTCAACATGTGCAGCGAGTTTGGAGGTTGAGATACATTTTCTGTTATTTTGATCATTTCAAAATGGACTGGGTTGAAATTGAGATGCAATAATGACACTTGTTAACTGCAAAGTTTTTGTCGGTCATAGGGAAATTTGATACAGAGTTGCTAAATCCTTCTGGAGATCTACTGTGAATTAATGGATCCAAACCTAAGGCTCCCAGAGATCAGGCTGGCACCAACTGGATTTTAATTTCATCCCACACATTGGTTTAGTTATTCTTGTAGCAGTTAAAAGGAATGTTACAAGTTAGTTCTTTCAGATTAGAAGAAGAAAAAAAAAGTATTGATCTCCTTTTCAGATGAGGGGGGGGAAAAAGGTTTAAAATAGCTTAATTTTATTTTTTCCCAAGGAAAAAGGAAAGAAGGTATATAGATAATGGAAGAAAGAAAGGAAATGAAAGGATACAAAGAGACAAAATAAGTAGATTATATGGAAAGGAGTAAAGAAAGAAAAATTACATTTAAAAAATTACTTAAAAAAATTTATAAGCAGAAAAGATTAGGATAGAAACCTTGAAAGGCACAGGCGTATTAAAACACCAAATTCTGTGCAAAGGAACATGAAATACAATGAATGAAAGGGGAAAACATAATTGAAAGGAGAGATAAGTGTATATGATATTTTAAAGTAATTTCTCTCTAATAATCAGCAGTGTATATTTGAGTTTGAACAGAATGACTTAGCTTTTTAATGGATACAGAATTACAGATCACATGAGTGATCAGCAATGTTGCTAAAAACATAGGTAAGGGTTATCAAAGTCTTATTTATGTAACCCTTCTTTTTTTTTTTTTAAATAAAAGGAGAAGTTCAAAGCTGCAGTAAACATAAGGAGTTTCTTGAAGTTAAGCTTGCTATTTTTCATGGGGAAAAAAAATAACCACAAAAAAACCCCCAAAAACAAAAACCAACCACAAAACAACACCACCAAAAAAGAAACAACACCAAAGCCAGAGATTGAACTCCATGATTCTTTAATATTAATTCTTTAATAGTATCTTAAATTTAGGAGACTGACTGATAAACAGATTGATTATATCAATGTGAAAATTAATTGTATGCACTAATGTTGTTGCCCTTAGGCATTTCTCTGTGCAGGAAGCCAGGAAGGAAACCACAATCTTTGGTGAAGCTTGTAGACACCAGTGGCTGATCAGCTCCTGATCCATTGCTGTGTCAACTGCAGAGCATCCTCCTGGAGCCCTTTTCATGTCATTCAGTTCTAATTTACCATCAGCTGTCACAGCTTTAACCATGGGCATTCTGAAATTGGCACTGGAGGATTGATGTAAAACCAGAAAGGCAACTAAATTCCAAGTTAAAGCTGAAATTTCATTCTCAATTTTCTTGCTTACGGGGGTGCTCTGGAGCATGTGGGAACACCCAGCATTTGAAGCCCCAGCTGAACCCACACACAGGAGAACAAGCTGAGAATGGAATTCCAGCCCAAACCTTTCCACAAATGCCACATGGCTCTTTGTGGTTTGATTTCTCCTCTATGGCACCATCAGAGGCAGAAATAAACCCAAGTTAATCCTAGACTTATTTTAAGTTATGTTTACAAGAATCTTGTGGTAGTAGTAATAGATTCTTCTCACCCATTGTGCCTCTGAAATTTGAATTTTTGAATCCAGCTTGCCTTGAGTTTGCACTGTTGGAAACTGCTGAGGTGTTAGATTACAGATACCTTAATATCTGAGGTTCAGCCTTAAATTTATAATTATTCCTTACAGTACACCTGTCTTTACTTGAAACTCATTTTATGCAATAGAATTAGAGAGGAAAACTCTGCTTTTTGCCCAATATATGCATTTTTATGAGCAAAATGAGCTTTCACAGTGCTTTTTAAAATGTCAGGAATGTCAAATCTTTTTTATGTGAAGGACTCATTGGATGACTCAAGAAAAACTACTTGGAAATGAGTCAGGATTTAATTGAAGTGGGAAATTGTGGAGAGAGAGCTTGCTCCCCTCTGCACTCTTCAGATTGGCACTTCAAAAGAAGATCAAACTTAATTTTAAGTGGTTGAATCAGCCTTTTCTTCTAAACATAATTTTTATTTAATCTTTGGTTAGGCACTTGGAATAGAGATTAGAATACTTATTCAAACATTTGTCTCTTCTAAGAACAAATGGGAGTTATGCTTGTAACTTTTTTTTTCAAAAAATGAGAGCTTTTTACTTCTTCACATTATTTCCATCTCTTACCAGCTGTCTTTGGTGGGTCTGGCATCCCTGCTTATTGAAGACTGTGAGAGATACCTATTGGTGAAAAAAATAACAGTGAATGAGAGGGAGGGATACAGCTTTTAAATGAGGTGGTAACTGCTCTAGCTGACCTCACGCTTGTGTCCTGAATTTGCCGATGACAAATTTCTTTAACAGTGACAGATTGTCAGGAATTTTGCAGAAGCTTTGGAAGAAGTTAGGAGTTGGCACAGCTGACATATTTCATCCTGTTTCATCCTCATTTGTGCTAGTTTTGAAACTGATGTTCATAAGAAGTTAACCAAGGCTGTTTTGCAAATCAGGGATGCCTGTTTCACAAAAAGAAAGGAGTTAGATGAGTCCGTAATCGCATGTTACTGTATTTCTGATAGGAATATGTTCTTTTCCAAACCTAAGGCAGTCTTCAGAGTTAATATGTGAACATGTGAGCACAGAATCACAGAATATCCTTAATTTGAAGGTACCCATTAGGATCATCCAGTTCAACTCCTAGTGCTGCACCCCAAGAACCACACCATGTACCTGAGAGCATTGTCCAAATGCTCCTTGAGCTCTACCAGGCTGGTGCAGTGACCCCTTACCTGGGGAACCTGCTCCAGTGCCCAGCCACCCTCTGGGTGAAAAACCTTTCCCCAGTACCCAACTTAAACCTCCCCTGACACAACTTCAGGCCATCTCCTCAGGTCCTGTCCTTGGTCACCAGAGAGAAGAGATCAGTGCCTGCCCCTCCTCTTCCCTTCTCAAGGAAGTTGTGACTGCAATGGGGTCTCCCCTCAGTGTCCTCTTCTCCAGGCTGAAGACACCAAGTGACCTCAGCCACTCCACATACCACTTTTCCTCAGGACCCTTCACCATCTTTGTTGCCCTCCTTTGGGCATTCTCTTAACAGCTCAATATCTTTCTTCTATTGTGGTGACTGAAACTGTAACTATGTATTTCACTTAAAATTGGGATTGCTGAAATTCAGTGTTCTGGTATCAGTAACAAATTTAGCTTTAGACAGAATTCAGATAAATAGTGCAAGACTTAAGAAACTTGAAAATCCAGTTGGTTTGAACATGTTGTAGAATTCACTTTTCCTTGTCTAAACTTACTTTTTTTGTAGTTGTGCAGAAAGGTTGCTTTTCATTACATAATTTTGGTTAAAGGACAACTGTGAAACTATTTTCCACTTTTTTTAAGAATTTGCCACTGGGCGAAAATTGCTTCTGTTACTATGAGAACAAGATTATTTTAATAAGAAATGCAGCATGTTAATACCCAGCAACCATGAAATTTTCATTTGCGATTTGCAGCATTTGTTGAGTCTTGTTAACTGAGCAATTACAGAGTCACTTGTCCTCTAAAGTTTTAAAAAGTATAAAACTACATTTGTTTTACACTGCATTTGTTCTTAAGCAGTATTTTCCAGAACACTCAGGTCTGAACAGCAGCAGTGCTCTGGTGTTGTAGGCCATGATGGAGCTCTATACTGTAAGAAGCTTAAAGCAATTCTGTCCAAACCAAAGCAAGTCTCGGTTTCAGATACTTAGAGGCAGCCCACATTTTCCTTATATATCAGAATATGACTGTTTTAAATCTAAATTATGAGTATTTTGATTTTTTCCTTGTTGGTTCCCTCCCACCCTTCATTGAAACCCGAGGTTTGAGGCAAGCAAACATGCTACCAAGGAAAAATAAAAATTACTACAAGTGCTTATAGCCTATAATTCAGTGAAATATTAACAAGTCCTTAATGCTAACACATAAGTGCAAGGTGTGGGATTTAATGGCAAGTTGAAGCCTTCTATTTAGAATTATAATGAAGTAAAATAATAATATATGATAGTAATTGTTGTTCTATGATTAATGTTCAAATACACATAGTGTGTGTGCTGAATTTGAGAGTTTCTAATTTCCAGTTGTCACTTAACATCCCTGAAATCCTAAAGTGTAAATATCTCTGTTTCACTGTTTCCTTTCTTGCTGCCAGTAAGAGTAGCTGGTGCTACTCATCAGATGTTGTCAACTCGTTTTGATCCTGAGTCTTTCAGTGTTTATGATGAGAGGGAGAAGTTGGGGATTTTTTTGTTTGCTTGACTAGTTGAATCTTTGGGTTTGGTGGTAGGATCTCTGTCTCTTTTGTTGGTGTTTTCATTGCTTTTCCCATTTTTCTGACTTGTCTGAAAGACAGGCCTATACTTAAACTAGAATATCATTATTCTCCCATCTTAGGAGTTGCTCCAATTCCAAAATTAACTTCATGAGTGGGTCATTTGCATGAATACACAGCACATTTCAGCCTTTGCTGAGCCAGCCACTAATCTGGCAAAATACTATTTATTTTTTGGTGGGTTTAGGTTTTTTGTTGAGTTAGCGAGCTGAATTTGGCTCAGCAAGAGCCCAACAAGTAGCAGAGCTGGCAAACAAGGAGGTGCAGGACCACATAGCCAAGAGCAGGGGATTGGGAAGCAGAAGCAGTCTTTGGTGACATCCAGCCATTAATTTGGCTCTCCTGTGTTGTTAAAGCATGCTCTCAATGAACCCAAAAAATACTTTGACTGTCACATAAGCATTTCATTCTTTTAAGACTGTGCCATAAAAGCTTTAATTGCTGGTAGCTTTTTGTTGTGGCTACATACTGAGGTTAATCAATTTGGGTGTAGGATTTTTTCCAATTATAGCTTTGGTTTACAAATGTGGTGGGTGGTTTTTTTTCTTTTCCAGAAGGCAGATGTCATTCATGCAGAAGTAGATGAAAGGCTGTCTCTTCGAAAGCACCGCTTCATGCATTTTGCATCGTTGGAATACGAAGGAGAATATTACATGACACCAAGAGATTTCTTGTTCTCAGTCATGTTTGATCAAGTTGAACGTGAGTTGTTTTCTTGTCACTGTATTTGGGAAGGAAGAAAAACTTGCTGGGCCCCTTAGAGATGTCATTTGCAAATCACTGAATCACTGGGATAGATGCTTTGTGTTAAATAAATCAGCAGAAATCAATTTATAAACGTTGCCCATATGGATTCTCACAGACACCCCTACCCTTTACACAAGTGAAGTGAGGCTGATGATTTAGAAATCTGGTGCCTTGATGGTGACATCTCTGCATAATATACATTTCTGATCCGTATGTAGTTCCTCAATTACTTACATGCCACAGAAATTAGAGTGAGTGTTTTATAATAATATTCATACCACTCCTGGCCCTGTTATCTTCCATCCACTTTACCACTGAGTAATTCTGTGACCTTTTTTCTTAGAGGAAGCAGTGATAGGAGTGAGTTGAATCAGAGTAATAAAACACGGAGTTCAGTTCTATATTTTTGGTTTTAAATCTTCTTTGATTTTTAACCTATTTTTAAGAAACACATTTAAAAATGTGTTTTCTGAGGAGAAGATAAGAACAGCACACAAATAAAAATTGCATAGGTCATTGTCCTTGTCTGCAGTTTTTCTGGTGTCATTAATTCTGCACCATTCTTTAAGCTTCTTTTGTCTTTGTATTATCTTCTGTTGTTTCCATAATACAGTAATTTTTTTAATGAAATATGCTTTTTCCTCAAAAAAAATGGGAAATCACAGTTCTCCCAAGATTTTTTTTTTTTGCTTTGGAAAGTTTAAGTTTTCCAGTTTCCAGAGAGGATTGTCACTTACTCTGTTAGTTCATCTGCTTAGGGAAAGAGGGAGAAATGCCAACTTTAATAGTTGTTTGCTGCAATCTGCACATACTGACCAGGAGAGCAAAAGCCATTCAAAGCCTGGGATGCTCTGCCCACCTACCAGCAAATGTTGTATTGTCTTGGAAGTATTGAGCTGGAAATCCAGAAGGGAATTCAAGGTCCTGTGGAATGTTTCAGAGACAGGGATGAAGAACGAGACCAGAATGCACTTTGATTCAAGCCTGTCGAAAACCTAGGGCAGAAAGCAGTTTAAAAGAGCTGCAAGTGGTCGAAGAGTAGGACACAAGTATCTGTAATAAAAGAAGTTTCCCTGTATCTGCCAAAAATCTATAGGTGATTAGGATACATGGATTCACTGCTGACACACAGCTTCTAATATTACACAAAGCTGAATATAAATCCTTAGAAGGACTTGTTGACCTTGAGAGTCATGGAGATTTTTTAAATACTGTTTTTTAATGTATGAGTGTTACGCTTCTTTCCCTCTTAAAACTTAAGTCATTACATTAAAAACCTAAAAGGGAACTTTTTTTTGAGTTTTCCAGCCTGAAAGACAGTGAATACAGAAAATTTCAGTTTTGAAGGTGTGGTTTTCAGACAATTGTCTCTGAAGACAAGGTTAGAGAGATGCATGTTTTTCACATCCTAGCCATTCAATTGGTTACTCCAAGTATAATAGTACACATGCAGATTTTTAATTAACTGGTATGCAGTGATATTTATTTGTAATGCAGCCAGGTTAATTTCAGTTGCTTTGCTAATATGTGTAGGAAGCAGCATTAAACAGAAATGAATAAATTATGACAAGAAAAAAAAAATCTTTGTTCTAATGCATACTTGGCATTTCAAATTGAGGTCAGGCTTACCAGCAGTAGCATCACAGATGCTTGACAGAAAAACGTTGACACTTGAATCTAATTTCCTAAATATTTTTTAACCATCATGGTTAAGAATTCTTTGGGCAGTAACATAAACACAGTGGTAAGCAATTCTCTTGATTTCTCTTGCTTGGGATTTAATATTTTCATGTGACTGCAAATATACACATAACTTGATAGCAGAGAGATATGGCCTTGAAGTATTTTAAAGGCGGGGTTTTATTCATTGTATTTGGTAGTTTCATATGAGCAAAATTAACAGACCTATCTCAAGTGTCTGTCCTGGTATATTCAGAGTAGGTCAAGATAGTGAACTTAATGGCAAAGCAGCAATTATTTTGGAAGCTTTCTGCTTATATAATATAATAATTCTCTTTCACCCTGAACAGTGCCTTTAGAAAGGAAAAAGGCATGGCACCACTTATCCTAGAAAACCCTTCACTTACTGCATACTTAGATGCAGTTTTAACATACGATCCTGCATACAAATGGTGAGTCTTAAAATGCTGAATTTCAAGCTGTAATGATTTGGTTATTCTCTACCTATTTTTGATTAATTGCCAATAAGTAAAAAAACCCAAAGTACTCAGCAAAATCTGAAGCACCCTGACAGTAACCATTCATCTTCATAAATATTTGCTTGGAGTTTTCCAATTGGATGCTGTTTATAGTAATACGGAAGACTTAAGACTGTTCTAAAGTTTTGTTTCTGTTGTTCTTTTTACAGACAGTATGAAAAAATATATGACCAGCCTCATGAACTGTTTAATTATGTACATCAAGAAATAGTGCTGAGGTTGGTCTGTCCCTATTCAGAGATCTACCCTCCCATTAGGGAAAAAGGCAAGCAAAAAGAGAGATGAGAAACAGTCATGAATTGAGAATAGGAGACCTGGGCCAGCAGCCTTAGGGTTTTTTGCTCATGGGTGGTTGTCACTGGAGAATTACTTTGAAATCTCCTGTTAGTTTTTAAACATAGTCAAATTTAGCAAAAAGTAAATGTGATGTTGTGTAAACCAGATGAGTTGTTGGTGCTGGCATTAAAAAGTACCAAAATATTTTAGCTATGTGCAGATTGTCAAATGAATTCCTGTATACCGTTGGGTGGAATTTATTACTGAAGCAAAAATCTTAGGTGTGCCCTTTGACAGGGTTGCAAAACATGCAATAAATTATGATTTATTATAGAACACTTTACCAGATAAGAAAACAGATGTACAGTACAACTATATCAGCTGTCATCCAGCCTAAGTGATCTTGAACCCTGCCTGGTAGACTTTAGTTCACTACCTCTGGTCACTTGTTTCCTGGTGCATGGGTTTCTCTACTACTCATTTTCTTTAAGGTAGGCAAAAGTTGCAAAATATTGGCATTCTTGTTAATTAAATCACACATTCAAAGTTATTTACTGTCAGAGTGATAATGAAGAAAAATATTTACAGTAAGGAGAATGAGCTGATAACAAATGCAGAGTTTCCTGACAGACTTCTTGTTCTGCATATTGACAAAGCAAAGAGAAGGAATAAAGACACCATCCAAAAAAAATTTGCTTGCTTTTAGAGGCAGTGCTTCACACCAAGTTACTCTGTAAATATGTGCCTAGTTCTATTTCTGTTAGTTATTTTATGAAAGGAAGCAGCCACCTCTCTATAAACAGCAGCAAACAGTAAATGAGATGTGGTAGTATGGCACAGCTTTTTGCCAGTGCAAAACTAATATGACAGCATTTTTTTCTACTAGTTGCTGCTGTGCATACTAAATGCACCATTGGGGATTTTGGATTCATGGCTCTATATGCCATGCAATCTTGTGCTAAAACTATGTTACCACAGGGATGTGTGGCAAACCATTGCAAAATCAGCCGAGTTCTTCTGGGTAATCTGTGGGATGTTCTTGTAAATCGTCATACCTGATGCAATGATAGTTTAGTGAAAAAGTGTTCTCTGTTACTGTTCTTGTTGTGATGTAAAAATACTTCACACTGTCTAGTAATATATAATACAAATTATATTTCTGTGTTGCATCAGAAATTCTAGCACTTTTAAGATCACAGGTATGAGAAGGATAAAATTTTCATTGCAATGCAGGAGCATTTTCAAGAGACCCTTCATTAAAAACTTGTGTCTTAAACAGTTGTGCATTCTTAGGCTCATAATCCAGATTAGACAACTAATACTGTGTTAAAGCTCCATGGAATCTCTGATGTGTTATTACAGAGCATAAAAGCAAATCTGTATAAATTTTTGGAAAGGACTGCAAGAGTTGTCCTTCAGGAAATTAAGATTTTGCAATGCATTGAATCTGAACTGTGCTTATGGTTTTTTTTTCTGGAGAAGATTATTCAATTCCTTTTCCAGATAGACTATAAACCTTCAGGTTACCTTGCCTGATAACAATTGACACCTGCTAGATAAAGACTTCTGTGTCTACTCAGTCCAGATAAAATGTGTTGTAGCATCTTCATTCATTCAGCTTCTTTCATTCTACATTAGCAGGGTACCAGAGGCAGTATTTCCATGGCACTGAGGATTAGTGTGTTGTAAATTTCCTTGGAGAATTTGTTCAAGTTGGTTAAGCTTTCTGTGAGAACACAGTTGGCATGAAGTTGTAGTGTGTTTGCAGGCTTGGTATGATGTGTGGCTTCACATCACAGCACCAGCATGGTCATGGCTGTGAGGGAATCCGAGGAAAGGACACAGTGCAAGATGTGGTGGCTAAAAAATTGAATTCTCCATTGTCCTTAGTTGAGGTCAGTGCTGGTGCAGTCAGTGGTGTTAGGAGAGCCAAGAGGGATCAGTCAATAGATGAGCACTTGGGAATGAATTGAGTCAGTCTTTTTATTTTTGGGTCTCGAGTTTTTTGCCTTTGGCAGGAGTTCAGGTGTCTTCGTTTTGACCTGAATTTTGTACTCGATAACTGATCAGACTAATATGAGTCATGCATCAGTGTCAGATCTAAAATCTAAATTCAGAGTCAAAGAATAAGATAGAAGCTTGTCTAAATGGAGAAGCTTCATATGGGAAGTAGGGATTGAAGTGTTATATAGGAGCCATCGATAAGCTGGGAACTGAATTCAATCCTCTCAAATTTATAATGTGTTAACAAAGAAATTGTTTTATCTTTATCTCAGCATTTAGTGGTTTTTTAGTACAGTTATGTCATTATTGCTCAAATCCCCCAAACACGGTAGAACTGCAAGCTGGGTATGGACAACAAAGATGACCCCTTGCCCAGTGCTAGATGGAAGGTGAAGCAAACACAACCCAGAGAAGTAATATGATGGTTTAAGGTCATTATATTAATTTCTTTTGAATTTTAGAAAATGAAACAAAATCAGCCATTTCTAGCCAAAGTTTCTTAGTCATCATTATTTGCTCATTTCCTAAAGTGGAGTTGTGAGTAAAGGAAGGTACTATTCCTGTTGAGGAACTGCAGAGAAAAGCAAAGATAAACATTGATTGCTGAAAATGTCTGTCTCGTAGCTATTCCATACTCTGGATTTTACATCCTTAGTTATCCTTCATCACCCAAAAAACATTAGGAAATCCTACCACAACCCTTCAAGTCAAAGTCTTCAAAGTAATATACTTTCACTTTCCATTAAGTGTCCAAGTACATTAAAATTAGTGTTGTACTTTAAATATTGTATTGTTTTGGATCTAATGTAGTGCCTCAGCCAATTGTTGGTAATTAAATAAGCTAAATGATGGAGTTTTTTGTTTTTTCTTTTGTCCTCATCAGTTAGATGTTAACTCTGATAACTAACATACATGGGCTGTGTGTTTATCTAAAAACTAATTTGACGGTAAATAATTCTTTGTTTAGAAATATGGCAGAAATTCCTGTGATCTTGATAATGTGTAATTATGTCTGGACATACATTTTGTTGTGAACTCAGAATAAACACTATTGCACTTTCATAATTGTAGAATCACAAGGTACTGCACAACAGAATCAAAGATGGGATTCCTGAGGAGAAATGGAGTGTTCCCTCCTGCAGCATTCAAATCTGCTCTGTTGGCCAGGCTTCTTTTTTGGTGTATTTGGCCACTGTACCAACTTGTTTGTTTGCTCCCAGTTTTCAGAGAAATGGACTTGGTTGAGAGTCGGAGAAGCAGCTGCAAGGGGAGCAGCACTGAGAGCAAAGGTGTCAGGTGAGTGCTGGCTTCCAGCACTGCAGCTCTGCAGCAGCAAGGAAAGCATGCACAGTCAGATGGGAGAGCAGGAGGAAAGGGAACCATAGAGCAAAACCACTTAAAAACAAGCACATTGTTACATATCATTGCACAGGGAAAAGATGCCTTTTTTTATTCCTATTTCTATTTCCATGCCTTCAACCATGTTGAAGGTACCTGAGATACATTCCTTGTACAGTCAAATAGGAAAATATATTTTTGATTCTTAAATTTATTCTGATATTATATTAATTACATTTGTAATTAATATATATGTGGTTATGTCTGTGTGAGACAACAGTAAGGTTATATTGAGCTCATGTCTCTGTTGTGATTGATTCCTATTTTTCCCTTTGGCATCGGTGACTGGCTGAAGAGTGATGCAGATTGCGAGAGTGCTCTTACCTCAGTTGGCTGCTTACTGGTTAGGTAAAAGCTTTGGCAAGTTGTCCTGATTTGAAAATACATTAGTAGCTATTTAACTTGCTGAAAACAGTTCAATGAGAAGATAAATTGCAGCTTCTCAATGAATGAAAGCAATTTTTAAAAACTCAGCACAAAAATAGTACCGATAATAAAAGCAATCAGGCTTCAGCAGAGTTGTGTGCAAGAGGCAAGTGGTCTCAATGCACATCTTGAGGGATTTGGTTATTTAAAGTGTGAAAGTTATTGGTTATTTAATGGCATCTGAATGGAAAACAGATTGCCTGAAACAAGTGCAAATATATTGTGTGCGTACAGAATACTTGTAGTGCAAGTAATGGAAAGATCTGGTTATTAATAACAGGAGTCTGCTTGTTGTATAAACATTGTCTGCCTTAGAATTTCAGAAGTCTCGCAACAGTTTCTGCTTCAGTCAAGTGTTCCAATTTTGTGACATGCTAATGTGATATTTAAAATACCTAGTGGAGATGACTTTTTTTTTATGCATATGGGCATATTTCAAGAGCTCATACAATCATTCTTGGTCTCTGAATATTTTTCCTATCTTTAAAGATTTTTTTTTTTTTAGAACACTACTCACTGTTTCAACTCCTTTTGTAACATACTGTCAACATACCATAGAAAATATCTCTGGGATTTGTTCTCCCATTTGTTCTGGATACTTTTTGACAGATTACTTCAGTATTATTTTCTTAATAATTCCATGGAACTTAATCAGTTCTGCATAACTGACAATTAAGGCTTAACAGATGTAGCATGAAAATCAGACTCAATTTATTTTTTCACTCTTAAGTGTATTTTAATTTCTTGAAACATACGTCCTCAACACAGACAGTTATTGGTCTATACCTAAGAAGTACAATCTGGTTTTAAAAATTCCTTGGCTTGCATTCAGATATTTAAGAACTGGTGAGGATCTGCAGACCTTTGGTGGATGATAGCAGGTGCCAGGAGTGCAGATCAGGCTCCTGCCAAAATCTAGCACTCGTTGTGGCCTCATATTTTCAGTTGTTTGTAACTCTTATGGTACTGATGGTTCCGTGCTTTTACTCAGGCCAATGCTGAATTTTTATTGTATTAGTCATATGATTTATCCTTTTTGGAGTAACCTTGATACAGACTACTATTTTTTCTCCTGCTTGTTTTCATAAGGAATGCTACATTATGAAATTTTTAAAAATGCCTAGAGCAGAACCAGAGAGTATCAATCACTTTGCTTCTAGGCAGTAGCAGCAGGCAAGGTGTGCTTTGGTAAGTGAGAGAACCTGTCCTTGCTTGCCAAACAGCTGGTGTCTCCAGAGGCATCTTTGAGTTCCATGGCTCCCTGTTTGGAAAACACTGGCATCGATTCCCTAAGGGAGAAACTGGCCAGGTTATGCTCTGTTTTTCACTCCACAGCCTTGCACCTGCAGTGGGTTATAGCACCAATTGTGCTCAGTAGCCTTCCTCATCTGCTGTGAAACAAAAGCAAATACTGAGTTCAAAGAGTTTTACACTTTTTTCCACGTGTAAAGCATACAGATTTCTCTTGTTAGAGCCACCTGCTTATATGGCAGTGCCCTCCCTTGGGTTACCAGCTTCGTTACTGCAGAGGAGAATGCAGACAAGAGACAATTCTTAGTAATCAAATCAGTCTTCCAGTGATGTCCAGTCCCTCATAGAGCTCAGATCCTCACTCCACTGTCCATAATGCTAGCAAGCACCTGGTCATTCTGCTGGCTACATCGTCTCCTAGATATCTTTCAGATCTGGAGAAGCCAGAAAGTGAAAGGGTTTTACAGACACAGCTAACAAAAAAATGCCACATTTCCCTATAAATCCTGCCTTCTTTCTTACCAGACAAAGATAGTTCAGCATTGCTAGTACGTCCAAATCCATCCTACCTGGCCATTCATGGTTTTTCTAGCTGTTTTTTTCAGCTGATCAATGTACATAAAATGCCAGTGTCCAGGGCCTTTGTTCACCAAGAGCTGCAATCATACTTGGCTTAATAAAAATTTTTAAATGGGCTCCTTGCGTGGAATTTAAATAGAAGACATGGCCAAGACAGCTACCTTTTGATGTTACTCAGTTTATTCCAGTTGTCTTCCAGGACTGATGTTTCAAGTCTTCAGAATGATACAGCTCGTTTTCCCAGACGCCAGCCTTCTTTTCAAGTCTTGAACCCGTGTCCTTTGTTGCCAATACCTCTAATACTTCTGGAACTACTGAGACAGTGAAATTTTGCTGCTGCATCAGTATTGGCAAGCGCTTAGTAAGTCACGTATCCCACCAGAGCAACTGCCAGTTCCAGAAAACAGAGGACTTATCTCCATTTTTGTTCGTCTCCAGATGTTTTTGTGTTTCATTTTTGTTTCTTCTGAGGAAGGCATAAGCATGGGTTTGTGTGTCACCCACACCCTGACAATAGCATTTATTTCTTTCCTGTGGATTTGTTGGTGGTACAGAATGTGAGAGTTTCCTTCTGTTTCACTGTCAGATTTTTGGGTGAAACTATAAAACTGAATGCTCAAAAATTTAATCTGCTTCTCTGGCTTTCTTCAAATTGGCTTTCTAAGGAGAAACATTATTTGCCAGCTGTAGGTGGTAAAGGCAGTCTCTACTGCTGAAAAAGTGAGAGGGTCTTTTAAACCAGTATGGTCATTTTAAAAGTGCACTGGGCAACATAAATTGCTCTACACTTTCAGTAGAAGAAAGCTGTCCATTGTTTGCTTTTCCTTTGTACCAACTTTGAGAATTATAAAAAGCCCATTTAAAATTCGATTAGTCATTTCAGTCTCTTTTCTCTGCAGCTAAAATAAATGCTCATTTCAAGAGGACAGTTGTTATTCTTTATGTCCAGCATTTCTGTAAAGAAGAAAAAGGAAATCTGCTTAGTCAAACCTTCCTAAGAGCTCTCATATTTGTTCCACTGCTCACCTAAGTTAACGTGTAATATCTAAATATATTTTTATGGATTTATATCCTCTATTAGGGAAATACTTTATGGCTTCGTACTTGTCTTTAACATTTAAAAGCTAAGTATTACAGAATGTATCATTTATGTTCTAAAAGACAACTCCTATTTCAGCAGTTTAAAATAAAACAAACTTAAAATATAAACCTCATACATTTTTTCATACTCAATTTTAAATCATTTTTAATCACTGCTTGTATTGGAAAACAGTGACTCAAGATCTTCTCTGTTACTTGAAAGTGCTGCTGTTATCCACCCTTAAAGTAGTCACTGTCTGTTTAAACCCTCTTGCTCTTGTGCTAACATTTCCCATTTCCTAAAATACTGGATTTTTTTTCTTTTGACCCTTAGTTCTGTGGTACATTATAGATAATTAAGTTATCACTCAGCATTGGTCTTGTTAGGTTAAGCAAACCTGAGTTTATTTTTGTCTCCTCTGTCTGGGTGAGGCCATCCATTCCACAGCTTCATGCTCTTTGTTCCATGCTTTTCTGAGTCTGATTTATCTGTGTAGGGCAGCATCATTCCCTGGCTCACAGCACAATCCACTGCCAATCACTGGGGTCTAAGGGATGGAACAAGGATGGAAGTTAGGAACTTCTTAAACTAATACCATTGCTGAAACATCTGAATGTCAAAGTGAAGCTTTAGTTAAAGTGAAAAATGGTTCAAAGCAATGCTCTCTTGGACAAAATGCTGAAATGTGTGTAGCCTGTGCTCCACTCACAGTCACTACAATCGGAACAGCTTCCAGCACTGTAAGTGCTTTGGTCCTCATTTGTACCTCCATGTGTCTGCCAGGCTTGAGGATACTGGGGTGGAGCAAATTATTTTCTGCATTCTTAGACGAGGAAATTTTTTTACATAATCATTGTATGGTAATTAAAACAGAAAAAGAGAGAACTGGCAAAGAACATCCTCTTAGGAGGTCATGAACAGTCAAGGACTTGATAGCCCCAGGTAAGGTACACTTTTGCTCAGGAAATGGAAAAAATTGTTCGTTTTTTCAGTCCACATTTGGTCTTGGAGGAGAAATTAGTTTTGTCAGAGAAGCTGAGATTGGCAGAAAGGACACAACACAAGGATAGTTGGAAGTGGTGGACACAGAAGCCTCGTATACTGAAGGCTCCTTCAAGTTAAATGAGACATTAGTGGGAATTTTGATGTAAAGTGTACTTCTGCATTTGGATTTGCCTTCTTCATTATATTTACTGAATAAATAGTTCTATTTCTGTCCTGACCTATTACAAGTTTCCTCTGGTGCTTAATATGGTCAGAATTCTTCAGAAAAATCTGACTGTAAAATAAAAGCCAGGGTAAAGCCAAATATGTTTCAGAGGTTTGCTTCATCAGATTATTTGAATTCAGGGAGAGAAAAGTTAGTTTGTTGGTTTTTTTTTTTCTGGAGGAAATAGGACAACTCTAGAAAAGAACAACATTTTTTTTTTTTTAAAGAAACTCATGATCTTCTTTGTCTAGATTTTTTTTTCTGCCACATTTTTTTCTTTATCATGTGAGGAGTTTGAAGTCAAAGGGTCAAGTGATGGCTTATCTTTTGTTCTTTTATTCATTCTGCAAAGTTCATTCTTTGGTGTAGAGAAGGTGCTCTGGTTGGTGCACAAGACTTTTTCTATAAGTGTGGAAGGCTGATGGACATCATGTCAATAATTAAATTCTAAACATACTATTAGCAGCATTAATTTTTTTCTAAGTTGCAAATTGACTAAGCTGTTTTGACCAGTGTAATAAGAAATTATTAACACTTGTTTTTAAGCTCTTCTATGATTTCTCTTCAGTTCTTTCCAGTCATAGAGGAGTTCTCAGATTTTCATGATCCTGCTTCTTTTCCCATTGCCACCTTGTCTACTGAATAAAGGCAATGTTTCATATTAGTTTAATGTAACTGTCTTCATTCTGCTCTTCTGAGAAACTAACAAAATCTCTTCATTAAGCTTTTTGTCTGGCAAAAATAGGTTAAATCTTTCATAGCTTGAAAAACAGGAGCATCCTATTATCATGTACATACCCTTGGAGCCCCTGCTGTCGGAAAACTTTCCAAACATCTGTTAATTGCTATGTGGCAGATGTTAATGATGTATAAACAAGTCAGACTCAGCAGGGGCTGTTACTGGTTTGCTTAGAGCTTCTCTATGTGCTGATAACAGAATGAGCTAATCTTAGAAGTGGAAAGAAACTCCAGGCTAATTTAAAGATAAATGTGAAAATGTCATGGACCATCAACTGAAGGAAAGCAAGTCAGCCACTGACAGGAGCTCCAATTAAACAAGAGAAGGAAGAAGGAAAGAAAGACTAGAGACTGCAGTAATGCTTGAATCTGGAGAGCTATGAAAATAGTTAAGTAGGGCTGTGCAGGATCAGTAAATGCTCAAAGCAGTAGGCAGTGTCTTCTGAATGAAAATTCCTAAACATGGTTATTAGAATGTTCTTATTGTACCACAGTGGCAGTTGGAAAAAGTAATGTCATCACTGGAGTGTTGTCTGTACTAAAATGGCCTTCCTAAAACGTTCATGTAAGGTTGCACTTCAGAGCATTATAAAGGAAAAAGTAATTTCTGGAAATTCTGCCATAATGGTATTAGCTGAATTCAACTCCGAATAGCAATTCCCATTATCATTATCATCCTTGTCATTCCCAGGAATCTAAAACATCTGAAGTGCACCTACCAAAAGTCTCTTCCCTTAAAATTTTTTGTATTCTTTTTTCTTTCCTTTCTTAAGCTGATTCACTAACATTAATGGGGATTAGTGGCAATTATTAAGCTTCTGCTGAAAAAGGAAGTGATTCATTAGGTTCTGCTACAGTAGGCATCCAATAATACAGTTCATCCTTTTAATAAAGCTAATTGCAAAATGGACATGTTCCTTTGGTGAGTTTTTATGAACCCTTGACTTTCAATGGATGATGTCAGCAGAATTTGGGAAGGTGGAGAACAGATGGATAAATCATCAGTTGCAAAAATACAAGTTTTTTGGAGTAAAACGGTAGACTAATATTAAGTGGATTCTAAACAACCTTGTGTGCTTTCTTTTGCTTATATTTGTCATATCTTTTAGAAGTTCCTCTAACTGATATTCAAAATAGGTGTAAATAATTTACTAAAACCTTTCAAAATTTTTAGTTAAGAGAATTATTTCATCCCCTTTTTGTCCTCTAATGCAAATGTATTTGTTGTTTTTTCAAGAAAAGTCTTCTGCAGAGGTAAATGGGAGGTGTAACTAGCCCAGTCACCCTATGCAGTAATTGGACACCATCTAGTGGGTGTTCACTTAATCCTTTCATACCTAAGCAGAATCTATATTGGTTATAATTTACAAAGTAATTGTTCTGTAAACTCAAAAGCAACGCCCTCAGACAGCTAGTCACAGTAAATTGCATGTTCATGAATGGAGCTTTTGTTCTGAAAAAGAAGCATAATAAGGGTTTGAATTTTTGGTGTTTATTGTGCTCTGGACAGCAAGACAAAATGTCCCAGGCCTTGAGCTTAAACGCACAGTTCACATTAATGAAATTACCAATATAGAATTGTTTCCTTTCAGTAAAAATGCCCCAAATCACTGTTAAATCCAGTGCTTGGTACTCTCATGCCTCGACAAATAAGGCAAAAATGCTGTCTTGTAAGTTGTCAGTGAGAATTGAAGCCAGGCTACAGCCTTCAACTGCATGAGAATGGTGTTGCCATTAGTGTAATCAAGGGGCAAAAATCCTAAAGCTGCATGAAGCCTACCAACTATTGCATGTATTTGGTGTTAGTTTATGTTACAAAAGCACATGAAATGGATATTTTCTTTTTGAAAGGATTGATCAGGTGACTGTATTAAATTTGAGAGATGTCTTGTATTCAGGACCATCCTAGAAACAAGTGTCTGCAAGCATATGCTAAACCAAACTGGACACGGTCTTGGGCAAACAGATCCTGACTGACCTTGCTTTGAGCTTTTTCCTTTTGTCATCAGGAGAAGGACATCCTACTTACTGCAATAACCTTCAGAGCTCCTTCCAACTTCAGCTGTTCTGTTGGTGAGATAGTTTTCCTTTACCATGGGGGGAGCCCCACTTCATGGGATTTCCCAAAAGCTTCTCAGAAACTCCTGAGACCATCTTTCTCAATCACCAAAAAGGTGCTGTTTGTGATATATTCCCTAAAATGTTACCACTGGGAAGGAAGTAAGAACAATAAGATGTTCAAAAGCACGTGTCTTCTCTGTGGGGGATGTAGGGCAGCTCTGAATTCCTCAAATTCTAGATATTTGATGGAAGGACGAGGCAGTAGGAGAATGAAGCATGATTACCACCATCATTAGAATAGAGCAGCAGTAGAAATCAGACATCCTGCCCTTGGAATTTCCAGGTTTTACAACAGCAGTTCAGGAAAACATCAGCCACCTTTTCTTTTTTTTTTCTTCTAAAGGTCTGAGTAGGAAGTGCTATAATATGATAAATGACAGTTTCCCAAACTAATATTTCTTGTAAAATTCCATTATACTTTTCCAATCAGCTATCACCTCTTTGAATATTTTTGGCAATATTTCTAAGACCTTTTACTGCATGTGCTTTAGTGGAAATAAATCTTTTTAAAAAATACAAAGCATAACAAAAGAGAAAGCATTAATGATGGTGTAAATAATTCTGATATGTGATAGGGTGAAACAGGAAAACCAGTAAAAAAGTGAACTACTACATAAACTGGATCTAAGTAGCTATTTATATTTACAGTACTCTTGAGAACTCATGCAATTTATGTGAAATGTCAATGCTCCTGGTTGCTTACCCAGTGCAGTAATTTAAATTGCCTAGATGCACTAATATGTCAGTTATTTACTGCTTAGACAGAAGCACGATAAATGTCCTGTATCTGAAGAGAATTAGAGAAACCATTGCATTTTTCAAGCTGATACTATTAATAAATACAATATTTTCACTTAATATTTTGAGTTTTAATTTTAAAATGTTAGATTCAAATCATTAGGTTTTTTTCTTTCTGTTCCACTGGGAATAAGCAATATCATCAGTATCCTGAAGTTTGTGCTGAGATGAATGAGTTTGAGAAGCAAACCATGTCATAAAGAAAGGAGTTGAATTAATTTTACTAAGTTTTGAGGGAATGAGGAAAAGTCTATGGTTGTTGTCTGCCTAGACTTTAGAAAAGCCTTTGACACTGTTTCCCTCAGCATTCTCCTGGAGAAGCTGGCTGCTCTGGGTGCACTCTTCACTGGGTAAAACACTGAATGGCCAAGCCCAGAGAGTGGTGGGGAATGGAGTTACATCCAGCTGGGGGCTGGTAACTAGTGGCATTCCCCAGGGCTCAGTATTCGGGCCAACTCTTTATTGATGATCTGGATGAGGGGATCAAGTGCACTCTCAGTCAGTTTGCAGACAGCACCAAGTTTGGCAGGAATGTTGATCTGGTAGAGGGCAGGAAGGCCCTGCAGAGGGATCTGGACAGGCTGGATCAAAGGGCCAGGGCCAACTGTAAGAGATTCATCTAAGCCAAGTGTTGGCTCCTGCACTTGGGTCACAATAGCCCCAGGCAGTGCCACAGGCTGGGGGCAGAGGGCTGGGAAGCTGCCTGGTGGAAAAGGACCTGGGGTGCTGGTCAACAGCAGCTGAACATGTCCCAGTGTGTGCCCAGGTGGCCAAGAAGGCCAATGGCATCCTGGCCTGGATCAGCAGTGGTGTGGCCAGCAGGAGCAGGGCAGTGACCGTCCCCCTGCACTGGGCACTGCTGAGGCCACAGCTCCAATGCTGTGCTCAGTTCTGGGCCCCTCACTGCAAGAAAGGCACTGAGGGGCTGGAGCGTGTCCAGAGAAGGCAACGGAGCTGGGGAAGGGTCTGGAGCACAAGTGCTGTGAGGAGCAGCTGAGGGAGCTGGGGCTGTTCAGCCTGGAGAAAAGGAGGCTCAGGGGGACCTTGCCACTCTCTACAACTGCCTCACAGGAGGGTGCAGCCAGGTGGGGGTCGGGCTCTTCTGCCAGGTAACAAGTGATAGGATGAGAGGAAATGGCCTCAAATTGCAACAAGGATGGTTTAGACTGAATACTAGGGAAAAATTCTTCAGCGAATTGGTGGTCAGATATAGGAACAGGCTGCCCAGAAAAGTAGTCGAAATCACCATCACTGAAAGTGATCAGAAGACTTGTGGGTGTGGCACTTGGGGACACAGTTTTGCAGTGTTGCATTAAAAGTTGGACTTACTGATCTTAGAGGTCTTTTCCAACCTTAGTGATTCTATTGTCTTTTGAAGCCAAATCATGGAATCATTGAATCATTAAGGTTAAAAAGGTTTTTAAAATCAAATTCAACCATTAACTCAACCCTGTGGAGTCCACCACTAAACCATGGCCTTAAGCAACACATTCACATGTCTTTTAAGTACCTCCAGGGATCATGACTCCATAACTTCCCTAGGCACCCTGTTCCAGTGCTTGACAACCCTTTCAGTAAAGAAATTCTTCCAGTCTAAACGTAAACTTGAAGCCATTTTCCAAACTAATTTTAGTATTTATACTGTCTTTCAGATGTGTGAAGTATTTGTGTGCACCTAAACTGATAATGCCTGAGCCAAAGTCTGTTAGGAGCAATAGTACAAAGTGGTTGACCCACATGATTGTTTCTGGCATTGCTATCTGTAATTCTTTCAAGTTGGAGTGTTCAGTACATATCAAAGAGCAATAAACCATACAGTTACTTCATATAATTTGACGCCATTTGAAATGATTTGCAGTTCTTGCTTAGGGAATAAATTGCATCAAGGCAAAAAGGTGGAAAAGATAGTTGTCTCTGACGTATCCTTTTTTTTCCCCATATTCCAGGGTTAATAAAGTAGCTTTGTGCTAATGGTGAATTCCCACACAACAGATGAATTCTTCACCCGGCACCTCAGTTATGTTTACCAGCAAGAAGACCCAGTTTGTAATAAGCAGTCTCTAATATTCTTGTGCTTAGTCTGTAACTGGTTTGGGGGGATTTTTTGCATTTTGTGAGATGCTTTTGAAAAGTAACAGTTTGTGAAGAAAGGGAAGATCTTCAGAATACGGATTGTAAAGGAAGTAGCTGAATGAGACAATAGGAGTGGTTGCTGGAGTGGTAATGGTGGCTCTACATTGAGCACATAAGCTTAAATCAAGTTTTGCATTGTGAGATAAGAATCACTTTCTGGGTTCGTTAAGATGTTGACCTTTTCTCCCTTCATTTTGATTGGGTGATGATTTGCATACATTTTCATTCTGAATTCAAATTAATCTCTGCTTTTAATTAAGATGCAATTTGCTCAAGTTGTGTATGCAGTCAGATTTATAACTGGGTCATTTCATTGTTGTTGTCCTTACCCCTCTTTATTTGTTTTATTACAATCTTCTCTAGCCATAAAGTAAATTGCCAGAGCCCTTAGGTCAGGGATCATGACTTCTAACACTGCCTAGCAGAGGAACAGAATTAAACCTCTAGTGCTAGGAAGCTGTCATAATAGTTTATCTTCATCTGATATTAGTATCCTAACCTAGCACGTGCCATGACACTGTAGTGGGTAAAAACTAGGTTTTGTTAACAACAGGAGATGATAACTTAAAGAGAGTGATGCTACACAAATTATTCTTTATTTCAGAGTAGGATCAAGGTTCATTAATTGAGTCTTGTTGAAGGCGTAGTCTAGCTTATGCTATTCTCTTTGCTAGATAAGGCTGGCTGCAATCTCAAACATTAATTTTTGGGAGTTGTGGCTCTGCTTGCCTGCTCCTCGCCTGGTCCATAGTTTTTTGCAGAGTCAGGAGATACCATCTGTCCCAAAAATCTGAACTGCATGGTGTTTCTGTAAATTGCAGGAATTATTCTCAACTATTCTAGTCTCAGAAACGTGTGTTATGGATACAGCTCCTTCCAGCTAATCTTACTAGTCCTTTATAAGACTTTATTGCTGCAATTACACAGCAATTCTGTCTCTTGAACTGTAGTAAACTTTGTCCTTGCATCTGATTAAGTTCTTATTAAAACAGAAAATACATGCCCTTAGCACTGCTAACATGGGATAGTAGATAGGAAGCTGGAAAAAACAGATTACAGATGTAACAAATACAGAAAGCAGTAGCAGTGTGAGTTATCTGGTTGCATGCAGAAGGACTCACCTGCTCAGTTTACATATATAAAAGCTGAATGTCAGGTCAGAGGAAGCAATTGTAGCATTTCTTTAAAGGAAGGAAACAGATAAGTGCAAGACCTGGATTGGGCACCTGTCTCAACCTGGAATAAATTGTTCTTTCCCTATCTGTTTCTCTCCCTTGACTATAAAGGGAGCTTGGGGTCATGAGTCAGGATGAAGTTTGTAGAAAGAGATAATATCTTTTATTAGACCAGTTGCTCTAAGATGGAAAAATTAGACCAGCTTTTGGCCATATGAGCTCTTCAGATCTGAAATTAGGAGCAGCAGATTTCAAAGTTAATTATAAACCTTTTTCTGTGAATGTCCTCACACCATCATAGTTACAGCAAAGCACCACAGAGATCGCTAACTCAGATTTAGGCACCAAATTTTTAGGCATCTAAATGAAGCCAGAGGAACCAAGCATGAGGTGCTTATTTGGGAGTTTGAGGACTTGCATTTCACATGACACATTTTTTCTGGATGCTCCCTTCAGTGCTGAGCTCTGCCTGCCCAGAGGACTGACAGCCTCTCCTGCTGGGAAATGCTCAGTTGCAATTGTGCTTCTTGCTGCTTGTGTATTTCGTGTGAAGTCTTGGCTTGCTTCACATCCTCCCTTTGCAGGGCTGCCCTTACAGACCTGTTAGGCTGCTCTGGTTATTTGGGAAAAGTGACTTTCTGTATCCTGTATGTCTTTGCAGTACAAGTCATGTGGAGGTTTGAACATATTCTCAGCTTTTCCTTACCTGCAGCTTGGATATGTTATTCGAAAGAGAGCAAATCTGGGAGTATGTAATTTTTCCTGGATAATATCTAAGGAGAAGTTGTTCCCCTGCTCTCCCTGCCATTCCTACAGACTCCTGCTACAGTCCCAGTGAGGACTGAGCTGTTCTCAAGCACTCTAGTGGGCACCACAGTGTCTGCTTTTACCCAGGTGCCTTTGGTTGTTTTGGAACTCCTGGTGACTCGGTGCCATGCTCTCTTTAAGAGGTTTTGAAAACTTGCTTATCTTAATTCTTTTGTCTGTTTCAGTTTCCTAAAGGACTGTGTCATCCTTTGATGTTTCCTCCCTGCATCAGCATCCCACCCTTTTATTCCCGGGGCTGCCTGACTCACTGAGAAACCTCCTGGTGCTGACTTGCTCTGATGCAACTGCTCTTCTGAAATGGAGATTTGCCAGCGCTGGCCCCATCCCAGCACTCTGTATTTCTTGTTTCCTCAGAGGAGCGATTGCTTTAAATAAAGAAGGGCAGATGCAAAGCTTGTTTTGTAAAGCATAGCAGAAGATTCTATTATTGCAAATTGCCTTTTCCATTGGGCATACTTGAATTCAATTCAGGTGGTTCAATTTACTAATTCATGTGATTGAAATGACTTTTATCAATTATCTTTCAATGGAGCAATGCGATTGTTCAGTAAAAGCTTTCTAGCTGAAGTGGGTTCTTAATTCATTTAAATTGCATGCTCATTTATTATTCAGATATTGGTTTGCCAGGATCTAGCATAGCAATCTGACCACTTGGTTTGTCATGCTTTCAAAAAGCCTTGTATTTTTTTGCTATCCTTAATTTATCTCCAATATCACCAGTAATTCTAAAGGAGGCCTTAAAGAACTAATTACTAGCTTGGATTTTTGTCCTCTATTGGTTTCATTAGCAGTAAGTACTTTATAAATGCATAGAAGAGCTTTGAAGAATGAGAATGAAAATAAGGTAGGTTAAAAAGGCACACTTTGTTAATACAATGTACTTGTCCAGTATCATTAAAATTATCTAACAGAGCTGAGAATGAAATACAAGCTATTGAATTTCAAAGATCTTCTATTTCAGGCTAATTTAAACAGAAATTTGAACATCATCTCCCCAAGGAAATCAACATACACAATTCTTATCTAACCCAGCTCACTGGTGCAGGATTCTCAGAGTTCAGCTTGCATGAGAGCTGGCAGCCAGTTATGAGGAAGAAATATAAATTCTTGTTCCCGTGGCAGGCAAGGCTGCAGGGTGGGCTCTGCTGTAAAGGCCCCTGCAGCATGACCTGCATAGAGTGGGTGTGGTTTTTAAAATGCTCTGATCCTCAGATTAGGACTGTACTGAAATCCTATCCAGTTTAAAAGGTTCATTTCACTCATCATTTTGCAGAAAGAGAGTCTGTTTCAATTGTGAATATACTTAATGCTATTTTCATCCTAATTTTTCATGAAAAATCAAATGGTTTTTTACTGCCTTAGTATGACCTTGAACCTGCCAATTTTCAGCAAAGATGGGAATGAATGCCATCCAAAATTAAAAAGATGGGAGGTCAATTTTTCTTTTATTTTTGTTTGTAATTGTATCTTTTTGAAATTGAGCTAAAAAGAGATTTGGGTCAAACCATCTTAGTGACTTTACTGATAAAAAGGACAGGAGTTTACACTTCTAGGAAAAGATACCTATTGAAAGTTCAGGCTGTGGAGAAAGATCGAGTCCAAATTTAATTTAAATTTCCATATTACAAAAATAAAGCAATCTTGCAGACCTGTAAAATTATGTTCTCTTGCAATTAGTAGTAACTACTTTTGTTTTGTCCTTTGATTATTATTTTTAGAAGTGTTGATTTTAGTGATTTTGCTCATTCTTTGAATCTAAACATCTTTTGTCAGATCTAAGCTGTTCCTTAGCTCTACAGTGTAAATGAGTCTTACTGTGTGTGCAAGTTCAGCCTTGTTTCAATTCATCCCTTTCCTAACAGTAATCCTAACACTGGTGTCAGGTCCATTCTACATCTTAGTCTAAAAAAATTATAGATGATGGAAACACTTCTATTGTTAGAAACATAAGTGACAAAATACCCAGATTTGCCGAGGGCAAATTAAGACTGATGGAGCTGCTCTTGGCAGTGTTTTCTTAATTACAGTTGTCAACTAACTTTCTTGGCTAACAGCACAGAACTTGTGTGTTTATAAGTAGACCTGGTATTCATCTGATTTTAAAAGCTAACACACTTTTTTGTTCCTGAAAAGTGTGTCTGTGCCTCATTGTTTCATGGATATGCTATAGGTGGTGAAAATTCGATGATTACATCTGTAAAATATGTAGAGAGCCTTGAAAATGCTCACTGTCCTTTAAGCCAGAATTCCATCATAGTTGCAGCAGGTCCGTAGAGAGAAAAAAAAAAACAAAAACCCCAAAGTTGTTCTTTTTTTAAGTTAAAAACGAAAAAAATTCAAGTTTCTTTTTTTCATATCAAAGTAAGACTCTAACTACTACAAACAAGTTTTGTAGTGTGTCCTTAATTTTCCAATTAGTAAGAATCTATTAAGGTAAAGAATAAAACTTTAGAAAATTGACTCATACCGATCTTTTACTTATTAGATTAAATGGTCCCTAATAATTATATCTATTGCCTGAATTCCTCAGAGAGAGACTTAGATCCTGATATATTTGTAGTCATGTGTGAGGAATGACAGCATCAATATTTCATTCATAGGAAAGAAGAGGCACTTTTTTTCTTCAGTTAAAAAATGGCTAAGAAAATTGTATCTTCTGCAGAGTGGAGTTAACCTTCTAATTATTTTAGACCTGATTCTTCAGAGGGCTGTACATTTGATATTAATAGAGCTTTCCTTGTTGGTGTTTAAAGGGATTTCACTGTTACAAATGAAAAAAATTGAGAAAATAAGTGCCAAGAGCTAATTAGTATTCAAAGAATATGTTTCTAAGTAAGAACGAAGATTTGAGACTTCACATATGATTTTATATGGTGACAGTACCAATAAAATATAACTGGATTTAATTCATAGAAAACATTCAAATAATTATTGGAGGAAATTCATTCTATAGTTTAAATTATTATATTATTATAAATTTTGTATTCCAATATCTTATACAATTCCCAGTATGAAAGATAAGACTACTGTCTCAAGTGTCAGGGTGTTTTTTCTAAAAAATTCCCACCCTCCAGTACATCCTTGCTGACATCTGCCAGTGTGATAAGAGCTTGTTAAAAGACACCACCATTTATTACTTTGCTGTATTTACTGCTTTGAAAAGTAGAAATCTCTTTGTTTCTCTCTCAATCTGCCCCTTTCCTTCCTGCCTTATTGTAGCAGCTGCCTCTTGTCCAGTCACTGCAAGGAACAATTCTGACCCACCTGGTGCTGCCTCTCAGGATGTCCTGGGGTGATGTGACTCTTCTGTCCCTCTTGGGCCACTCAGCAAAGACTTCTTTTCCTCTACCAGTCAAGGGTAGCATGAGCACGTTTATATCATTGTTTTTATTGTCTTTTCACCTCTGAAAAAGGTCAGTCAACATGTCATCACCTTAAACATCCTCTGGAGGATGACTGTGGCTGGATGCAAGAGGGCAGATGTTGTTGGCTGCCACAGCAATTTCTGTGAGCTCTAGGCAGTTGCAGTTGTGACTGCTGGCTGGTTAAAAGAGAGTCCGTACATCTACAAGAGACTTCCCTTTCTCAATTTTTATTTCGATATGGTAATTCTCAGTGAGGATATGTTGCTCCCCAAAACTGTGTAGCTGAAGAGTTTCAGCGTTGTTTTGCTGAATGCAACACAAAGAAGAGAAACACAGACTGAACCAAGTGTACAGCCTCACAAAGTTGGCCAACTATTGTCTCAACTGTAGCTCCCAGTGCTTTTTCCTTACCTTGCATCACTTATCCATGGCTGTACTGTTCCAGCTCTCAGAGTTCAGCTTGTCTCCCTCCATCATCCTCCTGGATGCTGGCAAAAGGCTGCTCCCCAGAACACTGCTGTGGTGGCAGGTGCCAATCCAGATGTGATGTTGAATGGAATGAGTGGAGTTGCTCTTAACCAAATAAGATCTGGCTTCAGTGCAGACAGCAAGTACAAGGAGCATGTACAGTGAAAGACATTGCAGGATGGTTTTCCCTTTTTTCTTTCAGATGCTGTTTTTTGTGGACTTACAGCCTGACTCATTCCTTTCTATAAGGCTGGTCTCTAGGTTGGTCTGCCAGGGCCAAAAAAACCAGCTGAAGTTTAGTTTCATATTGAAATGTGCTGCACACAAGCAGTGACATTTCAAATTTGAGACCTAAATCACTTAATTTGCTGAACAGCCATTCATGAAAATGCTCTGCAGCAGGGACTGGTATTGGATGTAGCTGTGGTGTTACATCACCCTGCTCAGGACTCAGCCTTACTGGATGTAGCTATTACTTCTTCTCCCAGTCTGTTATTAATCTGACTTCTTTTGTCTCAAATGAGGCAAAGTAGAAGATTTCATACTTTGTTTTACTTAAAAGGTATCTACCTATGAACCTTTATATATATTTGTGTGTATGGGTGTAAATGTATGAGCAGGCATTGCACAAAAATGTATTCATCCACAGTAACAGGTGGTACTGGCAACACCTGTTGCTGGGGTCACTCAACACTCTAGCATTAAAACCCTAATTTTAGTTGCTTATAACTTTTGTCAAACTTAAACATTTGTGTTGAAATGTTATGTGCCAGGTGTCTGCCCTAGGCTGATTTGGGGGAGGGGGTGTGGGGAGAGGAATTTATCATCAAAACTGTTACTGCTGGTTCAGGGAGCAGAGGCCAGGGCACTGGTTTGCCTGTGCTGAAAAATGAGCTATTGCTGGTTGAGATGTTCCAAGCCAGAAATTGCCAATGGAGACCCCTTGCAGCTGGGCCATTTGCCAGCACTATGGAAATTTGCTATTTTACTGACAAAGCACCTCCGTCTGGCCAAATTATGGGCCTGTGAAAATGCTTGGTAGATGTTTGCTGACAGCTGCCTACCACGCTGCCTCCATCATGTCCATTTCCAGATAGTGGTGCAGTGCTGGTGATCCTGGGGATGCAAAATGCCTGTGAAGCAGCAAAGTAGCCTTGGAAAATGAGTGTGGAGCAAAGCAGGCTGCTGCACACAGGGACACCAGTCTCAGAATAAATCCAAGTGGCTCAGCTTGTGCTTACTCAGCGTGAATAAATAGGAGGGAATGGCTGGCTGGAATCCAGAGGAAATGCTGTTGAAGGAAGAGAGTGATGGGCTGAGAGTGGTAAGAGTGAAGGACAACAGGATTTTGAGAACTGTGAGGAGAAATGCTGAAGAGAGAGGCTGAGAAGGGGTGGAGCACAACTCCTGCAGGTCTATGACCACAGGATTTCTGTGATGTCTGCATAACCAGCTGGAACATTCCACTGATGATACATTGCACCTCCTCAAAAATGTGATTTACACAAGACCACAACCCATATATTGCTAGTGGCTCCCCTATTTGAATGTATAGACATGAACCTGCTAAGAAACGCTTAAGAGTTTGCATGATTTTCGTCTGATGCTCTTTCAGAAAGCAGAGTTGTTCAATTTACTTCCGCTTAATAGAAACATAAGCAAATCTATTTTTTTAAAGTATTTCTTAGCTTTCACGTACTCAACCTGCACTTCAAGGACTATCGTATGCATGGAAATCCCTTTGTAAATGCTACAGTTGTTTGTTACTGTAAAGTCTTGCTTTGGAATCTGTGCAGCATTTGTAGCTCGCAGTGTGCGAAGTCAAACTAATAAGTTGGTCGTCAGTATGAAAGTGGGCTGTGGTTTAATCCAGGCTGAGAGAACATTTGAACAGACTGCTCGTATTATTTTTAAATCTTGTCCTTTCATTATGGGAATTAGAAACAAACTGTCTGTTGCGAAATATTCTGTTTCATATTACTTAGCATTTTCCCATAAAAAACTGAAGAAATGCCACAGAACCTGATCAAAGTTTAAAGTCAGTTTGTTATTGAATGATGATGATTTTTTTTTTTATTATAGGCAAAGCCTCAGCCAAGAAACTGACAAAAAAGGTAAGCAAAATGTTCCTTTACTTCTTCAAAAGAACTTGCATTCTTTCTGTTACTGAAGTGATTAAGTCTCTTTCAAAACTGGCTCTACATTTTCTTGTTTGTGTCTTTAAAGGAGGTAGATGCTGCACTGCTCTATGTTGCCAAAGCTAAACCAGGACCGACCTTTTTCAGAGAGCTTGGTGATAAAGGTAATGAACACTTTTGACTTTTGATACTGAAAAATACATCTTGCTTTTTATGTCATTACATGGTATGTGTTGAATGTATTTTTGAAGATGTTTTCATGGATTTTACTTCATCCGCAACTAGCCAGTAGCTGCCTCCTTGGCAAATCTCTCAGTTATGTAAGAGAGAGTAAAGAGGCTGGCAGTTGAAAGCCTTCTGAGGTGCAGGAGGACATGAAAGAAACTGAAAAGCCTACTTGGAAGAGAAAGGAGCTAAAGGGATGACTTGAACTCAAAATGGACTTTTAAGACTTCGTTAATTACTTGCCTGTTTCTCTATATAACTTAAATGCATAGAAATGAACAATAAAAATAAAATTTGTGCCTATTTACATTAAGTGGTATCCCTGATTCCAAAAGCAGTTGAACTTCTTTTCTCCCTCTTCAGCAGCTCTGTGACCCTTCACAGTGTTTATGTGCTTTGTTTTCTTTTCACCCTGTATTTCCACTTTATATTGGACTACATAAAGAGAAAACTAAGAGCTGGGATATTGTTAGTGTAACAACAGGGAATTAAAGAACACTAAATAAACACCTCATTAACATAAATTAATTGAAGAGAGAAAACAAACAAGAGGATCAAGAAAACCAAACAGATGAGCAATTAAACATTTCACAGCAACAAAGGCCAAAATTCCCAAACTAATGAGAAAGACCGACAGCACCTATTCACAAACTTTCTGTATCACACAGTTCAGCCTGAATCCCTGATCCCATGGATGTTTCTGGAAAATAAAGCTGCTGTTGCACTGCTGCAGTTCCTTGGCAGGCATGAGCCATGCTCTCTCCATGCCCAGCAGAGCCTCAGACACAGCTGGCAGCTGGTGCCAAGAGAGCAGCCCTCAATCTCAGCCTGCAGCATTTTACCGACCCTCCAGCCTCACAGCCTCTTCTGCCTGCAGTTCATTTCTTGCAGCCTTGTGCAGACCTGCAAGGGTCTCCAACTGGGTGCCTGGCTTGTCAGGCTGCTCCCAAAAGCCCCAGCGTACCTCAAAAGCACTGAAACATCTCTGAATAAATCAACAATTCTTTCCTATCCTAGCTAGGAAAGGCTGGGTTTTGTACTAAATAGTCTCTCCCTGCCTTTTCAAAGTACTAAACATCACATGTTTTCCCAGGATTGGGTTTAAAATATTCCCAGTCTTGAATTTTTGCATATTCTCTCTGTACCTGCTCGTTTAGAGCCTTTCTTTTTCTAGTGATGGTCACTGCAAATCCCCAGAGCCTGCGAGAACCAGGAATCCACAAAGAGAAATTGCAAACAGCAAATCAGTTCAGCCTCCTCTTACTGCACCTCTCCCAGCTGAGTGCTTGGCAGAAAGTGGGCTCAGAGTTGGCATCTTCTGCATCCTGGCAAAGACCTGCCCTTGCTTAGCACTGTGTGTCCGAATCTCTGTCCTTCAAAGGTCAGGTAGGGGTTTGAGATGATGCAGGAATATTCAGTGCAGTCACCCATATCTCCCCACAACACTCAGAGTTTTTACAATTTCTGGCCATGATGCTTTTGCTTTGAGATGCATTATTATCACAGTTTAAAAATGAAAGTATTTATGCTTTTATAAGTACCAGAATAATGAATCTACCCTGTCCAACTGTTTAGCTGAGGTTATTTTAACTACCTTCATATTGTTATTTAAATGTCAAGGAGAGGGAAAATTGCCCTCAGTCTGGTTTGTAAAATGTAATGCTGGGGGATTCTGCCTTCTAGTGGACAGTTTTAAAATTTGTGCTGTATTTTGTAGGTATACTTATGATTTATTCAGCAATAGGAATATTGTACTGTCAGCATTTGCTAGTAAGTTTGAGGACAGATATTTCTAGGGAAGGATAGGGAAGGTTCCTTTAGCTTTAGACAATGACATTATTTTGCCAAGGGAAACTTCACATTCTTAGCTGCAAGTATGCTGAGTCATTCAGTAGTGTGTGAAGCTTTTATCTTTTAAATTTTGCTTTGGTTTGAATTTCATTTTCAGGGGGTTGTTTTATTTTGGGTTTTTAAAGTTTGCTACATTACATCTTTTGATTTGTAATGATCTTCGTAATAATAAAAAAAGAAAATCACCAATATATTTCATTTACTTTATGGATAAGGTAAATTGGCCATTCACTGCACGTAGTAGAAGGAAAATAAAATTAAAACAATTTTTAATGGAAATTAGTCCACAAATTAAAAAATCTTATGATAAATTATTTTAGTACAGTCATCTAGAAAATATCAGGCAGGCTGTGAATTTTCTTTAAAGTATTGAGTCAGGTTATAAAAAACAATCCAGATTATTTCTATAACTTTTTATTATATTTACCTTTTTACCAATTTCATTCTAACAACTTTTCAGTTAGATTACAGTAAGAGGATGAAAACAGAGTCTGTATCTCACTCCTGCTATTTCTTTCAAGGTTTCTCTTTCCAGCCCTCTTCAATTCAAGTGCTTCTCCCTTGAGCCAATCAGCAGGGTGTTGTCTTTAAATTAATCTTTTCTTCACATTTCTTCACAAGAGAAACTTCACTAAAGTTTCTCTGTAAAAACTTTGTAGATTTTTTCTGCAAAATTTTATAAGGTATAATAATCCCTGTCTAGCGATAAAGCTAAAACTCTCCAGGAGCTCAGGATTTGTATCTCAATTATTATGTTGCTTTTTTTCCCAGACTTCAACAACCATAAACTACTGTATTAGTGTCCTTTCAAAAGCTTTGATAAACACGTTTTTATTTCACAGCTTCTCTGAGTGTGTCATCTCTTACTGTGTATCCCAACACTGGCCTCTCCTTGTTTCGTTTTACCTAGCATAAGCCACTTGTCTTCAGCATCCAGGTCTTCCTTACACTGTCACTGTGCAGAGAATCTCAAAGGAGCCAAGAGGCAGACTCCCACTTCTCCTTGCCAAGTGGTGCTGTCCTTCATTGCTTAGTGGTTACATTTTCAGTCAGGGATCTTTGTGCTGACACCACTGCAGTCCTTGACTGGGAGGTCTTTTCTATCAGACCTGAAAAGTTGCCTCCTTGTCTTCCTTTATATTCTTCCCTTAAACATTCTATTTCTGTGTCACACACAAAACAAAATTGGGAATCTTGATCACTACTTATCACACTGATTGCCTGAATGCTCTTCACCACCTCTTTGTTTCTGTTGTTTTGTTGTGGTTTTTTTAAGTCTTGTCTTAGATGTATAAGCTAAAAAAAAAAAAATGGGGCAGGAGCTCTTTCTCTGTTTCTTTGATTTCAATCTTGTGGAAAACCTAGATGTTTCATCTAAGAATACAATTCCAGGTTTTACAGCAATGAAAATAATAATAATTTCCATTCTTGCGATGGGAGAAATGCTAAACCTTGTAAGCAAGACGAAGTCTTTGAGTTGAAGCATTTTTTATTTACACAGTGTATTGTATGATTGTAGTAGTGTGCTGATTTACACGATTCATGTTGGATAATAGTGTGAATAGTCCTGTTTTGATGGAGAGGAAGGCTGAGATATGGAACCACAGTGAGTTGGCAACAGGATTGGCATTAGACTTCCATTTAGCTAAGACTTGTTCTCACATTTTCAGACTCTTGCATTCAGCAATTTAATATTTCTGAGCTCTGGTACTTAGAAGTGTTAAGTCACTATCTGAGGTCAAATACAAATGCTGTTGCTTCTGCATAGTAGTTTATCAGAAGTTAATTGTTTATCACTGAAGCTTAAGTGGCTTCCTTATCTATCAATTAACTAAATATAAATTACAAAAATAGTTTATCTTTGCACAGATAGGCATGTTTGAACTTCATTATTTTAAGCAGCTTCAGCATTATACAATGTTTAGCTCACAAGTTAAAAGTAGCTCAGTTATTTTGAAAAGTGATTTATAAAAAAGCCCTTTACATTTTTTCCCCAAACATTATTGCAGGGCAGATGGTTCAGATTCTGTTGTTTAGCCACCCTCATTCTGCACTCTCTATCTTTAGCTTGCACACTCTATTTTGACGCTATCACATCTTTGTGTTTGTTCAGGCTTTTCACTTAAGGCGGTATTTCAAAAGAAAACACTGGAATTTTCCTTCAAAAGGGGGGAAAATACTTTCACCTTGTAGAAAGGACATGTTCCTATTTTAAAAAAAAAATAAGAAGCCTCCTCTTGGCACGCAGCCCAGCAGTACTATCAGCACAATCTAGCAGCTTGGCAGCTTTGCGTGTTGCCATGTTCCCTTGAGAATTAGAGGGAAGCTTTTCTCCGCCTTTTGCGAGCCTGCCAAAGGATGGAGGACTTTGATCCTTCAGGGTAATGTTAGAGTAGTTCTCCTCCCAGGTACTAAATGTGACAAAGCGCATTTAATTTATTTGCCTTTTATATAAACATTGAATGTTGTCAGTGAGAAGCCAAAGATTTAGTGTAGGCCTTTTGTTAATACCAAATAAACCTTACTTTCTTGGTTAGACATGTACATTGATGAGTTTCAGGTTAGGGAATTTTACCTTCAGAGTACTAAAAACAGAAGTGAAAAATGTATTAAATAGTAACTTGGCTTACTTTAATAAACGTATTTAATACAATGTCAAACTACATTTTTTATATGTTTAAGATTTAATCTTTCGAATCTTGCTGTAAGTTTTTGAGATTTTCCACAAGTAATTTTTAAACTTTTTTTTCAGGGTTGATATCTTATGCAGAGTATCTGTTTTTGCTGACAATTCTTACAAGTAAGTATTATATATTTAAAATACTTAGGCACAAATACTCAACTACTAATGGTTTACCAGGAACTTTTCTTCTGATATTTTTTTAGCCTCTAAATTTCTGCATCATAGTAAAACATAAAAAACCTATTATATAGAGAGTGACAATGCATTAATACAAATGGTTATCAGTGTCATCATTGGTCCATAGCAATAATTCAAAAATCATGATACTCCCTCTACCATGGGATCAGAAAAGTCTTGAAATCCTTTGAGAGCGAGGAGACGTTGGTTACAGAACCACATAATAAGGAGAAGAAGAGCTGGACAGGAAAATAAATAATTCTTCTTCTGTACAGTAGTTTTAGTCATTGTGGACAAAGAGACATTAACAGTGTAGCTCATGCAGTGGTGTGAAAAACTGTTGCAGTGTCTCAAAGGTTGTTGCCTGTTTTTATTGTGTTCAGATATGCAGTGGATGCAATACATAAACGTCAGAATTCTTTAGTGTCTTTTTGTCTGACTTTTAAGTTCTTTTTCTTTATCCTCTGTTCCTTTTGACTTTATTTCCTCCAAGTATTGTATATATATTTCTGCCCCACTCCTTTGTTTCCTTCATTTTTCTCTCAGGCACTTTTTTAAAAACAACATTTGTTTGGTACTTGCTTTATCTACAAGTAACAGACATTTTTTGGTTTTGTGCGTGGAAGTGGTCTGGGATTGTCTGGTACTTACTGTGTGCCATGCTTCCACACCCTTGTTTTGTCCTGACGTGTAGGTGATGCTGAAAAATATCAAGATTTGAGATGTGTCAATGAGCATTACACAGTGAGACCCTGGAGTAGTAGTAGTCCATATGTACATCCATGGAATAATTCACATGCAGTCTTGTTTAACTGACTTATACAAGTCTAACGTTTTCAGCAAGGGCATAATAGATTTATTGTGTCCATGGATGGGGAAAGGAGAGGAGGAAGCAGTCACTTCTTTCCTGACAGACTGTAGAGATATGACCCTCACATGACCCTCATCACTTCCATGGCTGCAAGGTCTGTGGCTGGGGCTTAAATAAATTGACAAATTTTTCATACTTTGGAAATCCACCTTCTCATGGTGTAGTATGAGCAAGTAAGGCTGGTCTGGAGCCTGCCATCAGTACACAGCTCCTGCACAGTTCAAGTGGCCCTTCTGCAGCTTACTTTGTTTCTCAGCAGAACTGCATTAGTTCCTGTTACACAGCATGAAGGGTGGCTGATCTCTTTGGCAGCTTCTGCTAGTACACAATATTTATTACATTATATATGCATTAAGTTTTAATATACAAATACACTCGTTCAGCAGTGGTGACTGTCCCATACTACTTGAATATGAGTTATACCATGTGTTCAAGTGGCTTTTAAAATCAAGGACAGGAGTTTAGCTCAGGTAGGATACTGTTGTTAAAATATTTGTTGCAACTCAAAAATGATGGATTTATGTGTAAATATGTTTTAAAGGGACAGCCGTGACAGGCAAATTATAACTTCAGAAGAATACCTAAAAGTTGCAGAAATAGGTACCAGAGATGCTGTTTATTTAGAAATTTATGGCAATTGAAAGTGAATTCATGCTGAATTATTGGCTGAAGCAATTAGAAAATTGAAACAGTATCAGAGCAAGTTATTCCATTTATCCACTGTTCTACATCAAGTAACATTATTTTTCACAGAATTTATATAGGAATGTATTGAACCAGAGAAACAAGGGCACCTTTTGACACAGGATAAAAATGCAGTGGTGATGTTGCTGCTTTGGTTACACAGAGGGTTATCATACTGATCAGTTTGAAAGCAAATGTCAACAAGTGTTAGTGCCTCTATCTTTGCCTAACAAGTATCCCATGTCAGTCAGCCCTGAGTTGTCTCTCTCACAGTGAGAAGTGAGATTTCTTAAAGCAGGCATCAATATTTAAATTACTTCCAAATCACCAACAGGGCAATAGGGAAGTGGGAAAAGAGTCATCAGACTCCTGGTCCCAGGGCATTGCTGACCAGACCATGCTGCCTGTCATACAAAATCAGAGTCTGTAACTACACTGTAATTTTGTGGCAGACAAAGGTTTTATCTTTTCCCCTGTGACCTTCTTTTCTATTTTCTGTGTGCCTCTTATCATCACTATCTTTTTTCTTCCAGTGCTGTATTGAATTTCATTTCTAGCAATAGGTTAATGGGGCCCTGGGGAAGAAGGCCAGGAATTGAAGTTGTCACCTTTACTTAGAGCTTTGTTTCAATTACCCAGTCACACAAGTTGACAGCTTGGTCAACGCAGGAATAGTAGGAGAGGAAGTACCTAGGTCTAACCTGCACTCACAGCCAGGATGAAGCTCTTCTGTTCAGATTTTGGAATTTTGCCTGATTCTAATTAAATACAAATATATCTGTGGTAGTCTTTGAACTATGCTTATTTTACCAACACATACCTTTGGGGTTACATCATATCAGATAACTGTGTCATCTCTGAACAGTATAAGCAGCTTTAGGTCTATATTTTCACTAACAGCTCTCTTATCTGAAAATTGGAGCACAGATGGTATGAATTGCTATTAAATACATCAATTACTTTTATTCTCTAAATATGCTATTGGATAGCCTTTTCTTGCTTTTGTACTAGAAACACAAATTTATTTGTGGCATTTCCATGGAAAGGAAATCAGTTTTTATTATTAAATCAACTCAGTTGCTGGGGACAGCTCTGCTGTGCAGATTGCAGTGGTATTTATAAAATATCCCTGCATCACAAGATAGCTGCACATAGAACATTAGTTGACTGCTGAAGATGTAGTTATTTCTAAAATGTAAAAATAGGACTTTCTTTAACCGCCTTGTTATAACTTAAATGGAATGGGATATTTCTTTAACTTATTGCCTTTGCAGAAAAATTCTCTAAAAAAAAAAAAAGCAAGGCTTAAAACTTTACAGAATGCAATATATTTCCAGAAGCAAAACTCTGAAGGCACTAGAGATTTTTAGAGATACAGCTTCCCTGCCTTCCTGAGTCCAGCATTGTTCTTGGAAGCATCAATATATTCCAGAGACAGTAAGTCTGTGGCTTTCATATTAGTGCCTGACATGACTGGATTGTGGAATTAATTCACCTGCTCCAGAGATTACTGGGATAATCACTGTGGGCTTGCTACCACAGTGAACTGTAACTACATCTCAGCAGCTTGCTTCTCCTGTGTGGGCTTGCTAATGATCAAGGCCACCTCCTGTAAGGCAAAGTAAGATCAGGAAGTTATGGGAAGGAGCTCAAAATACACCATGCTTATATAGTGCCTTCAAGATTCAGAACTCATTTCATCTTCCTGTTGAAGAAATGAAACGTCCACTCAGTGAGGGAAATGCAGGGTAAAATTGTGTAGAATTCCTGAAAAAAAAAAAAAACATCTTAATGGGAGTCACACAAAACTTGCTTTTGTCAAAAACAGCCAGAAAGAGTAGTTTATTACATCACTGTTTAGGGAGGCAGGAGAAGGGAAGGGAGAAAAAGGCTTTGGGCTAACACAGCAGGAGCAGGAGCCAAGAGAGCTGGCTCCCTCCACAGCATCAGTCTGTCTGCTAGGGAGACTGCAAATGCTGGCATGCAACATCCAGTGCCTGAGGAGTACACTGGCTCTTTCACCCAGTGTGGCAGTAATTATTGGCTGCTGAAGAGAATTTCCACTCTTCTCACCTGAAAAGGAACCCTAATAAACAAGGCAGAGCTAGGCTGCAGAAGTGGCATGGGAGTATAGAGGCATCCTTTAGGAATATCTTAAGACCTGGTCAGTAAGAGAGACTGTATTTTCATTGGGGTCAGGTGGACATTCATGGTTGGCATTTCTTAATTTGCTATTGCATTAATTATCCTTTGAAATTATAGTAAAAAGGTGTTTAAAAAGGTGTGTATGGTTCACTGGAAATACCATGTATGTACATAACAATGGAGAACTGAACCTAGTTCTAGTGTAAGTGTGTGATACTTTAAATAAAGTTATTTTACAATTTTTGCAGAACCCCGGACTGGACTTCAGATTGCCTTTAAAATGTTGGATGCAGATGGCAATGAACAAGTTGAAAAGAAAGAATTCTTTAAGGTAAGTGTGTATTTACATGCATTTCAATCTTAAAGCATTTAAATAGGTCCGTGGGTTATACTTGCTAAATGAAGCCTGTTTTTCAGTCCAGTTTATTATTACATACTTGTTAAAATATTTTATATGAAAGGAGCACATACCAAAATATTATGATAGAAGTACTTACTGTATTTGAACCACTTTTATAAATGTGACCTTAGAATTGTAACTAATTATCTGCTACTGGGAAGGTAAGAATTAGGGTACATCCCTTAATCCCATTAACTAATTTAAAGAATCATCTGGAAGAGTATTTTGTTTTCTAAGTATGTTGAATAATTTCTTTAATTCACCATCCTCTTTTGTTTTTTGTTAATTTTGCTTGCTGTTGCAGAAAGGTTTTTTATCAATTCACACTTTGAAGAGAAACAGCATGTTTTTTCCCCGTATTTTATCTATACTATGGGGGAGAAAGGTAGATGCTTTAAAAACTACAAAAATCTTGCTCTGGTGTTTTAAAGAATAGGCTTAATTATAAAGCTTACTCAACTTTTAAATATTTAACAGGAGACTAAGTAAGTTCTTCTTGTCAAAAGTTGAATGCAGAATTGAAAATAATAGTTTTTAATAGAATCCCTCAACTTAATTCAGATCCTTATTCATATTAGAGGTAACTGGAGAGACAATTTTATAAGAAGCTGACATGGCCACTACAATTCAAATTATTTTCTATCACTAGAGTAAAGTTAAAGCTAATCATGAATGCAGAAATCTAGAGAATCTTAAAATCTAAAACTTTTAAAGATGGACCTGTTGATAGAGAAGTTAGCAAAAATTTATTTAGGTGAATTTCATAGGCTTAAACTCTGAATTAATGATAGAATAGCTGGTCACCTTTTTTTCAGTGAATTATCTCTTAGCAAGGTTAAGACTGATGAGTCATACTTTAAATCTATTTTAAAATGTTGTAAAAATACTTTTAGGCTTAGTAGTACTATTTGGAAATAATACTTGAAATTAGATCATTTTCCAGGACAATGTTCCCAGAAGCCCCTAACTGAACCTGCAGATATCCCTGTCACAGTCAGCATCCCCAGGCAGCAGCCAAGCCCCAGGCAGCTGCTTGTTCTCACCCCAACCAGCTGGATCAGGGAGAGATTCAGAAGGGTAAGAGATGGGAAACTCAGGGGCTGAGATAAAGACAGGAAATAGGGAAAGCAAAAGCCACGCACACAAGCAAAGCAAAACAAGGAATACATTCACTGCTTCCCATGAGCAGGCAGGTTCAGCCATCCCCAGGAGAGCAGGGACCCACCACGTGTAGTGGTGACTTGGTGACAAATGCCAACACTCCAAATATCCTCCCTCCTTCCTTCTTCATTCCCCTACCTTATACACAGAGCATGATGTCACATTGGTCAGCTGGGGTCACCTGTCCTGGCTGTGTCCCCTCCCAGCCTCCCAAGCACCCCCAGTCCCCTCCCAGCATGGCAGTGCAAAAGCGGAAAAGGCCTTGGCTCTGTGCAAGCCCTGCTCAGCAATAACAAAAACATCTCTGTATTATCAGCACTCTGTTCAGCACAAATGCAAATCACAGCCCTGTACCAGCCACTGTGCAGGAAATTAACTCTACCCAGCCAAAACCAGCACAGCCCTACACTCATTTGTTGCCACACAAGATCTTTTAATTTTGAAGAATTCTTTCTGTTAAAATGGTAGTTATTCTGCTGATTATAAAGGAATAAAATTCTATTAAACCTATATTTTTAACCTGCTAAACCAGGTGCAATCATTGTTATCAGACTAGCAGTGCCCTGTTTACCAAAGTAAGTCTGTTATGGCTGTATTATTCATCTGCAAAACAATATGTTACAAGGGAAAGTAACTCCATGAACACAAGTGAACATGTCCAGCTTGTAGTGTCTCTGCACCAAGATGCCACATTAGCTGTGCTTCCTTTAAAAAGGTACTGCCAGTTAAGGAGATTCTTACAGAAACATAGCACAGCTCTCTTGGGGAGATGTGAATGTGTTATATATTTAATATCAGTTATCTGTTTCAGGTAATTCTAATTGAATCAGCCAGTATGAATAACAGAAAGTCATCAATGTAGAGGTGAAAACATTATATAAATCATTAAAAGTAATTTGATTTCTGTAGAGGCAATCAAGTTAAATGAAAATTATTCTAGTTAGATAGATTGTTACTTTGCATTTCCTTTTTGGACTGTATTGATAAAATAATACAGAGTGTCAAAAAAAACATATAAAGATATCAATTACTCTGTCAACTTGCATTTCAGTTTGCAGAATGTCCATCATTCTTTGCATTGTGTATATTGCAATTCTCACATGTTCCTGAGTGAACAGGCACAAGATGTGTCAAGCAGGTCATTCAGGAAAGGGAGATGGGTGACAAGCAGAAACTCCAGCCCCAGTCTCCAGTGTCTGGATGATGTGATGGATGTAGGCAGTCCAAACTTGTATGGATCAAACACTTCAGGAGTGTGAGATGCAGAATTTCCCAGTGTTCTCTGCTAACAAAAATGTGTCAGATGTTCAGGAAAGGAGGTCTTGAATTCCATCCCATGTTTTCAGCAAGGGAGTTTATCTTGTCCTCCGTAGCCTTTCCATTTCAGTGCACATTTTCCTCATTTCCAGTAAAAGTCTCTCCCTTCACAGGGATACTCTTGTTCTCTCTCCTCCCTATTTCTTTGTGTTGAAGCCAGTGTAATTCTCCTTCATCCACGTTTCAGTGGTGAACAGTCACAAAACAAGAGACATTGCAGTATTAGGGCCAAGAGGGTTTTGTTGCCTTGCCCTGCAGCTCCAGGGTGAAGAAGACGAGGTAGAAATGGCATGTTCAGAGTTTCTAGCTGCCACCCTTTAATCAGCCCCTGCCAGAGTGCAGAATCATTTCTCAGGGCCACGTTATCTGCGTCTCTGTGAGGACAGTAAGATACTTCTGTGAACTCTGCACTTCCAAGACATTCACTTGAGATTTGGTGAGGGGGTTTTCCAGACACATAACCTGTGCACATTAATCTGAGACCTCCCACCAAGAATAAGGCTACCAATGTTCCCAAAATCCCCAGCAAGTAAGGAATTTCCCTAACTCTCTAAATCTGTCCTGATTAAAGATGTCTAAATAAAATTAATGACAGTTCAAAACTATTGGGAATATAAGCAGAGTAGCTCTAATGGCACATGCAAGAGCCATATGACTTAGACTTTTTAAGCAGACTGTCTTAAACACTTCTGCTGGAGAGCAGATACCACAAAATACTTGCAGAGCTTCATCTAGGGCTGAATGAGCCAGCACCTGACACTCAGCAGTTGTGGTGGTTTGGCACAGAACACTTCTGGAGCATCCACAAGCACTGATCTCTCTCAAGCAAATCATAATGCAAAATCACCCTTTTTTTTTTTCTAAGACTGACATAGTCTTTTTGCCAGAAAGGCTTGTTCAGAACAGATTACTTCTATCTTTAACAGAGGATTTACTTGTGCATAACAGGTCTCATTATCTTTCAATTAGCCATTAGTATCATGAGTGGTGAACAGATATAAATATTAAATACAAATAAATGTTACATGGAGGAGTCCATTTCTCGAGGGCAGAATTCTTTTCCCTCTGGTGAGTAGTTGCTGCACTGTGCTTGAAAAAGTCAAAAACTTCTGGAAATAGTTTCAAGCACTGTAAGAGTTTACATGCAGTGTAAGAAAGCAAAGAGTAAAATCTTTCAGAATACTTGTGAAAATTATACTGTGTATCTATGCTATTTAGTAGCCTCAGCAGATTTTTAAAGAGTCCTTTACAAATAAAATCCAAAAGAAAAAAAAATTTTTTTTCCTCTTGTTTGGAAAGTATTTGCAGTTGTATCCCTTATATGTGATCAAAAGATTAATTTTTCAGGTAAGAAAAAATATCATTTCTCAGTGAGAATATGGACAAACACTTGTGTTTTTATACAGAGCTCATATTTTGCTATGAAGAAATTCATAAGGCTGTTACTGTGCTAGTCATTGGTTTTGTAAATGATTAAGAATTAAGATAATTTGGAGGAACAAGTAGTGTTTAATTGCCTTGTTTTATATAATTTGTTTTGATAAATACTGTCAAGATATACCATTCAAAACAAATAATAGAAAGTAATAGTTTCCTGAGAAACTAGAAAAATGAGGATTAAAAACCCAAACAAACCCAGAACAGGTGAATTACTCAAAATTGAAGGTCAAGGGATGACCTTTGGCAACACAAATAGATAATGTGTTTTTCTTACAATTTACAAGCCCATACTGCTTCTCTGAAAAAAAAATTTAAAAAGAGAGAGAGAAAGATTTTAAAACTTCCCAAAATAATGACTGTGGAAATTTGGTAAAGAATTTTTTCCCAGTTTTAATGAGCAGGTTTAGGAATCACTCAGAAATGTTTGAGAAGCAAACCAGCAGTTTTGAAATACTTGAGCTTTAAAAGCATCTTTTCTAAAGTCTCCAAATCCAGAGTGATCTGTGTAAGTCTGTATCTCTATCTAAAATGTATTAAGTCCCTTGTTCTTTCATTTCTGCTGTCCTTTTGAGGATTCATGCAAATGCCTGAAAGGTAGGTGTACTTTGTGCTATAATAAATCATTCTTGTGGCAGTGTTCATCTCCAAAGCTGAAATGCAGTCAAAGAAACCTTGCTGCTCTGATATGCTTGAGGTACTGTAAATTAATGCACTGTTTATATTATCTCAAAGCTTTATTTGGGACAGTGGAAGTTATGTTTTTAAATGTGAGTCATTTCAGTAATTCTAAAAATCTTCTTAGCTAATACATTCAAGATTAATTTATTCCGGGGGTGGAAGGGAAAACTCAAACCACATTCTGCCTAATGCCAGTTCTGAAAAAAAATGTTTTCTTATTTAATTAAATTATTCTTTATTGTTAGTTGTATAGTACCTCATTTGAACAGGTATGTTTAAAAGGTCATGTTTATTACAGAACTACATAAAACTATCTAGAAGGACAGCATGAAAACCAGGATAATTTTTATTTCTGGAATGATCCTTGATGTTATACCCCAGAGTTTCAAAATCTTCTGAAGTAAAAACTAAGCTTCTGGTGCAAGAAAATCTCCTCTAAAAATAGAGTAAGCACGGGGCTGCAAGAGACAGATTTGTGTTTGGTTATATTAACCACAGTAGATAAGACATTCTGGGAAAAAGTGTGTCTGAATAGCAAAATATCCTCAAGTATTCAAATATTTTGTCATGACTAGAGAACCTTGCAGAAATGTATAATTAAGAAAAGGTGCAATTAAAGTGAGGTTCAGAGAAAGAAGACTCTTATAACATCAAATTTGTAATTTTCTGTTCTTTTCTCATGTTTCAACAAATACAGCTACAGAGAATCATTGGGAAGGAAGATGACTTGAAAGCAGATGGGGACGACACCGTGCTTCGGGTATGAAATAGAGATACATTTTCCTTACAAAAACATTGTCATGTTTCCCATGAACTTTGTTATTTTTCCAGAGCTTTTAGATAAGTATATAAGCTTTGGTATTAGTGCTTTAATTAAATGGAAGGGCATGATTTGTCAACTACTTTCTAACTGGGGAAGAAAAATGTTTGTCATTTCTGAGGCTTCTGATGAAATGGATGCAATCAGTTTGTTTCATCACTGTGTACTCACTCGGTTGTTTGGTTTCCATGAGCCTTTTTTCAAAGTAACTCTCTTCTGTTTATGAAAAGCTCAGAAAAATCTCCATATTGCCATATGAGAATAGAAGGCTTTCCAAATGGAAATCAATAGCTTAACCTTACCTAAGTGCTGCTGTTGCAGTGATATCAGCTTATTCTGAATTGGTTTGAAATGTGGTTATTGTCACTGAGGTGACAAAGGCAAGGATTACTTTAGTTAAGTCCACTTCCAGAAAGGGACAGTGTAGATGCAGACCAGAGGAAACTATCCTAGAGTATGATCTTGCAGCTGGGAAAGAAGTTTCACTGTTCTGCAGACCATTAGCAAATGGCAAATATGTCTCATCAGTGAAAGGGTCAGGTAAATTCCTGCTTTCTTCTGTTTTCCCCTGAATCCAGCCACTTGCAACCTCCCTTCTTCTCAGGGAGAATCTCTTCTTGAGTCTGTAGTCAGCAGAGAGACAAGATATTCTGTAGCCTGGTGATGTTGAGTGAGACTGGAAACAGAGAGGGGATATCCTGAGCATACTGAAAACACCTCAGAATAAGCTGATGAACCATACAGTAGGATGGATAACTGATAGGACAAGCAAAAATGGCCTCAAGTTGCACCAGGGGAGGTTTAGCTTGGATATTAGGAACAAAAATTTCACTGAAAGTGGTCAAGCACTGGAACAGGCTGCCCAGGGAAGTGGTGGAATCACCATCCCTGAAAGTGTTCAAAACACATGTGAATGTGGTGCATAGAGACAAGGTTTAGTGATGGACTTGCCAGTACTGGGTTAATAGTTGGACTCAATGATCTTGGAGATCTTTTCCAGTCTAAATGATTCTGTTTCCAAGGAAGGGAAGAATACAGCTGGATTATCTCTGTCTATTACTATAAGATGCTGCTTGCATCAGCAACTTGCTTTCAGCTGTGAATTTCCAGTTTACACTGGGCATGAGGCAGAGGCTGCTCATGTTGGAAGCATTCAATAAGGAATTTATACAGAGCTCTGCTTTGTAAATCGTGCATCAGCAGTTTCTACAAAGAGTTGCTCATGTTCTTCACTTTTTCACATGCCTGAGGAAAAAGTGGAAGTGGCTATTGCTGACACCCTTAAAATTTATTAGGCATAAAATGTCTTCTGATTCACAGAAGTTTTCCTCCCTCAGTGTGTATTCAAAATTCAGTTAAAAATTGTTTGATTGACTTGCAACCATCTCCTTTCTTGAATCTTTTCATCAGTCACCAGATTAAAATAGCTAGGATTAATAGGGTTGTCTGCTCCTCAAAACCTATTTCAATTGAGACTTAACTGCCATGACTGCCATGAAAGAAAAAGGATCTTTATTCTGCATGAATGCACAGCTATAGTATAAAATTTCCAGAGAAACTTCGATACAGTTGGACAGATTAGTTATAAACACATAAGCTTATTGTGAGCTAATTAAATACCTGAGCCAGAATGTCTCTGTTTTGTTTTTGTCTTCCTTCAAAATTTGTCTTCAGTGTTCTCCATTGAGAAAAATCTGAAGTTATTGTAATAGAAAATGTTATTTAATACAGTTTGTTAGAAGATTATAAATGGAATTCTGTATGAAAGAAGAATTAAATAGCTTTGGGGAATACAGCTAACTTGAAATTATTCTGGTCTCTGTATTTCTACTTGGTAAAATCCAAATGATCACATTTCTCTTAATTTTTATTTTCCTTCCTGTCTCAGTCTCTCACAAAAGAAATTGGTTATCTTTGTAAGCAGTGAATCTGACTATACAGTGTAGTTGGTGGATATGTTTTTACCCTTCAATAATTATGGCAGTTATAGAATTGCTTTCAAGCAAAAGAGATTAAGAATAAAAGTATGGGATTTAAGTTGACTATGTTTTTTGAAAGTTGAGATACTGCAATAGAATTTTGTTTTTTGGAATGGTTCTTTATTTCCATAACACTTTCACAATTTGCATATGGGTTTGTTGTTTTTTTTTAGAGTAAACCCAGTCTCTCATACTAGATGACAAATGTCACCAATCTATAAAAATACAGTTTAAATGGTAGTCTGCAGCTTTGTTTAACCAGCAGGTATATCCAGGTGTGTTCCCTGTACACTGTGTAGATAAAGGTCCCAGTCTTTATTTATTGTATGGTGATAGCATTTAATACTCATCAAGTTACTATATGAGGAAAAGAAAAAGCAGTTTGCTGTTCTCCCAGGGTGCTTGTATCTCTGCCTTTTTACAGAGACCTTGACTTACACGCCTAAAATTCAAATTTTCACAACTTAGTAACAGCCCTTGAATGGGATTACAGTAATGGATTTGGTTATCCAGATACATATATTTCAATAAAGGGCTTTTCTTTTTCCAATGTTGTAATTGATAGGGAAGGAAAGCCCTAACTGGCCCCATCTTTTGGGAAGTTCCATACTGAATTTTGCAGAGCAGGCAATCTGGCAGTCTCATAGCAGAGGTGCACTCAATGAAGGAGAGCTGCAGGCAGACTTAAAACACTGGAACCTGGTTCTTTTTAATCAGACTGGAGAAAATGGTGCAGAAGTCAACAGTGTAAGGTGGTTTAGTGCTCTGGCCGTGCAAACAGTGCTAATAGTGGCAAATATCCACTGGACAAACCAGTGGTCTACATCAAGGACTTCGCTCTCAGACCCTTCCATTTAGATTAATAAATTATCAAGTACTTTCAATACCTCTCATTTAATATACTTCATGTAATGGAGAAACTTACAGATTAGTTTTAGCTACTGTTAGAAAAGGAATTACAATACAGAGTGTTCTATATTTGTTCTTTAAATTTTATTAATGTTAGGAAATATGTGCATCGTCTCATTTCCAAATGATTAAAGATATGCTCCTGTATTCCCTAGGGTATACATTTTCATACAAAGTGTGAAAAGAATGATTGGGGATATTCTTAACATTTTACTGGTAGTTGGGGACACAGCTACTCATCTCTTTTAAATAGAAAACTTTTGAACTGAAGTTGAGTCTGAATTATATGCAGTGTACTTTAGACTCACACGTGAACAATTTCCTGTTATTTGAGTATCAGGTGTTTTAGCCTGTCTACTTACCTTTTTTTTTTTCCTGTGGTTCTCAAAGGTAAATTACATTAGTCATTCACACATTTATCAACTGCTTACCTGGTCAAGACAAGGTTTTACACTTGGACCTTCAGACACTGCAGAATTGTGATGTATCTCCTCAGCCACAGGAACTGTGCAGGTCATCATAACTTGGCCATTTGCTCCCTAGAATCTCTAACTGATTTAAAGTTCTTTACCCTGTTCTTATAAGTCTGTATAGCTCAGTATAACTGAAGACTGCCTAAAACTGAAGGTGGTGGTTGGGAGCTGTGATCTCCTAGTGCAGCAACAGGAGCGTAACACATCAAATTTTACAAGAATCTAGTCCAAGACTAAAATTAATATCCCTCCCTCAAAGAGTCTGTCATTAATCTTGTAACCTCTCCATTCAGAGCACTTTTTTTTCTTGACCTATCTTTTCCAACGTAAATATGTATGTTTTGTGTCAGCAATTTAACATTGAATTCTGTTGAAAAGCTTTTAGATACTTTAAATCAAAGAGCAGTGTGATGTTCCTGTGTGCTTTAAAGACAGTTCTCTAGGCAGGTAAATCCCCTTAAGAACCAAACTCTCTGACACCACAATATTTTAAAAGTGCTGGGTCATTTTTTATCTCATGGACAAAGAAAATTATTTTATTTTTCCATATGATCTAATGACAATGTCACCTCAAGAGAGAGAAAGAAACATATTTGAACAGGGGCCTGGGGAGCTGGTCAGAAGCCACCTGAGCCATTTTCAGCACCAAGAGCCAAGAGGGTTTGTGTGTGCTGAGGATGGATATGCTCAGCCTTCGTGGCCAAGTCTGCCTTGATCAAAAGAGTGGCACATCACAGCTCCTGAGGGGGATCCTCTTCTTTTGGTGCAAAGTAATATTTTTAAAGTATGCCACATCAGAGAGACAGGGCGTGAGTTCCTGTGAGGAGCTGTCCCCAGCCATGACAGGAGCTGCTTTCCCAGGCTGCCAGGATGGCATCAGTCAGGCAGCTCAGGCTTTGCAGTGAAACAGTGCCATTCCCTGACTGCTTGGCACCCTCAACCTGCTCACAACAAGACAAGTTTCAACCTGTTTCTCTTTGGGGCATAAAGTATCTCCTGCAGCATCTACTCCCAGATTAGTTTTAGCCCTGTTGGCTGGAAACCATTTTTATTCTGTACCTCGTTATGAATTGATGCAGAACTGTGGGTGATGCACTGGAAGCTGAGAATGTCCATGAAGTTACATGTTCTTCATTACTAAAGGCCCTAAGTGTGCAGCAGAGTGATTCCATGGCATTAGTTGTCATTAAAAAAACCAACTAATCGTCCCAGTAATAGGAATTATGGGTGTTATTGGATGTTCATTGTTTAGAAATGTTCTATCAGACTTCTCAAATATTGTCCTCTGTAGAATCAGCTGTGCACATTTCAGCCATTTTTCATCAGACCTGAGGTATTCTTGAATCCTACCTAGTAAGAATGTGCATTGCAAAACATGAAAAAATTTTAGTATGTATTTACATTATGATGAAAGTTTATTAATCATAAAATACATAGTTTCATTCTGGAGCCCACTTGAGACTGCCTGGACTTTGCCAAAAAGGACTTTTGGAGACCTGGATCTCCTGGTCCCACTAGCTGTTTACAATTCTTTGGACTGACTGTAACTATTAGGATTCATTTCATAATGGACACATCTTTTGAACCTTCTTACGAGAAGGATATATCCCAACATCTTGGAGACTCTCAAAATGACAGAAAGCTTGAATTCTCTTGAGCAGTGTATGAAGCTAGGCTGGGATGGAAGCCTGGCGTGATTAATTGACTGAGCTAGCAGCTTAAAAACAAAGAGGATTTCAGATGAGTGGACTCAGAAAAATTTGCAAATATTTAGTCTTACCTTTGGAGAGATTTGGGACATCATTAGCAGACAGAAACTAAGGTGTTGTCCTCTTTGCCCAGCCTCACTTTTCTGCACATTCTTTCATCTACTCACTCTCCTTCTGTCTTAACTAAAAAACATATTCAATCCAAAATACGTATTACTTTTAGATTTCTAGTCAAATAAGACATTGCACAGCTAATACCATCTCTCAGGAAGCAAGCAAGAGAACAAGAAACGAATTGCAGATTTTAATCATGATGGATGCTTTCCAGTCATGCCTCAGGCAAATTCTGCAAGGAAAGGTGGTAAGAATCTAGAGACAGTAAGTCTATTAACATTTCAGATGAGTTTTGAAAATCAGTTATGTACATTATTCTGAAAATCCCATCTCACTGTGCGATAAGTTTCTTCTCAGTGGCACTTGTTGGTACTTGCTGCAGTATCAGGTCCTAAATGTCAAAAGCTCAGTGGGGAGCTACAGGATTAGGTAGGTCTTTGCCCATGACTCAGTGTTTGCAGCATCAGGCCTCTTATGTTAACAACCTGTGTAATGTAATAAGGAAATAACTCGTGTTATCTGATCTTGCTTAAAAAGGAATAATTGCATAATTCAGCATTTCATGATGCTTTTGAAAGGTGGAGGAGGCGTTAACATTACTCTAGGAAAATTAGCCTATGTTTGTAATATGTACACACATGTTCATTAGTTCATAGACTTGTGTGGCATCAGATTGTGTGGTCTTTGGGATTCTTTGTCTGAACCAATGGACCCTGGAACATGTCTGAGTTCCCCAGTTGTGATACATGCCTCTGCCCTGTCCTGTGCTTGTATCAAGATGAAACTCAGACCATTGTGATCCTTTTTCCACTCTGTTCCTTGGCTGTCTGTAAAATGCACATATCAAAAGGGTTCTGTGGTGCACCATCCCAGGGCCTGAAGCAGCCACATACACCAGAATACAAACTTTCACTCAGTTTAGATAGTGACTCAAATCCACCAGTCTGGTCTGCTTTACAGCTTGGGATTGGGTTGCCATTTCATTCTTATTTGCCAAGAGAGACATTCCAAGTGTAAGTTAGTCTTTTACCCAGGCTCAGGAGGGTGAGGTGTTGGAAATATTAATAGAATTCTCATTATCTTCTAACAAAGATTTGTCATGTTGGTACTAATTTATACAGATCAGCAGCAAAAGCTCCTAATGATTCTGTGGACAAAAAGGAATTATGTACTAACATGTACTTTAATTTAATAGCATTAACTCTAGGAAAAGCAATTTTTTTGAGATTTTACCCTTAAGGTGTAGTCTCTGTGGTCTCCTGTTGCATTTTATGCTTTAAAGAAATGTACTGTTTTGCTGTTCTAAAATACATTTAACTCTCACTAACAAAGTGTTTGGACATCCGCCAGTTTCACTGTGGAATTTCAACTGATAAAGAAGGTAGCCAGCAAGTAGGTGCATATTTGTTATAAATCCTGGGACAGGCTTTGTCATCTTAGATAAGATGAGGTAGGTATTGTTTGTATGCCTTCTTCTAGCTTGTAACTAGAGAAACATTAATAAAAGAAAAAAACTTTTTCTGTCACAGACTTAGTTTTGAAAAGGTATTTCAAACCTCATTTTCCAGTTTGTTTTCAATTCAACATTGATTATAATATGGAGTAATTAAATTAGAAGCATTAGATTGTGTAATCATTAATTCCGTTTTTAAAATTATTAGCAAATTTATTCCTTGCATTTTTTCAAGTCTCCTTTAAACATGTAAGCAAAACCCACAAAAAGCAGATTAGAATCTAGCTGCAGTGACGGATATGTGGATTCTCTTCTCTGTTTCTTCGTAGAAGACTTTGCATTCTGATATATAAATAGTTTGGGTTTGAATTTCAAATAAGCATACATGAATGTTTGACTTTTGGCTTTCAAAAAAGCATATACCAATGTTTATGCATCAGTCTTCACAGTAATCTGAAGTGTTTAAACTTCAGAAGGATGGATCTTGTGGGTATTTAAATATTCTTTGCCTGCAATTAAATGATAAAAGTTCAGTAAGTACAGTTTGCATATGGCTTGAAAAGTGGTTTGCTTCTAGGTTCACTCATACATAATAACTCATATCACTGGCATGAACTGTAGCTTGTAGTAGAAATGAGGAATGTTACTGCTTTAACTATAAAATAACTGTGTCATGTATGCAGTAAGCATGAAACATGGGGGACTAATGGGACTTGTTATTGATGATGCTGAAAGCTAAATAACCATTAGTATTAAATCTTATGAATAGACTCTTGTCTTTCATCTTACCTCTTCAACCAGATAAAAGACACAGGGGCTATTTAGATGTCGTAAGAATAGTTTGCTGAAATCCCTACAGACTTCTAAAAAAATTCTCTCTTCATGTTGCTTAGTGTTTTGTTGTGTTCAAAGAAATGCCAGTATGCTAGTGCTGAAAGAAGAATGGAGCAGAAATCCAGCATTATGTGTGGGTTTAGGCTTGTTAAAAATTGAGTTGAAATAGTATGTATCCCTCCTCTGCAGAAATTTCTTATTCACATTTTAAAAATATTTATAGAAAAGTCACTAACACTGAAAATTTCCAAGAAGCTTTGTAAGATCATATTACAATAGAGCATTGTCAGCGTTTGTATTTTCCTGGCTTCATTTATTAGACTACCGTGAATGTTTTTAAATGGCTGTAACAAGGTAGAAATACCTAATTAAAAACTGCCTTACAGATACTAACTTTGTTTAAGCCTTCTATTCACCTAAGAATAAAAGTTCTTAAATCATTTACTTGCAACCTTCTCCATTTCAATAATAAAATGTACTGATGGTGGTTGGAAATTGTTCTTATCTTTCATACAGAGTGTTTAGAAGCATCACTCTTAGCAGTTGATGTGGAAGAGTTGTTTGACTCTGAGATCCTGTGTGATAGTTTTGGGAACAATAATTATTTCAAGTACCTCCTGTGAAATTCTAGTTCAAATAAATATTTTTAGATTCATGTTGAATATTAATGATCATGCAATGCATAAAAATCATATAGTTTTTTTTTGTTTTATAGGAAACAGATCCGAACAGCTGTGGTGTAAATACTGTGTTGCTGGTACATTTCTTTGGAAAAGGAGGAAAGGAAAAACTTCACTTTTCCGAGTTTTTCAGGTATTTTTTCAGCTAGGCAAGCCTAACAGGAGCCAGTCTTATTCCTACCCCCTGTGCTTTACCCCAACTCTGGCATTTATCTGACATGCCATTGGGCTGATTCAGAAAATTAAGCAATGAAGTGGAGATTATTCATTCCCCATTTAGCTCCCAGAGTCTGCTGTGTGCAGGAGCTGAGCATCGTGATAACTCCAAGCAGCAATGGGCCAGAAGGGTTGAGACTCCCATTATTGGCAGCTCTGTGGTGACAAAGCTTAAAACAATGTGATTCATAAGTAATTTTTGGGACCAAACTGCAAAAAAAACTGACTTCTAATCAATTAAAAAATATTTTCTGGGCACAGATACCTCCTTCCCCATTATAGCTGTCATGGCAACTTCTCCACTTTCTTCAAATTCCAGCTTTTGTTGACACTTTCCCTGTGCCTTTCTTTTTACCCTTTGAATACTTTTGCAGTGGGACTATGCAGATACCTGTTTGAATCTTGACTCACATCTTGTAGCATGGCATCAAGAGAAGATTGTCTACATCAGTATTACCTTTTCTACAGAAATAATCAGTCACTTACAGACTGCAAAAATAAAGTGTTTTGCTTCAGTTTGTATTCAGAAGTGGAGAATGTGTGGCAGCCCTCTTAAAAATTAATGTTTTTGCAATCAGTAGACTAAAAAGTGTTTGGCTCCAGTGGCTCTGGTACATACCAGTCTTCAAATAAACAACCTTTCCCTTTTGAAGACCTCAGCCCAGTAGGAATCTAAGTGAGTAAAATAAGTTTAAGATGTCTCCAGCTCCCTTTTCTATAAATACCATAGATCCTCTTAACGAAACAAAAGGCAGAGAGCATCAGTAAAAGGTTGTGTTTGCATATACAGTGTAAACTGAAAAGCCTCAGGTTTTAGATAAAATCCTACCTTGACCCAATGAGGCATGACATTGATGAAACGATGTACCTTGTACATTCAGAACGCATAGGTTAAAGACCTTTGCCTGCCACACAGATAGAGGCCTGTAATCAAAATCAAACTCCCACATCTTGCTCTTAAAATTTGTGGGATAAGTGTAAGGTTTAATGCAGGTAATTTTTCAACAGTGGCAGTTCTGTTTCGTGGGGCTGGAATGTGCCTCTTTATCACGGCGTAGACACTCCATCTCAGCTGCAACATGACAGTGGAGTTTGTTTAACACGCAGAAAGGTGAATAAAAGGCTCGCTGTCTTTTTAACCTCTGTGAGGATATCACCTTTCACATGATTTTATTTGCAAGTAAATCAAGCACATCATTTCTGGGTTCCTATTGTTCAGAGAAAATGTGATTTCTATCTGATGGCCTCTCATAACACTTTACCTTATGCGGGAAGCTATTGTTGGCTGTTTGATCAAAGTGCCACACTGTTTTTACAAGAGATGACTGATGAGCTGTACAGACATAGATCATTGTCAAAAGCAGAAAATAATGATGGTAAATGCTTTTATCATTTTCCAAGTTCTTGCCTAGAAAGCTTTTCTATTGATCAGTGTAGTACCTAGTAGAAAGTAGAGGTGATTAAGTTTGATTAGGACGCACTAAAACTTGTCACATTAGTTAAATACACAGATATTACTGTGCTGCAGAGTCCTTAAAACTAAAAAAAAAAAAAACCCAAAAAAAAACCCCAAACCACCCAGAAGAAAAAAAAAACAAGAAAAAAAACCCCACAAAAATATGAAAAGAACACCCCCCAAAAAACCAGGAATGCTTTCCTTGTGACATCTCACTGTACTTTCATGGGAATTCTGAAAGCTGAGACCACTGTTCTCATCTCCTTACTTACATTTACTTCATGCTCCCTCTTTTCAGTTCGTGTGGCATTAAAAAATTCTTTTGTAAGTGTTCAACCATCTATTTTTACATGTACACCAGCATTATCCAAGCCTTTTAGCCCACAGTCCAAACATTTTAAAAATCTGACAGGCACAGTCAATATACCAGGGCAATGAATTTGCCCTGTGTTTCTTTCTTTGCATTCAGATGGCACAAAGAAAATGGAAACTGCCTACATCTGTTGGAGCAATGTGAGGCTGATGTAAACTAGTTCTTGTGCCTCTTTTCCTACTGCCCTGAACACAGGAGGCACACTGAGAAAAGAGAGGGAAAATGGTCAGGCATCTGTCTCCAGCTGGTCCCTGCTTCTTGGGAAATCACAGGTATTGATACACACATGGACAATTGTCAGGCAGTGTTTTAATCAAATGTAAAGGTACTTTTCAGAGTTCTTCAGACACCTTCAGGTAGGACTCAGGGAACACATGTTCAGCTCCTGACTGCTGGATGAGTTCTTATTAGTTGTATTGTCCTTAACGTAAATGCAATACAGTGATTATTAATAAGAATTTAAAATTTCAAAAGTGAGAGCTTCTTTCCCTAGCAAACGTTAGGGAATACAAATTTCTGGAGTATGTTCATGTATATCACTACTAAAGGTGTAGCCTCTCAGTCAAATATAGCTGGAATAGTATTCTCCTGTAACATTTTAAGAAGGTATAGAAGAATATGCATAAAGTAAGCCTAAAATTATGTAACAAAGAAGGGTAGATTTAATACAGGAATCTGACTTTCTTCTCAGAAGATCTGAACTAGTGTCTGTTTCAGATGACACCTCTCAGTTTTGCACCTCAGCAATAAAGTTGTCTTCTAATAACAGGTCCTATCTTAGAGAATGTCCCCAGAATTCAAGGCTTTTTTTTTTTTTCTTTTGTATGGATTTCTCCTCAGTTTTAATACAGAAATAATTTTTGATCTTTTCCTTCAGAAACAAAATTTAACTTGTGCTTTAATTTCCAGAGGTATCATATGTACTGTCTTTCATTCTGAGTTGGGAACTATTTCGTTTTCTAGGTATAGGAAATATTTCTTCCTGACAGACACTGGGGGTTTTTTCTCCTGAAAAAAAGTCCCTTACTGATCTTGTTTAAGTATGTCTAATCCCAAATAAAAGAGGAGACAGTATTTCACTCCCTAAATAGTTTACGACTGCTGTGATTTTTTTTCTGTAATCTGTCCCCAAGCAAGCTTAAATCTCTCACCGTCTCCTTAAAGGAAAAAAGAAAGTGCAGAGAGTATGAAAAGGATACTCAAAAAAACTCTCTGAGTGTTGTATTTTTTTCTGGGTGTTTTACAAAAAAAAAATACTTCCCAATATGATTAAATAATGGGCACCTTTAATCGTTTGAGGAAAAATAAGAATTCAAATCCAGTTTATGGCATTTTGTTGCCTGGTTTCTTGCTTCCAAACTTCGCATCAGTTAATAGAATTTTGTACCAGAAATATTGTTTAATTATGGTTCTTTTTTTATTTCTGCTTTAGGATGAAGGTCACAAATTGTATAACCATACATAGATTATGCCTTTACCCTGCCTATCCTGTTTCTTTGCTTCAGTATTTTGAATTCTTTGATGTATTTTATTGGAAACCTTTCATTTAAGAAGCCAGAATGATCAGGCTGGACCCCACTGCTAGTGCTGACATTTTTGGGGGGCTGTGGTGTGTGTGTGTGTGTGCCAGTGCCTGGATGCAGGATCTTTTTCAGGTATTATCATCAACCATCAAGCAGTGCCTTTGCTGTGATGACAGCTTGTACATTTTCAGTGATTTTCATCTGGGGATTTGGAATTGCTTTGCAGAAATAGACTGTGATTGCCTCCTTACTTGTCTCTGTCCCTACACTTTTATCTGTATTGTGCACATAGAGACAGCCCTAATTCACATAGAGATTACATCAAGTACAGCCAAGACCAGGCAGTGAGGAAGTGGAGAACAGCAACAAAATCTGGCTTCATGATATTCCTGTCATAACTCAGTCTGAATATTTCCCAAATACTTAGTAAAGAGGTTGAGAAAAATATTTTTCTTCCTTTCCTGTATGCTTAGCAAAGAATACCTTGGTTAGTTTCTACTGAATGCTTATAAATGAAAGCGAGTTTAGAAATGCAAAGGATAGTAAATCAAAGGAGGTTTTGCCTGCAATTCTGAAAATTGTGAGATTGATTAACTGTCTCAACGCTTGCAAACCTGAATTTACAAGCATAGATCTAAATGTTCTCTAAAGGTTAATGGTCAAGCCTTTATTAAATTTTCTATATTCTGGTTCTGGCAACAAGCAGCTGGTTTGCCACAGTCTTTTGGTGAAGAGAGGTTTATCAATTAATTCTTCAAAAGGATTTTGGTGTCCAAAGAGGAGCCAAAGCATGGTAAAAATGCTGGGGTGGTATATCCACCATTATTTACATTGTTAGATTTTCTTTCTGTAAATCAGTGTGACAGAAACTGGTCAGTTCTGTATTAAGAATATTAAAGCTCTTCACTTTGCAGTTCAGGTAAAGAGGTGGAAAACAAACTTTCCCTTGCATTTCCTTTAGTGTTTCAATCTACTGCTTTGTCTGCCATAAAAGAAGACAATGCTAGCACTTCTCTTGGAGGGGGAATAGCTGCATTCCTGAGGTCTCCCCTCTTTTATTACATTTTCACTTCTATTTGTGGTGGATGAATGCTATCAAAGCTGAGTTGCCAAAAAGCCTCCCTCTTTCTGTGGTTGAGCCCATTCCAAAATGAAGGATAAATCCTGATAAGGTTTCTGGATGCTGTGGTAACACGATAACTAATTTGGCCATTGGCCTTCAACGTGGGTGTTTTAGAGAGTGTGGATAAAGTGGGCTGTCTTAAAGAAAGTGCTTTCTCTTCCTAGACTTTTCCCCATCTTACAAATGTATGGTTTACCTCTCCATTTTGTTACTTGGAAACTTAGAGCTTTCTTTTATTTTCAACCAACTGCTATAGCATAAGAGTATTCCCAGTGTAATTATTTTTTAATTGTAGAACACATCTAGAATCAGAATACTGTTCCTGTACATGAATTCTGACTTTATACAGTATAAAGTCCCCAGCCAAGATCCCACTGACTTTGAGAGAGCAGGAATTTCATTTCTGTGCTTGTTTTTCCTAATATCTGGAAACATTTTGAGGACTTCACAGCAGAAACTCATTGCACTGTGATCCTGAAGATACAAAAGATAAAAAAGATCCCTAGTGGTGTCTTGACATTTATGTATCAAGTTTTACTTTCTAACCAGAAAGTTATTTTTAATAACTTTTAATAACTTTCACTTAAAAAAAACCTCATTAGGATTTTTAACTCTCACATCTGGGAATAAGAGTGACCTAGAATGCTGATGTGATGATTCATAGTATTTTAATTTTTGTAATATGGGAATCTATCACATAAATTTTAAATTGCACGTTTCAACTACTGCTCCAAGTAGCATTTGATATGGGAGGAAATCTTCCCACTCTGGCTTGCCAGGAGCAAGCCTGCAAGTTGAAATGAACTCAATTAGAAGAGGGGGCAGAAGCAAGAACACGCTGAAAATGCCACAGCCAAACCCTTCACTGTCTGCTCTGCTTTGGCTGCCCCTTTCAGCAGGCTGATGTGTGCAGCTTGGTGAGCTCCTTCCTCATCACACAGAAATGATTGATCTTCTGGCTTTCTGCTTTTATTGGGTGTGGCCTAGAGGGCAGGTCACCAAGGCTTGTCTGCTTAAGGAAATGCAATATTCAGAAAAGCTGGAAGAATCTGTTTCTGTGTCGTCACCTGTGGTTAGAAACCAGGAAAGCAGGTGACTGAGAGCTTGCTCCCCAAGATAAATTGCTCAGGTCTCAAGACCTTAAGTCTGCAAAATATGTCCACCTTTCATAGATAAAATCCAATAAAATAAAACACATTTCCCTGCATCCATGTTTTAGTATTTCTCTAAGTGACCTCATTTTCAGCAACTTCTCTTCCTCCACACCAAACATTACATGGGTTAGAAACTACAGTCAAAGATACTGTTCTAAGATATTGGCTGAGCCTTCCAGCCAGCTACAAACCACATACCCCAGATACCATCTCCTCCTTGCCTGTGGTGGCCTCTCATGCAGCCCCATGGCCCTACTCAGTCTCTGCTGGGCTGGCTCCATGCCTGGGCTGGATGCCAGGTCCATGCTCTCCTCTCCCTTTGCACCCAGACCTCCCATCCCAATACCTGGGAGGCTCTTGGGGGCTGTGGGTGCAGCAGGGCTGTTTGTGCAGCCCATGGAGCTGGTCTCCATGGCACACACTGCCTGCAGTGACAGAGGCAGCAGTCTCCTCATGAGTTACAAAGACAGGGCCTGAAAACAGCAGAGTGGTTTGCAAGCTGTGCAAGGCAGCTCTTGCTGCTCTGCAGGACAAGGAGGTGCCCAGTCACAATGGTTGCACCAACTGGTCCTCTGGTGTTTTATCCACTTCTGTGAGGGAGAGTTGGGGGAATTAAAAGTGTGTCAGGTCTTAAGGTGGACTGTGGAGGTACACCTTAGTATTTGGTTATACTGTGAAATCCCCTTTCCTAGACCAGAAAAAGGCACATATAAAATGTGACAGCATTTTGTACCCCTCCTCAGTATTACTCTAATTCAGTCTTAGCCTGAGACTTAAATTCACCTCCACTGTCAGGCTTTCATTTACCAGCACATCTTGCCTGTGAGGCATTTCCTGGCCCTTTATTTGTGTGTGCAGCTCTACCTGTTAAAGCAAAAAATACGAGAGAGAGGTTATGCTGCACCAGCAGTCTTTAGCCAACCCCTTATAGACTTCAGAGAGCTTCAAGCTACTAATTGTCCAAGTGATCTCATTAAAGAACTAAAGATAGCTGTGTGGACTCAAAAGCTGTAATTTCAAGGGAAAGAATTCAAACCCAGTGAGGCCAGGCAAACACTGATGAACAAATGAGGCTCTGCTGATTTTGGCTACATAGACACTTAGCTGTCCTCTTCTCCAGCTAATTGCTTTTCCCAGTATAGGAGCGTTTAGTTCCCTCCTGTCAATAATTTCTGCAACTCAATAAAGCAGGGTTCTTTCAAAATACTGAGGGGATTCTCGCAGGCACCACTGGTTTTAGCCTTTGTTTAAAAATCATCACTTGCTTTTGGAATGCTCCATTTGTGAAGTGGAAAATATCAAATGGATCGCACAGTATTGTCTGTGTTAAATTCATACTAGCCATGTAGACCAAACTGGGGAAACTCAAAGCTACAGCTCGCAATTCCAGCTCTATACGTGCAGGTTGTTACTTGCTTCTTGTAATACTTTATATTTCCTTCCCAAATGTATGGGTGTCTCCTAAAAACCCTGATATTGACACTTGCCTTTTTCAGACATCTCTCTTCTTACCCTCCCAAACTGCTGCAACATCATTTTCTGTGTTCTTCCAGCCTCCATAGGAGTAAATTGTAATTCTCTCTAATCCATCTTCTAGTGAGCACAGAACTGATTTGCCAAACCTCTGCGCGTAGTTATAATCTTTGAGACTTGCAGTCATCTTCTCCTACACCAATGATTTCAAGTTTCCTCTTTCACCTTTGTGACTATGGCCTCATCTTTTTAGGCACTTTGCAATCTTGTCATTCCTCTCTTATTAATATGAAACCTCATAAATCATGTGTCAGGCCCTTTTTCATTCATTCGCTGCTGCCTTCCCTATTCTTTTATCTCCTTATCTGCGGGTTTTTAAACGCGAGTAAAACCGAGATGCGTCCCGAAGTTCTGCTGGCAGCAGCCGCGTGTGCGGGCCGAGAGCGCGTCCTGCTGTGTCCTTGTGGGAATGCAGCCCTGGAAACAAATCGAGAGCACCGGGGAAGTTAAACCGGTTGGGGGTATTTTTAACAGCAATTGTCCAAGTTGTCTGTGGCTCAGAGATGGTGTCTGCTGCCCTTAGTAGCTGAGGTAGTAGTGGTGATACAGGGATGGAAGTCTCAACTGTTGGATCACATCTGTTTACACTTAGGTTCATGGAAAATCTGCAAACAGAAGTGCAAGAAATGGAATTCATAAAGTTTTCAAAGGGTTTGAGCGTCATGAGGAAAGAAGACTTTGTGGCGTGGTTGCTGTACTTCACTGATGAGGAAAACAACGAAATTTACTGGCAGAATGTGAAGGACAGGATCGAAGTAGGAGAGGTTGGTACCCAAAGCGTGCTTTGTTTTGCTTCCTCTTTTGCATGCACAGGTTTTAATTTGAATGTGGTTATCTAATGAGGCAACCAGCTGCCAAATTAATTATTGCAGCTTGAATTTTATACAAGTAAGAGTAATGATAATTTGCCAACTGAGAAATACAAATATCAACAATGAGTAGGCAGGCACATCTAAACACTAAGTCCCACCAGATTTAATGATATAAAATAATTAGGAATTGAATGTATACTCATTATATCTCACCTAATTCTGTGATACTCTAGAATATCAGTTTGGAAGAATTCAAGACTTTCTGCAAGTTTACAAATAACCTGGAAGACTTTTCTATTGCCATGCAGATGTTTACTGTAGCCAATCGTCCTGTTAAGCGGGGTAAGTGCTGTGCACCTTTCCTATGGGTTTTTTAAAAGGAAAAAAAGATTATATTAATTATGGAATTAATGTAAATGAGTATCCCAAAGTACCACAGTGAAGTCCAAAAATATTATACTGCTCTGTATATGGTCTTGGTTCCATTTCATGAAAAAATAATAATATAAAGTTTCAAAAATGTTTTCATTTATAAGTTCTAATGTGCTGTCATACGTGGATTAATCACAGAAGACTAAACCGTAATCATAAAATGGTTTGAGTTGGCAGGGACCTTTTAAGGTCATTTTTCCAAACCCTCTGCCTTAGGCAGGAAACTCTGTGACTGGATCAAGTTGCTCAAATCCCCAATCAGACTTTCAATGTATGAAAATTATTCATTCAGTTTCAGTGATGGGGCAGCCACAACTTTGTTCAGTTTCTTCCTTATGTCCAGTCTAAATCTACCCTTTTTCATTATGAAAGCACGTTCTTGTCCTGTCACTACAGGCCTTGGTAAAAACTCTCTCTTTCTTATAAGCCCCCTTGATATAGAGAAAGTTCACAATGAAGTCGCCATGAGTTATCTCTTCTCCAGGCTGAACAATCCCCAACTCTCTTGGCCTTTCTTCTCTGAGGAGGTGCTCCATCCCAAAAATTATCACATAATTTTTGTGGCCCTCCTCTAGACTCACGCCATGTCCTCCCTGTGCTGAGGAAGATGTGTTATGCAATTATGTCTATCAAAAAGAAATAATGCAGTAAAGTGGGCTTTGGAGGAGGGGAGTTGCTTCCTTCCCATACAGGAGAAACAGGAGCAATGCAACAAAAGTTGTATGGACATACAAATACTTTTTGTTCTAATCCTGAGGTTGTTACTTAGTTGTTCCACTTGCAGTACAACTCTCATAAGTTATTTCAAAATAGCAACATAAAAAGTTCCTAAGGAAATGTGAGGAGGTATTAACATTCATTGAAATTAATATTTGATGGGCTCATGTGAAAAAAGATGAGAGATGTGAGAAGACAGAAAGAGAAATACATATGCTTGAAGGGAAATGTTTGGATGGGATTTGAACCAAAGAAAACTGGGGGATTTACAACTTGTAACTTTCATTACTCCTCTGTTTATGCACTGAACCCCACTGTGACCAAAAGCTGAGGTAACTCACAGATATTATAGGCATACATGTCTAATCTTCTCCTGAATCTGGCTAAATTCTTTGCCTTGCTGTATATGTGTGTGTCTGTACACACACATATGAACATTTATCTAAAAATCAGGCAGTCTTTTAGTCCTTCCTTTATTCTAGACTTCTTTTTCTTATAAGTTCGTAACTCCTATTTTCTCTCTGATAAGATGGCCCTTCTTGGTTTGAAGATTGTTATGCCCCACTGTTGTAGAAGATCTTTCTTTTTTTCATATTATATTCTAGTTTTAAATTCAGCTTCAAGAGATGAAACAGTTAAACATATTTTCAAAGACAAAATTAAGACTACTATGAACATCCCATATTTTATGTCTTTTTCAAGTTGTGGTAAATCCTTTTACAGAAGGATTTTCAACTTAATTCTATTTAAACCAACTGTGAAACAAACAACTACATTTATACAGGAATTGTTGAAAGAGACAAAGATGAGAGCTATGTCAGGAATGCTATTCCCTCTAGTAAGCCTCAGAACTAATCGTATTTATAGCGCTATTTATAAACAGCACTTATTTTTGAAAGCAGAACCACGCTAATATTGCATTTGTGACTTCATTGAACAGCTTGCTGTAATAATTTACAATGCTGCTATCCTTCAATAACCTCCAGTTCCTTTTTGAAATTCAGACTTCCATGGTGCCTTCAAAAATGCATCAATTCATGTGCTGCAATTGTGCTTGCTATAATAAATAATAATCCTTTCACTCTTACAAGCTGCTGTTTTGTGGCAGCCCCACACACTTCCTCATTTTCCTTGAGTCAAAACTCCAAATTCTGTACAGCACAGGACAAAAGTGGGATAGTATTTCTGCAGTGCAGATGGTGGTGTAAGGAGGGAGTAAAAGAAAGCTGCAGATGAAAGTACATCTTCAGGGAGGTATGGCAGCTTTTTCTGCCACAAATCCTCATTAACTCTTCAACATCATTTAAGAGGAGGTAGCCAACTTCTCTCAAAACCAGAACTACAGGTATATAAAGCCATGTGCTGGAAGCAGTGTGTTGACCATTTGATGGTCTGTGTGTCTGCAGAGTTGCTGAGGAGGTTGTTAGTTGAGGTGGAGCATATATAACATACCATTCTCTGAGGAGAAAGTTTACTTGCTGAATGAATTGTCATGAAACTGGCTTGAGATAAAATGGTAAGATTTTTTATGAGAGGATAGTGAGGCAAACACCATTCCTATGAACAGGTAAAAGCCAAAGTATGTAAGTTTTCAGCAATTTCTAGCAAAAGTTATCACTCCTACTGTTGCTTGAGAAGTAATGCATTGCAAAAGCTTCTAATAAAATTGGTAGTGTTACAAAAAAAGAAGCAAACTCAAGAATGCATGAACTGAGGCCTCCAAATAGTTTACTATTTTACACATCCCAAATTCTCCAGTTAGGATACCCACAAACCATTGTAAATGGAACAGAATCCTGATACTTATAAGCGTTCCATTTTTTTCACAAGTTCACTCACCTGTGATGTAATATTATGTCTTTATTAGCTGAGTTCAAGAGGGCAGTGAAGGTGGCAACAGGACAAGATCTGTCAGATAATGTTTTGGATACCATCTTCAAGATTTTTGATCTTGATGGAGACGACTGCCTCAGCCACAGCGAGTTTCTTGGAGTCCTGAGGAACCGAATGCATCGAGGTTTGAGGGTAACAAGCTGACATAATTGTTTGTAAATACCACAGATGATTGCTACAACTCTCTTGTAAATGCTTGTAGAAACACAGGTAGAGTTAATGAATAGAAAAATATATAGATTTTAAACTGGATAGTCCTTATTGCGTATGAATCTTGGAGGAGTGCTGACACTAAGAACTTGTTATTACAAATGTGAACTGTGGAAGCAGCAGCACAACATTGTATATTGTATTTACACAGTCTGAGAACAGGAGTCTTTTTTGTGTAAATGCTAAACACACTTTAATTTCATTAACAGGTGCCACAGCAGCAAGGCATTCAAGGTTTCTGGAAGTGTGTGAAAAAAGAAAGCATTAAAGAAGCCAAAGAACTATGGAAGCAAGCTGGGAAAAGTCCTTTTTAAAGCAGTCCATTTTTCTTTTGCTTAAGTGGTTTTCCTTTAGGGGAATTTGTCTGTCCTGTTTACATAATAAGTAAATCAAAAATGCTCTTTATTTTAGCTGTCGTTAAAGTTTAATTAAGCCAGACTCTAATGCAATAATTGTATAATCGTTGCAGTGCAATCAGGTTGGTTTACAGAACTGCTATCACTTTTGACCTCCATACAGAAGTACTTGTTCTGGGGAATTGTGTTGTTTACTGCTCTGAGGAGCCTGACCCTGCACTGTAGGATACAGGACATGCAGGATTGAATAATGGCCCCAGGCAGGAACATCACAGCAGAATCATCTCCTGTTGAAGGAGTGGACATCATCTCAGCAGCTCTCCTTCTCCAGCAAGGGCAGAGGTTCACAAAGCAAAATCACTTGCACAACACATTTTAAGCAAAGTTATCCTAAACCAGAAAGGAAAATTCACACCTCGTTATGGGGATCTGCTCATGTGCTGGCTCCTAGTGCTTGATTCCACCAGTTCCTGTGTGGATGTCTGATTTGTCTGCCTTCATAGTGTTAATATTAAACTGGAAATACAAGACTGATAGGCTTGATGCAGGCTTTAAAAGTTGTGCATTGATCAGAGAGTGTACACTGATGTCTCAGACCCCTTCCACATAGTATAAACGAGAAGAAAAAATTGTCATTCTTTCAAACACAGCGGTAGCCACAATTTGACTCATGACTATTTTGCTTTAATTGCACTTAAGAAGATAATGCATAACAAATAGTTGTTTTATCTTACTAAAGGTTGTGACAGGGAAAGCAGAAGTATCTCAGGAATTCAAGATTATAATGAGCAATTCTTGAGGTAATATGTCCAATAAAAAACCATATACAAATGTTTATCACTCCAAATGGAAAGTTAGACCTAAGATCTTTAACACTAAAAGAAGGAACAAATCAAGACTAACACTTAGAAATTACAGATGAACATTTTTTTAGCAATAACATAAGGTACATCTATGTGTTCACAGGTATGCACATTATATGTTTTGTCTTTCTTACAATCCCAGGAGCCAATGGTCATGGGTCCACATCACTCTTCCTGATTGGCCACAATACATGGGAGAGAGACTTATCTGTAAAGCTGTCAAGGTTCTTCCTCTTTTCCCCCTCTCAGTTTTCTGACTTGTCCTCACTGGGGTGAAAGCTTAACCTTTAGGGCAGGTTTGTGATAACAGAGATAATGGACTCAAAATGTGGACAAGGGAAATGTCTCAAGAAAAATAGCAAAGAAATCTCACCTTTCAGTGAGGAAATATCCATCCTTTTTTGCGTGTCATCAGCTATGTTTTTCTCAAAGTTGAAAATAACTTAACATGTGGTTGTCATTTCTTGGATTTTGTGAGAAGAGGGGAAATTTCCATGATAGATAAGACATCAAAGCAGCTCTAACTCGGTGCAGTGACAGGAGAGAATGCATTGGGAAACTCTAAACGTCCTGCCTGAGGAATACTGAGATTATTGGGAATGTGTTTGATGTGTTTGATGTGTTGGTAGCTGTCAGGCAGATTTGTGCTGAGGACAAGTTCTCCTGCCCAAGCCTTGGCACAATGATCTCTCCAAGGAATCACAGTGAGAGGCCAGCAAAGCAACTCTTCCCTCCATGGCCTCAGCTTGGAGCTTTATTCTAAAGTGTTAAAGAGAAAATGCTTGTAGTCCTGTCATCAGCATGCACCAAGAACAAGATCATGCCTGTGATGATGTCTGGAAGATCAGGCACCAGTGACCATCAAGGATCCCTTTTCCCCCAGGAAAAAATCCAGATGAAATTATCCATGTGGAAAGAATCCAACTGCAGTAAACACCTCAGCCTCTTCCCCTCAAAGGGAGCTCGTGCAGTGCTGTGTGGGCAGCAGGATAGCAGGGGGCTGGTTTATTTTGTGTGTTTGGAAATTGTTTGTTGCTTCTGGTGGTGGGAGCAAAGGCACCACAGTACCACAGCCAGCTGCACTTCACCAAATTATCTAAAAAATGACACTATTGAAAAAGAACTTCTGTGGCACAAACGTGTGTGTTCACCCAAAGTGTGCTTTGTGCCAGCTCTGGCTTTAATGCAAGGTTGTCTTTTATTTGTTGTTGTTAATATTTTGGCAAATGATTTTTACTTTGGAGTGGAGATTATTCCGTAGCATTTTATTCTGTGTGAAGTTAATAGGTTTATGATATTTTTTATTGCTTTTATGGTTTCTTCTGTTTACTAATTACTTCCTTCTTACAAGCTGTTTGGTTTTCTTTTGGAAAAATCAACTCATTTAGCTTAAGTGTATCTAGAAGTTTAATTCCTTAGTGCTCCTTTTTGTCTGGGTTTGTGCAATCAGCAGTATCTGCTTTCAGGGATTTCAAGTTTTATTTTTCAGCAAAAGCTTTGGTGTCAAGTTCAGAGAAAAAGCAGAGATATGCTTGGGTTTTATACAAATTTTGTGTCTATAGAAAAAAAAAAAGATTTATTGGAAATTAACGTAGAGTTATGAATCATTTTCAGAAGTTATTCTGAAAGTGCATCCAGGAAGGAGCTCCTTTAAAGGCCAGGGGTGACTTGTCCATCAGGCTTGAAGAGTCAGACTCTGTGTTTCATTTGTAGTTTATTGTTATTTGTCAACTAAAATGCTTTATAAAACAGTCTTAAAATAATTTCTCATTTTAATATCTTAGATTGAAAGAGATGTGTATGAATTTAGATAAACCCTGGTTTTTAAGAAATTCATTACAGTTTAAATGCTTGATGTTTTAGTTCCTTTTAGTCACTGTATGGTATTTGCAACCTGTCTGTGAGCATTACAAGCAACACAATGTATTTAAGGTTTATGCCAGCTACCAATCTAAACATATCAGTTGTGACTTGTTTTAACATTAGGAACTCTTCCTCTGAACAGAAATATATAGAAAAACTAAATAAAATTGATTTTTTTAAAAATCTACCACATTGCATTTGAATTTTACATGGAATAAAGATGAACACATTGCACATTGCAGAAGTCTCAACAATTGATATAACATATATCAAAAGGATACACAATAGCAAGTGCAGTCACTTACAGCATGTAACTCCTTTACAGAATTTTAGTTGTTGTATCCCCATAATAACACCTTTTACATTTCTTTGTTCGTTTACTATAAGATAATGTCTAATAACCATTTCTTCTTCATTTCCAAAGGAAGCAAAGGCAAAAATACAGTGTAATATACTGGAATTAACAGAAACTCACTGGTTGTTTCTAGAAATTAATTCTGGTGTCTCATTTTGTACAAGGCTCTTTCTAAAAGCAAAAATCCCTCTGGATTCAAACCAAGTTGGCAGGTTTTAACAAAACAAGCAACAATAAGCACAAGTTTTCATAGCAGACAAACAAGCCCAGGCCATGGACTGTGGTTTCATGGCACTTCACATGTCCAGTGCATAAAACAAAAAAGGGATCACTGCCCAGGAAAGGGCAAGAATGGGAGCAACCCTGTTGCTTAGAGGAAGATTCAGGTATATTGACCATACTTGGACTAAAACATAGAAATGGATCAATAAGCGTACATCAAAATTTAAAAATAAAAGTTTTCTTCTCGTGCTGGAGTTCTCACAGGAGAGGGCAAGCATGCCTTTAGTTTTAGTTTTGCCTGTAAAATAGTCACAGCTGGGTCAGGAAACTACTGAAAAAAAACCTTTACTCATTCTAAACAGAAAATACATGCCCGGATGATGTTGTGGTCATTATTAGTGAGATCCCAGTTGCCCCAACAATCAGCTCTTGTAATGCAGTTGGTCACAAGGGAAGCATGGGCATGAACGTGGCAGGTGTAGACTCTTCTAGTGCCCAGGTGGCCACAGAAGCTCCTCCTCCCGAAACTGAAGATGTCACCCAAGAAGAAGCCAAAATGCCTTTGCAGAACAGAAAACCTGAGAGACTTGAGCATGCACAAAAGTAATCAGCAAAGAAGAGCATGATTCCTCATTTATTTTAATGTTTCCTGTTGGCTTTGTTTATTAAACAATTCCTAGTCAGTTAAATATTTTTTTTAAATTGTGCAACATATGTGGAGACAGATTTCCCATTAGGCTGGTTTTGGCTTAGTTAATTATGTTTCCAGTTCATTAACTGGAGTGCCCTAGCACAGAGCTCTGGTCCTGCACACCACAGGATCCACAGGGAGCCTTCTCAGCAGTGCTCACACCTGCATGGGCTTAGCCACAACACCTTGTGCCCTGGGAAGCAAACAGCCCTGTTTTTCCTCACCTTTGTGCCCAATATGAGATGAGGTTGGATACTAGGGAAAACTCTTCACATAAAGGGTTGTCAAGCACTGGAATAGGCTGAGCAGGGAGGCAGTTGTGTCACCATCCCTGGAGGTGTTGAAAAGATGTGTAGATGTGGCACCTGGGGACATGGTTTAGTGGTGGTAGACATGGCAGTGCTGGGGTAATGCTTGGACTTGATCTTGGAAGTCTTTTTTAAATGATCTGTGATTCTCTTCTCATTCAGGCTGAAGGGTGGCCGGCCTTTCCAGGCTGACTGAGTGGTGGAAGTGACATGGAAGGCATCAGGCTGTGGGAGGATGGACACAGCACCTTGCAGAACAGTTTATGGCTGGGTTTGTGTTGGCCAAGTTTCAGACACACAGATTTGAAAAGCTGGGAGGAGGGATGTTCCATAGGTAATTCACAGGAATGTGTGGGAGTTTTTCTCGTGGGATTTCAGTCTTGGAGGGCCTGGCCTTTCTCTATGGACTGCAAAAGGAGCACAGAAGATGAGCCTCACTGGACTAAACCTGTACTCTGTGAATGCCACAAGCACTTTCCTGGAGAAAGGATGTTCTACAGAGGTGTTCTACCACCACACTATGCCTCAGGTCCACTGCTTTAGGGGAAATGTCTCAGTTTTAATGTTAGCCCACAGAGCAGCTGGTAGCTCTAAATCACCCCAAAGAAAATCAATTGTTTTAATTTAGGACATGCCAATGAAGTGTTTTAAAATAGTCGTCTTCTTTTCAGGATACAGATTTTTTTTTTAATTATGTGGCCTCGTACTGTCTTTCGATCTACTTTGAAATTGATACTATTGGAATGAGCAAACATTACTGAAAACATTGTGTACATCCCTTAAATAATGCACAAAAGGTAATTCCTAGAGCAATGGCAGATGAGTCACAGGCTAGACAATTACATTCACTATTGTAAAGAAAGGATACCAAAATGTGATGCTTTGCCACTGATCTTTAGAAAAGGAGACTAATGAAATAGTAAGTCCTAAGCTTAAAAGAAACTATGTTACTAGAAGAAACAGAAAGCTATTAGAATAAATGAAATATTTAGGAATCGTGAATATCACTGAACAAAAGGATACTAGGTAAGCAAGAACTAAATATGGCTGAAATTAGGTGTTTTTAAATGCTGTTTGACCAAAATTTTTTCCTCACAATTTCTAAATTTGATCCAATGCAAACAAGGGCAACTAATCACTGATAGTTGGTGTGTACAAGATTACATGATCTGTACTGGAATGTGAAGAGCAAATACTTTACATAATCTCAGTTGGCTTTATGTGTACATCAGGAATGCAAAGCCTCTGAAAAATTGATTTGTCTCATATTACAAGGAATAAATGAGACAAATTATGATTTTACATCAGCCTCCATCTGAGAGGTTGGGTTGCTTCTGCCTGGGGATTGCATGATCCTGGAATTTAAGCTGAGCTGCTCTGAGAGGGGAAAAGTACAGAAGCAAAATGGAGATGAAATTGTTGTAGATTTTAAGTTCTAAATAGTTAAAAGCGAAATTCTGAGTAACCGGAGCTTTCCTGTGCCTTGCTCTGGGACCAACAAGCATCTGGAAGACTGCAACAGACCCTAACTGGTGCTGAGGCTGCAAAGGGAAATGTTTAATTTCTCTTACATATTTTTTAATGTGGCTGAAGCAGGTGGGTATCCAGAAATGGAGGTATGATGTGAAAATGGCCAGGAGATGCCTTTTGGTTTTTTTCAATATTTGACAGTCATGGGATCCAGTGAGAGCAGCTATTCCCACAGCATGGCATTCTGAGTTGCTCTTCAGCTTCCCACAGTCTGCTCCAAGTGTCATCTCCCCACAAATAAGGCAGCGAAGCTTGCTGCACTGCAGCCATTTGAAGCCAAACAGGTGCTCAGTGATTCTTAGCAGTGCTTCCTTCCTTCCTGCTTGGCTTCTGTTCAGGGAGCTGATTTCTCCTCAAGAGTTCCTTGTGGAGACCTCCCAGGTGGCTTTCAGAAGTGGAAGATGATAGCTCCTGCCAGCTGTGCCAAGGGGCTTCTTGTGCAGCAGAACTCTTCAGTGGGGGGGCACTGACTGGGGATAAATAGTCCCTCTCTGCCACCTCACAGCCTTGGTGTTGTCTAATTCAGTTTCACTTCAGTTCCTGTCATTATGCAAACACTGCACTGAAATGTTACTGGATAGTCACTGGTCAAAATTAGTTTGTCCTGTCCCAGGGTTTATGATGCAGCCAAGGGCTTTCCATCCTACCCAAGGCATCTGTCTGACCTAGAACTGAAATTCCAGCCACATCACAGCTTCCAGCTTTGCCAGCCTCAGACTCCATCCAAACCACACGTGGTGGCTGCTCCTGCAGCTCCGTATGGAAGTGCTAAAAGGGCAGAATGTCAACACACACATTGCTCCGTGATACCTCTGTGGGTGAAACTGGAGTCAGCATCAGCAGGAAAGGCTGGGAGAGGGAGGATCATGTTGGATGCCCTTACACCTTCCCTAATGTAGAGAACTGTTTGCTGGCTAAGCCTTTTTATTCATGGATGTGCTCCTTAGCCTTCATGTTAGGAGTTTAGCTTATTGTGAAGGGTTATAGGGTTTTTGTCAGGAAAGTTGGTGGAAGCACAGCCAAGAGGAGGGTCAGTGGACAGTAACAACCAGCTACATGCAGCAAATGCTTGGTAAAAGTTGTTTGTAACGTTGCTTCCCAGGTCCAAGTCCATTCTTCTTAGATTCCTGAAGGCTTGGGAGTACAATGTCTCTTCAGTGAATACACTACTAAGAAACTGATACAGCAATTAAATTATTAAAAGCGCATACATACAAGTATGAAACGAAGGTAAAATCAGTTATTTCTAAAAGTATTATTATCAAATATTATTTTGACAGCAAGCATTTACATCCTTTCCCATTGTCTTGAGGCTAAGCATTAACAGTCCCATGAGATCTTGAGGTAAAGAATGTACCAGCAGCTGTGGCATGTTAAGAAACAGAGTCACAGAATCATTAAGGTTGGAAAAGACCTTTAAGTTCATCGAGTCCTATTGCTAACCCAGCACTGCCATTTCCCCACTCAAGCATGTGCCCAAGTGCCACAATTAATGAAGATTAGAGGAAAAGGAATATATCCCTGACATGCTAACCAGCCCATCAGACCAAGACTATCCTAGTTCACATTAAATCCAAACTGCTCCATCCTTGTCAGTACTTCTCAAGAGTGTCTAGACCCCATAACCAAGGTGTTGTCCATATAACCAGTCACTCCTTCCTTGCCTTACAGCTCTCCATTAGGAATGGGCCCCACCAAGTCCTTACACCAACTCTCTTCCTCTCCTACAAACCCTTTCTTTTACAGCCCTTGCATTACTGCATGCAACCTTGCAATCCCCTTCTGTACTGCCCTGATCCTGCTCCTGTACACAGCATGCACAAGCACACAAAGTTGATCCCAGACTGATCTTCATCTTTCCATGATCCCTGGGCACATCTCCCTGCTCCATAGTTATTCTGTACATCAGGGCCACAGGTCACTGCTTCATTCCTCTGCTCTGATACCCAGGCAAACACACATTCCCACGCATACAGAGATTGCATCTGGGTATTTGGCTGGGGTGTCCCCTCCCTTTTAGCTGTTCAGAGGATCACAGAATGGTTTGGGTTGGAAGGAACTTTAAAGATCATTTAGTTTCAACCCCTCCATCACTGGATCAGGTTGCTTTTGGCTCCACCCAGTCTGGGCTTGAACTCTTCTGAATTCCTGATCACTCTCCTTAGTATTTGTTATGTCATCTCACCAGCAGGTAAGGACGAGTGGACATGGCCATAAGTTGCACCAGGGAAAGTTCAGATTACATATTTGAACAAAATTTTTTTTTCACTCAAGGAGTAGTCAGGCATTGGGCTAAGTTGCCCAGGGAGGTGGTGGGGTCACTGTCTCTGGAAGTGTTCAAAGAGAATCTGGCACTTAGGGATATGGTTTTTAGGGATGATTATGGTGGTGCTGGTTGACATTTGTTATTTTGAGGTCTCTTCCAACCTTGATGATCTTGTGATTCTGTGAACAGGCAAGGCTGTAGCAACTGCCCCTGTCCCTGCCAAGGCAATCTCACTGCCACTGCCCTCCACACCAGCTCCAGGGGCTCACAGGGACAATGGGGCACCAGCCCACCCAGTCCTGTTGTGTCCAAGCCTTCTTTCAGGGCAGCCCTCTGAGCTGTTCCAGCCTCACCCCTCGCCCTGTGGATGGTGTCTGAATCCCATGGATGGGATGCTGGCTGTTCCCTATGGATGTTGTGTGTAGCCTGTGGATGGGATGCTATCTGTCCCATATGGATGGGATGCTATCTGTACCCTGTGGATGGGATGCTGTCTGTCCCCTATGGATGGGATACTGTCTGTCCCCTATGGATGTTGTCTGTCCCTTATGGATGCTGTCTGTTCCCTGTGGATGCTGTCTGTTCCCTATGGATGGGATGCTGTCTGTACCCTATGGATGGGATACTGTCTGTTCCCTACAGATGCTGTCTGTTCCCTATGGATGTGATGCTGTCTGTCCACTATGGATGGAATGCTATCTGTACCCTATGGATGTGATGCTGTCTGTCCACTATGGATGGAATACTATCTGTACCCTATGGATGTGATGCTGTCTGTCCACTATGAATGGAATGCTATCTGTACCCTATGGATGTGATGCTGTCTGTCCCCTGTGGATAGGATACTGTCTGTTCCATATGGATACTGTTTGTTCCCTATGGATGCTGTCTGT
>JAHLSL010000023.1:11512204-11561053 GCA_025920805.1 Petroica traversi
CCCGGCCCGGGGCCGCCTCTGGGGACGCGGGGAGCGGGGCACAGGAGGAGGCCCAGGGTGCTCCGGCTGGGGACAGGGACTTCCCCGGGGCTCAGCCCCTCGTGTCTACCCGGGAGGAGCTTCCCCTCTGTTTTGCTGTAATTCATCCATCTGATGTATCAAACAACTCCTTATGGGTGTATAGGGGGTTCCCCTCCCTCATTTTCAATTAAGAAGCTCGGTGGAGTATTATGAGGCTGGAAACATCCAACTTAAGCGGGCTGGGGAAAGGATTTAGGGCTTACAGGGTTTTGTCAGGCCGTATCCAGGCTTTCTGGACGAGGACCTGTCTTTATATAAATCTGACTTTCAGCCGATGTCGGTCAGGGTGATATTTACCCTTTGCTGTCTTCAGCAGGAAAGTTCAGTTCGGGAGGATGTTGGGTTTCTCTGGGCAGGGTAAATGGAGGGGAGCTGTGATGTGCAGCATTCATCGGACTTACTGAAACTTGGGAGCAGCATAGGAAAACTAGGAACGGGTTACTGAGCATTTGGCGTGTTTAAGTAAGGAAGCTGAAATGAAGAAGTACAAAAGTACTAAGGACTATTTTAAGCTACGTATAGGTGTGCCTAATATCTGTATGTCCTGGTACTACTTGGTATTTGTGTAAACTACATGCTTTGATATCCCTAGCTAGAAAAAGAAAAATGTTTGCATGGGCTTTATATCTGGGTAAACTGGTATAGACAGCCTTCCATCAGCAATAATCAGTTCAGTTTCTTCTGCGATGATTTAGTACTTTGGATAACTTTTCTGTATGCTGATGTTGTTTCACAGCCTTTTGTATGTGGAGATCTGAGCCAGAACACGAGCCAACATGAACCACTGGCAAAAATGTTACTTAAACTTTAAATAGTAGAGACATAGCTGTAAAATAATGCTTGTTGAGGTACTATGTGAAATGTTGACCTGAGATAGTTGCAGATACGTCAGTGTATTCAAACTTGCCGAGTTTCTGTTGTTCAGTTGTCTGTGTGAATAAATAGGTTTTCTGGGAAATCATGTTTAAAACTGTAAACGTTTGAAAACAAATTGGAGTCAGTCTATTGGAGGTCTTGGGCATGTGTAGCTGTAACAGCAGTCCTGAAAGGGGCTGTGTGAGATTATAGACTCACATTTTACAGGTTTTCTGTACCCACTACAGTCTAATTAGTATGACAAAAGGCAGATTAGGGCTATTCTTAAACAAAGAACAAAAACTCAGGGATTAAGCGACTTGCCTAGGGTCGCACAGGTGGTCTCTGCTTGAATTTGGAACAGAGCCTCAAGCTCTGAGTCCCAGTTTTGTGTCTTGATCACAGAGTGGGTCAGGACTGGGTGGTGGTGAATGATTTCTGTATCATAGACATAGAGAAGCTGCAAAGAGCCCTTCTGAGTTATTAGTGTGAAAATTATCAAGAGGATTGGCTCCTGTCGATGCGAGAGCATTCACATCTCCAAGTCTGGTTTTTAGAAGGCTGGTGCTTTTTGCTCTCAAATCAGCTCCATTAATGTCTGCACATACAGGCTTTTAAGAAAAAGCATCATTTAATAAGCAAAATATTTGCTGACTTCTCTTACTGCCACTGAATTTTTCAGTTGTCACTTGCCTAATACATGCTCGATGACCAAGGATTTGTCTTGTGAGTTTTTTTCTGTGAGTTTGGAGGTTTTTGGTTTTTGTTGTTTGTTTATTTTTAATCTTTTGAATTTTGTTTATACACTCTTAAGAAAAAGTCATCTCACCAAGGGAGAGAAAAGGGATTTTATGTTCGGGCTTTTTTTTTTGGCGTTGTGGTTTTTTTCCTTTGCGTGTTTTTACTCTGCGGTTGCGCTCAAACCAGGATTGAGAGGATTTATAGCAAAGTACAGGATTTTCTGTTTGTCTTGGTGGGTATGTTTTCCTTCTGATGGTGCTCCCTCTGTTCTGTTTCTTTTGGGAGCTACAGCACTGTGCACTAGGACGAAGAGCAAGGATGTGCCTCCAGCACCCTGCTGATGAATGGGGCAACGCTGGCCTTTGGAGATGCTCACATGGGGCGAGTGCAGAATCAGGGTAATGGCTTTGGAAGAGGCTGATGTGTGCCCGTAAAGGAAGGAGGGATGGAGGAAGGGAAGCTTTAGGAAAGAGGAGATGCAATAGAAAGTTTCGAGTATATGCTGGGTTAAAGAGAAATTGAAACCCCACAGACACCAGTGTTTTTCCAAAGGTTATTCTTAAAAATTCACTAACTGTTAAGATGTGATGCTAACAAGGGAACAGGAAGAGGGAAAGGCTGTATTTCCCCAATTATTACTTCTTCCTGGTTTGTTTGTTTTTTTTCTTGTAGTCCTTGATGATTTATTAAAGGTTGAACATATATTCAGTTAGTAGATCAAGTGGGAAGCCAGGCTTGGTGTAGTATCATAATGTAGAAGGTAAAGTTGGGGCTGCTTTGTTCGTCACCCCGCCCTTTTCCTTTCGGTTTTGCTTCTCTGTGCTGCTTGCCCCACCCTCCTCTGCTGGGGTGCTCACATATTGCTCAATGTCTTCTGGTGTCTGATGGACTCAGGCTTACTCTGTAATTGTCTGCTAGTATGTGTTTACTGGGTTATGCCTCTTCTAAAACCCTAAATTACATTACTTACATACTGGCTGTGAACACCGAGGAGGACGGCTGTGGATAAGATGAAAGGAGACTCATGAGCTTGTCTATTGTTCTCCTCCCATGGGAATTGCCAGCATCATTCCGTCTCTCTGAAGATGTTGAACACTGGCTTGTTTAGACCACTATTGCTGGGTAGTTGTGATCCATCAAGCAAATTAGCTATTAAGCTAACTGGAAGGGTGAAAACAGCCAAATATGTCTAAGTTGAGGGAATGTCAGCAGAGTGTAAAAATTAAGTGAGCACATGTAACCAAAGGAACTGCAAAAGACTCAAGGCAACATCTCATTCAGAGGGCTTTTTTAAGTTATTTGAAGTAGAAAAATCTGAATGAACACGTTCTTACTAGATTATTTCTTCTTTTCATACATAACATGCCCAGGGCTGTGTTTGCAAGAAAACACACCTAGCAATACTTAAAGGATGTTGTAAAATAGCTTTTTGTTAATTTAAAACCATTTCATGTGTTCCTTCGTGTTATCAAAACATGTTTTGCTTTTCACATTGCTTTTACAAACAATGGCTATATTATGCTGCCACTGAATTGGACTGATTGTGTTTGCTGACCACATCCCTCAGATGCTCAGAAAGAGTGAAGCGCTTCTCTCGTGGTTCACTTTCATGTATGGCTGGCTTGGATCTTATTATCTATCCCAAACATTTTTGTAGGTGATGGGCTGTAATGCAGACTGGCTAGAGGGAGGTCACAAGACACTGTTGTGTTACACCTGGTTGGAGTCAGTGGGAGAAACCAGCTCGTTTCTTACAGCCCTTCTTTTGCTAAAACACTTGCAGACTTTGGTACTGCACGGAGAAAAAGAGGAGGAAGTTAACTTGGAGTTGTCTGCAGCTCCTAACTAAAGTGTATTGACTGTGTTATTAAAAAGAAAGGAAAAAAACCTAAAAATCCTGATCAGGTTAGCTTTTTACTTCTATGCTGAAAACTGCATTTTCTGAAAATTGCAGTCTTGACTCTTCTCCTGGGCCAGGAGTTTTCAGGATAATGGTTTGTTTTACATATTTAGTAGGCTTGTGAATGTATGAATGTTTTCATGCCTCAGGGTCTGCAAAGTATGGAAAACTGTGATTTTGAAAGCTATGGGAGTAACTAGTTGCGTATTCTCTTTGTAGCATCTAGTTGCAGGAGGTTTGCATTTTATTGATACAGTGTAATGTCTAGGGTATCAAAAATCCTGGCAAACAAAGCAGTTTGTAATTTAGAATGCGTAACTGCATGTTAATAGTGCAAATTAAACTCCTTGCTGTTCCAGGGGACTGCAATGTCTCCTGTCAGTAGGGAGGTAGCTCTGATTTCCCCAAAGCACAGCCCTTACGAGGAGCACATGGTGATCTGTTGTAATGCTCCCATCTGAAGAGTCTGTTGCATAAACAGAGAGAAGGTAATTCCATCTGCCTCCTCCAGCAGAAATCTCTACTGAAAATGCTAATGCAATGTCTCTCAAGCAATGGCAAGGTGATACCAACAGCAGTTCTGATTTCAAACTACAGAAAGTGCTGAAGTATCAACACTGAGGTACAACATTTGCATGTTAAACATGTAAAAGACATTCCCATAGGAAAAGAGGGTTACCTTTCAAGAAAAGGAAAGCAAATTAAACAGGTTAGATCATTAGTTAGTTAACTGTGTTTACATGTCTCTCATGAATTTAAAAATACAGAAATTTAACTGCTCTGCATACACTTAATTTTGTTGTACTATTTCAGCATAAGCATGCATATTATCATCTTAAATGAGAACCTTTGCTGTTTAATAAATTAGAATTCCTGTTGAGGTGCTCAGACTGGATACAAATTATTGAAAAACTAAGTGCTCGACTTGAGGAGAAAGATTGCCTTCTATGGTGCCTTGCACTGTATTGGTCATACTGGTTTATGGAGACAGGTGGGCATTTGCTTTTTATATGAAAATGCAATCTGCTCTCTTGGCAGTCCTCTAATGAAAAAATTGTTCCAAGTGCAACAGCCTGGCTTCTTGAGGAGCTGTTTTGTGTCTGCTCTTTCTTCTGTCATCAGAAGGACTCCGTCCCTCTTCTCCCTCCCAGCCCTCTGTCTGCAGTTCCCGCCCCAGCCCCTGCATCTGCTAAACCATTCCTGACAGCTCTGCAGTAGTTGGCATCTTTCCATGATCCCTAATTACCATTTGGTCAAAAAGAAGTGTGGTGCAGTGGCCGGTTTGGTGTTGCTTAGCTTGCTCAGGGGACTGGGCAGAAAATGAGCAGCTGAGCTCAGAGCAGCTCACAGTGTGAGCTTCTCTTCTACCATCCAGCAGCTTTGATGGAACTTAGTGGAACATCCTTTGTGTGGGACCCACCCTGAGCCTCAGCATTTGTTTGAAACTGGTCCATGGGCAGGATGGCTTTAGCAGGGTAGAGAAGGGGCTTTGGGAAAGCAGGGGGCTGAGTGAGTGTCTGAGCTAAAGCAGGAGCTCTTGCTGTGGTTTTACTTTCTTGTAGCCGTGATCACTCATTGCTGCAGTGCTTCCCAATTGCCTTTTAGGTGTGGACTATAAAGCTTTTCTTCTTGCTTTGAAAGGGCTTGGATAGCATTAGTATTTAATGTTATGGAAATTACCTTCTCTCAAATTTTTCTCTGTTAACAGCAGTAGGAGATTTCTGTATGCCTCCAGAGTTAGAACAGTGATCTAAATGTCACTTTCATTTTTAATCAGGGGGTTTATGTTACTTCATCACTTATGAGTCTCTGTTTTCCTGCAAGATGCTGTGGATAAAAGGAGCAGAATTTCAAGCATATGTTTTCAGTTGACATTACTTTCAGGTCATTCACATACAGTGAACTTCAGGTTCTTCTGTTTGTTGATTAAAACTTTGTTCTCTACTGGCTCATATTTTTATGAGTTAATGTAATATGTTTTTCATAATCAAAGAATTTACAGTGGTAAAAGATGGGTGTCAGAGCTGAGTTCTCATATACCTGTGATAGTTGAAATATTTGGATGGCACTGGACCTCCTTTTACTCTTGGAACTCAAGACTGTGATGGAAAATGGGAGTTGATTCTAATTGTCTGCCTAAAATTGTGCCTGTAAATGCTGAGGGTTTATGCCGTTCATTTTACACCCGTTCAGTGCATCACTGTTTGTTAAGTAGTTCCCTACAACTCTAAGAGTTTATGCTAGTTTAACATGTTCTTTCCTTACAAGTGTTACAAACTGTAGGTTCCTCAAGCAGCTTTCATGGAGTTTTGATCTCAGTCATTAACTTCTTCCAGCTGGTGCATAATCTTCCTGTATGAATATCCATTTTTTCTCATTAGAATGTATGAAATTTAACAGAAACATTTGGAAAGTAAGCACAGACCACTTTTTTGGGGTAAGCTGAATCTCCACCAAGGTGTGAATTTGGTGTGAAAGGGATAATGAGATGGTAACAAATTCATTTGTTCTTTTAGCTGCTTCCCAATATTCCTTCCTTCTGCTGTAATTAAACTGTTTTCTGTGGGATGTGCTTAACTCCTCCTCTCCCACATCAAGAAACAAACAAGCCAGATATTTCCCACTCTTCTGCTTTCCCTCCTCCCCACAATCTTCAGTGGAATAGCTAATCTTTGACCATCTTCTCTTATCTGTGCTAGTAGTCAAGTTCCCCCTCTGCAGCATTTCAAGCCTCTGCTTTTCCTTTTTTCCCAAAAGACCAAATTGCTCATCTGTTCCTGTTCCATCTTTTCTTTTGACTCTAAAAATTGTCTTGTGCAGTTGTCAGAGAGAAGTGGATCACAAGAGCAGCATGCTTTGCCTTTGCAATTTCTGCAGCAATCTGGTGCTGTAGACAGTGCAGAATTGTCTTAAATGTGAAACATGGAACCATCTTAATCATATGATCTACAGAGAGTTCGAGTGAGGGTTTCAAAGCAGTGTCCTTTTGTTTGTGGTATTTCACTTGTGCATCTCCATGTGTGTTTCTCTCCAGTGTGGGGGATTTTTTTTATGCTAAGTACTGAGATAGCTGTTTGGGTTTGTTTTGGTTTTCTTTTCCTTTTAAAAACCTTTTTGTGACAAAATATTTTGAAGCTGGGAGTAATTAACCTAAAATTAGGCAAGCAGCCACAGCAGAGAGAATCTAAGTTTAGATTAAATGTAAGTAACCTTGAAGCAAACAGACATTGTTTGTTTGAGGACAGCTAAACAGGTAGTTATTGTAGAAGCTGTTTTGCAGTTGTGTGTGGTAGACTTAAAACTTATGTCAAGTGCCTCATCTACTGCTTTGTCCTGGGTGTGAGGGCAGAGAACCTGTTATTGTGCCATTCTTCATGACGAGTAGGCATTGCTTTTAGCTTTATCAACTTTGGATTAAAAATGAGATAAAGGAAGTGTATTTCTACATACTGGTTTGTGGTTGATTGAAGGTTTTCATGTCTGTCAGCTCTTGACCTGCAGATTTACCCTGAATATTACAAAGGAGCCAAAACCTGGAGCAGAGTTTGGTTTCTGTTCTGTTTCGAAAAATTCTTTGTGACTAACACTTAAGTGGAGTTTTTTTACAGTATCTGAAAAAGAATGCAAGGTATGCATAGGATTTTTATGGGGATGTTTAGTGTGTGTATATTTTTTTGTATTTTTGATCTATTTAATCTGCTGCTCCTTAAGTTTCATCTTTGGGGGGGTAAATAATTGTATTTTTAAAAAGTTTGACTTCAGCTTAGAAATTGCATACAGAGATATTATGGCTATGTTCTGGGATGGGTTCCTGCTGAGATAAAGCTAAAGCAGCAAGTGGTGCAGAGAGTAGGCTTGAACTTACTTAAATAATTCGTAATTTAGACAAATTATACATTTTGACAATGGAAAGCTTAAAGATGATTTAGTTATTTTTTCATGTTTGTGTGGCTTTTTTCTGTTAACATCCTCAAATTTGTAAATATCCTATGTTTCTCACTGCCTCCCACCACTTGCAGAACTCTCCAAGTTCAGAGTGGAAACAGGAATCTGTGAGCAGAAATGATGGTCTGGGAGAGCTTTTAGGCACATGCAGGGCCTCAGGAACTGCACTTCCATGCCTCAGCTGCCTGGTTCTGTGGTAGTCTCCTGCCACATGTCAGTGCTCTCCTCTTGCTGCACAGCTTCTCAGGAGTCTTTGGGCAAGCAGAGGCACCCCCTGCTCCCATCCCACTTGATGTTTCTGTGTAGCCTCTCTGGAGACAACAGGGTTAGGGGCTGGGCCAGCTCACCCCTACCTGTAGGTGTTCAGAAGTAATCACTCTCCTTATCTAACTTCTACAGCTCACTGTGATCACTGACTTTTGTGTTAAACCAGCAGCAGTTGTTTCTTGGACATGACAAACATTAGTTCCCACCAGAGTGCCCCACTCGAGTACTTCACCTGCAACCAAGGATGTTCTTATAACTGTGTTCCAGTGTGTGATAGCTTGGGAAGATGAGAAGTTAATCCTTGGTAGGAGCCATGCCTGCATGGAGCCCTGCTGGTTTCTTTTGGGCAGCCTGCCAGCCCTGCTGTGCTGCATCCAGTGCTTTGCCCTGGGAGCCCTAATGCATCTCTGAGGGGAAGCAGGCAGAACTGTTTCTCCCTTTGGCAAATGCTGTGTTAGAATTTATAGTGCTTCAGTTGATCTTCTCATAGTCCTGGGTTAATGCTTTCCAAGAATATGTGGTGAACTGTCAGCAGGCAGGTGAACTCTGAGGATTTTTTGCTTTTATTTATTTGCTGGAAGCAATAGTTACTGAATGAGAGCTCTGGGATGATAGCTCTGCTCTTTTGTGTGCTTTCCTTTTGTTAACTCTGGACTACTATCTAAGATTTAGTCTAGATGTTCTGGAGTATCTAAAAATCCTTTTGCAGTGGCTCATACAGTCTTTGTGCCGTCACTTTTTCATATTCCTAAGTAGTCTGGTACTTAAATGAGACCTGGTGCAACAAAATGGTGTCCTTCCTATCTTGTTCTCTATCCAAAGCTTTCTGTCCTTTTATTACCAATTTTGTGTTTTTCCCTCTGCTGCACCTGGATTTTTTTTTTTTATGTTCCTGGAGAGTTGCTGTCATTTCTTCCTTTTTGCAAAGAAATTGGAGGGTGTAAATTTATCTACAGTCAAACTTTGTCTCAAGATGTTTCAGTCTAACTAAGGTTTAATGTATAACATTTTGTTTTTCAAAGAGAACAAGCAGCAAAGCCTTCAGCATCAAAAGATGGCAGCATTTGTTATCAACCAACCTGATAAGCCATATATGAACAGATTGCCCAAATCACCACGAGAAACCTTTATAAACTTTTATTTATTCCATAAACATTTTTATAACAAAAATGAAATACTAAACAATTATTAGTATTTACAAATCCAGTATGTTGAAGAGAGGACTACTCTCTTCAACATCACTACTCTCCCACAACTAATATACTTGTTTTTAAATTACATGTTTTTCTATTCAAATCTTCCTTTAAGGCCTGAGTCCAGGAGCTTGGCTTATTAATATCTTTATGGGAATTAATGTAAATTACATTACTGGCTGCTCTGTTGTCAGTGTGCTTCTGGCTGAAAATTAGCTCTTATCATAGGCAGTTCCATATTTAACCTCAGGTGGCAATTACCAATCAAACCTGACCAACATTGCACACTTAAAACTTAATTTAGGGAATCCAATGACATATTGCATGAGAGGAGATCAGCTTGCTGGGCAGTTTGATTTCTTCCATTACTCAGTGAACTTGGTGACAGCAAAATCCTCCTCTCAGAAAACAGAGTGCCTAATACTTTGTAAGGAGATTTACAAGGAGATCTTTATCCGCAGAGTTTTGCAAGGAGATTTTATCCTCACATTTGGGGTAACACTTGAATGCAGGCTGGGTGAGTAAGTAATGAAGGAAACAACTGATTTTGGAAGAGTCTGAAGCCAAACATGAAGAAGGTGCCTGATTAGCAAAGCAGTTCCCTCCCAGTGCTGACTGTTCTCACTGCTGGGTGAAGGTTCAGGTCTGCAGGGCACAGCAGCTGTGTCTGGAGTTTTTGTTCTCCATGAACTGACACCTCTGCTCTCCTGCCATCATCCCTCAGAGTGTGGAATGGATAAATAAAGACTGTTGCTTATTTTCATCTGTCTGGTATAGAAGTAAATGGATTTACTAGTAATGTCCCGAGCCATAGGACAGTCAGCTTTTAGTGACCTTTATATACAAGGCAGTCACAAACTGCAAATTAGTGCTCTTTTTGTCAAAGAAATGGGTAAATGGTTAATTTCTTGAAAAATGAAATATATGCTATGAAAATATATGTCCATTGGGTGGGATTTTTGCTGGCTTTGGTTTTTACTTTAAATATACTGACAGTTTCTGGTATGGCCTGCAGAACATCTGGTCTTGTGCAGGGTGTCTAAGACAGCTCTGTACAGCACAGAGATACTGGCAGTTTGTCAACACCAGCTGATTATCCTGTTTGTCACTCCTATCTCTCACAAGTGTCCTAGTAGTGTCAGCTACAGAACTGCTGGGGTTATTCCTAACACAAAAAGCTTTTTCCCATGTGCAGACACTTGAGTGTAATGTTACTATGAGCTTGATCTGGCCAGCCTGAGGATAAATACCTCTCCTTCAAATGTAAATGTAATTAATTAGTGGTGTGGACATTAGCTGGTTCCACTCAGATGATTCTGAGTTTCCATGCCTTTCTGTCAGTTCTGTGTTTTCCTATTCCCTGATGTGCCAGAGAGAGTACAGCTTGCTGACTGATGCAAGTAAGAGCTCTTTGTCTTTTGAGAAGAAACCAGGCTTTCTTTTGGCTCTGTCTGATAGCTTAAAGACAATATTGTAAGCAATTTATGCACAGCACTTCCATGCTACTGGGTAATAAAGCTGTTACTGTTACGATAAAGCAGAATTTTTGGTAAAGAATTGAATGAAGTCCAGTTATATGAGTAACCAGCTGAAGGAAGTGTGCAGAAGTAATTCTAGGGTTTAAAATCCATCAAAATGCAAATAGAATGAGCAGTGTCAATAGGGATTAAATAGCTGAAGAAAATCAAGTTACATTAGGGGGGTTTTGAGCAATTATGGTAAACTGAGCGTGAGCAGTGCTTCTTGGGGAATGGGGCTTTCCAGGGACAGCAAACTGGGTACATTGCTGGAGCTGAATGCTAACGTAATCTTTAGAAAAATTCTTTAGTTTGTTGGGCTGATACATCTCTTAATACATTATAGTTGGTGTAGACACAAGTGTGGAACTGAGATTAAGACCTGGCCACACTTTGATCTGCATGCTGACCAAGTGTAACTCTTGGTTTTGAAGTCATTTAAAAGGTACAGGCACCCCTGCTGAAAAGACCATTAGTCTTTGGTCTAACTTTCAAGAATATTTTGTAGGTGCAGAGGTAAGGAGCCAACTGTGGGATTTTGTGGGTTCTCAAAGTCAGTGCCTTTGTAGCTATGTTTTTGAACTGTGGAAGTGGTAGCACGGAATTTACTGTTCCCACAATCCATGGCAGAAATCTTCCCAGTTGTCATAGCTAAATTCATTGCTATATGTAACTTGGTACCCAAGAAGTATCTTGCATTGCTTATGCTAATTTCTGCTGTAGACTATTTGTATTTATGCATATACTCTCTGCATTGAGGCTGAGAAGACCTTTGCTAAATAAAAAGCTGCATTATTATTGTGATAAGAGAATATTTTCTGGGCAGCAAGCCTCTGGCTGCTCTAAATTACTTGTTCTAGTGAAAGAATCATGTTCATATTGTTTAAACCATAAAACAAATCATAACGATGGCTGGTAACAAATAACAGAAACATTCTGCAGTGCAGCTTGAGCTGCCTTATTTGAAATATTAATTCATTTTGCCTGTCCCTGTGATAATGCTTCTTTGAATCCTGTAGCCATGGGCGTGGCGATCATGAGCATAGGAAATGTGGTCATAAAACACAGAGCATCCCCCTTTGTACCAGAGTGTCTCTTCCCTGGCTGCATTTTCTTCCCCCATCTCCTCCCACCCCAGATTTCTCACACACACACACACACACACACACTACCTGCAGTGCCTTTGAAGGCATCATCTTGTGATCACTTGAAATCACAAGGCAACTCTCTCGAGTGCTCTTGCTGAGCACAGAGAGTGTGAGGAGTTTGGGCTCTGGCTCATGTGCTTTAAGGCATCGGTGGCTCTGACAGTATTTATTTCCCCTCTCGTGGCTGTGCATGACCCAGGACAGTGAGAGGCCACTTGCTGCCATTCCCCCATCACCCTGCAATGCCCTGCTCTTTGTGGTCACACAGACTTGCCTTCACTGGTAGCTCAAACTCAACCCCAAGTGCCTGTGAAGGCAAACACTCAGTTTTGCTGTGTTTGTCTGCCGTAGAGGGGTGGATAGATGGTTAAGAGGGGTAACTTTGTACAGCCTTGCAGCAAGAGTTGTCCACCACAGTCACCCCTCTGAGACAAGCACGGTGTTAGACCTGGCTGGTGGTGCAGACCAGCCCCAGGCAGTGCTGCTGCTGAGGCACATGGTGTGGAATGTGACTCTTGGTGCTGGCTTGGCACAAAGGCCAGTGGAATCACATCTCCTGCAGCACCATTCTGTAAAATGTTGTTTTCTCAATCTGCTGGCAGTGCTCTGGGAGGGAGTGAGGAAACCTGTGTCTTACTCCTGGATATCTGAAGTTGAAATACCTCAGTTTAGCACCATATGAAGGTAAAACAATATAAGTTGATATGGCTCAAATATCTGCAAAGAGCATTGATGGTGGCAATTGAGTTTGTGATTCCTGGACCCCCATAGCCTTTTTGCAGGGACCTGGCAGCATCTTCCTGCGTTGGCTTTTGGCTCCATGATGCTGTCAACTCAGTCATCTTGAGTCATTTTTCTAAAACAACTCCCGGCTGTTAAGGGAGAAGAACACCTAGTGAGTGCCTGCCAGTTGGGAAATAAGAAATATCTCAGTGTGGGAAGGTCACAGAATGAAGGCTTTTAAGGTCTTCATGTTCTGTTGTTGCCCTGTAACAGAAGCCAAATGAGTATTTGCTCAAGGAAATTTGTCCCGCTTGCATCAGTAAATAGTGTTTCTGTCCACTTCTTGTGAGTAAAGTGTGCATTTGCAAATGGAAATTATGTAACTGTAAATCTAAGTTACAGTTACAATAAAATGCCATTTTCTGAACAGATTAAACACTGAGATGATGTCAGTGATGCTTGCCTTTGTAGACACAGCAGTGCCTATGAGGGTTTTCTGTTGAATTTCAGTACAGATAACTTCTGGAAATGTGTGTGTGAGTATATATGTGTGTGTGTTTGTGTGTATGTATATGTTTATTTATTTATTTATTTATACCCTTTTCCTTAAGGGCTGAGAAAAGTTAAGGCTGCGCATCTGGTGAAGGGATGCAATTGCACATTTATCACTCCTTCTTCCCACCCTTGAGGACTGTCAGCCAAAATGTGAATGTTACTTTGAAATTTGTGGAAAGGCTTTTGTAACCAAAGTATGACTCCTGCTAAGAGCCATGGTGGGCGTGGATGGGGAAATAAGCACAACACTTCAGTAACAAGATCAGTTCTTGTCCTTTGCTATACCTCTAAATTAGTTGGAGTTGAATTTCTTCCTCTATAGGAAACATATCTAGCTATGGTTGGAGCATGCCATTTAAGGGAGTAGGAAGATGTGATGGGGGAGAGTTTATTCCAAGCTTGAATGCAAATGTCTTCTCTTTTAGGGTGCCTCTTGCGAGGTCTTGGGAGATCATTGCACCTCTTTGCCTCAGAATAAAGAGATCTGGTTTTTTTCCTGTTATGCTATGACTTGGAAGATGCTTGAACTCTTCATAGCAACCCTGAAAATAAGCCTGAAACTAAAATCAAACCAGCTCCCTAACATATTTTTTCTTTCAGAGATGAGATATTCTGGGAGGTTTCCTTGAATCAGCTTAAAAAATGCTCCAAAGCTTTCTGAAGTTGACATTTCTATCAGTTCACACTCCAGGAGGAACACTTCCAAAAAATGACATTTTCCCCCAGTTTCATGTGTTAGGCAGCTAATGATGTCCCTGTGTCTGCAGAATTGTTTCCTGTTTAGATAAACTGTAGGCTTCTGCCTCTTTCATTCTTGTGACACAGGTGAGATTAAAGATAACAGACAACAATGTGAGGAAGAAGCTGTGTAACCAACAGCTGGGGTCACAAAAGAAAAAGTGTCTTGCTGCCAGGGGTGATGCTAGGTGTCTAAATCAAAACTAGGACAACTTCTGCTGTTGCTGTTCACTTACTCTACTAGACAGTGGGCATTAGAACAATGAAAAGGTTAGAAACAGAAACATTTAACTTGCACGAACCTCTGAGACAGAAGAGAGCAGGATGTCTTTTATTTCATTTGAGGAAGTTAAGACAGGATGAAAGTCACAAGAATTTCCATTTTGGCTTTTACCTCAAACTGCAGAAGTCTCTTGAAAAAAAAATTCTTCTACACAGTCTTAGTATCTGCATTCTAATCTACAGGACTTATGTGTGAAAGAGAAATTATCTTCCTGGTGCTGTGAAACTTTAATTTTTTTGAAGGTTATTTAGGGATTTTTTTGAGGAAGTCTCACATATGATAAAATACTATCCTTTTTTTTTTGTGTTGTTTTTGCTTGTAAAACCTGTTCATTATTTTGAGTCTTCAAACATCAGATTTCGCTCACAGTTGTTTTTTGTGCTGAGAACAGAAATGAGGCTTCAAATTAAGGAGTGCTTTAACCAGAATTGCTTACAAAAAGATTTCCTGAAGTTTTATAGATAATTATGTTCTCCCGCCCCCAACAGAAGATAATTTAGAGCTTTTTTATATTTCTTATCCAAGGAAATACATGTTTATGAATGAATGTGGGCAAAGGTGTTTACTTAAGATATGAGGAGCCAAAGATAAAGCTAAATCTAAAGTACTCTTAGTATTTTTTTTAAGTTGAACAAGCATACTCTACAAGCTTACTTTACTTTTCACTTTCCAAACAACTTTTTTTCTCCTTGCATTGTAGAAAATGTTTTAGTGGAAGAAATAACACATTAGTAAAATTTTAAGCAAAAACACTCCCAGGATTTGCTTTTAAAATCATTTGATTTCTGAAGCATGCAGTGGAGTTTCAGACAGAAACTTGCAGGCTGTGCAAGTATGCATAATTAATGTGAAATGAAGCTGTTCTTTAGGATTGACCTCCTTGAGTCTGAAGCCAACATTGTTCTTTTCCAAATGGTAATTTCTTCCTTCTTTAGATGGAAGAGACTGGAACCTTTTCCATGAACTCTGCAGAGGGTTCTGTGTACAGACAGAGGTGGAAGTTTAATGGAAAGGGAGGGGTGCAAGAAAGAAGGAAAAACCCTAAAACATGTCTGAACCAAAAGGGGTCATCTGTACATTGAGATATCATCTCATTGTGCCTCTTGTTGCCCATGAAAAGAGGCACGGTCACCTAATTCAGTTGCAGACCCTTTCCCTGTAGGTGTCTACAGAAAAGTGACAAATGCCACCAGTGTAACAAAGCAGCCCTTCAGAAGGAAGTCTGCAATGCACACTCAAGCCCTGCAGATTTCAGAGTCTAATGTGCATCTGAAAAAACCTCTTTTGAATTGTTGCACAGGTTCATGACAGTAGAAATGCCAGAGCTGGGAGAGGGGAAACTGCAGCAGGCATGTTGTGCTCTGTTAATATTTTGGTGACTAGAAGTTTAAATTTACTGTGTAAGATGGAGTCAGGAAGGATCCTTTCCTCATTGAGTTTCAGTAATTCAGTGTCCAAGGAAGAGATCCAGCAAGGGAAGTGATATGCACAAGTACAGCAGCTCTCCTTTCAGCATCATACCTGAACTGATAAACTGAGTGTGAAGGTTTTGGAGAAGCCCGAGGGCAGGAAGATGTACTAGTCAGGCAATATACAAGGTAGATTTGAACAATGGAATTTGCTGTTGGCATAAAAGGAGATGAGGCTATAGGAGATGAGGAGGTGGAGAGATTTTAACTATGCCTGAAGAATTCAGGTCAGGGGGAAAAAAAGCAAAAAATAGTATGTGACAGGAATAGAGAAGTGGGGGGAAAGAAATTAAGTAGGTTACACGTAACCGTTTCACAGGGATTTCTGTAAGAACTTCTGATTTCTTCTCTGCTTTCCAGTGGTACATCTGTTGGCCTAGCTGTTGGCTCAGAAAAATTTGTTAGGTGCATATAGGTAGGGGAATATGGATAAATTCTGTCTAATTGTTGTCTGAGAAGTGTGCTTGCTTCATTAGTGGAGGGAACTGCATCCCTTCAGCTCTTTCACTAACTCACCAAGCATCAGGGGAATCCTGACTCTTGTTTTACCCCAGTGCAAGGTAAAGGAGGGGAGGGAGGCTCTGCTAACACCTAAAGTACACTTTGGAACAAGCCAAGTACCTCACATATCTCACTTTTAGCCAAACATTTAATTCTGTATGAATTTACTTAATAATTTTTTTTTCTCTTCCAGTTACTATTTCTTCAACTGCAGAAAAAGGTAATTTTTAAAAGTTTTTATGAAGATATGAATAGCTGCTTTGCATGCAAATCCTAAGGATGTAGAGTTTAAATGTACTCCTTTATGTGTGAGCTCTGTGTAGTGAGTAGACTAGTGCTAAGAAACAAGGTAAATATTGTACAACTGAGTCTGTTTTGTTTCTAATACCACAAACTTGGGATGATGACAAGACTTGTGACTAATGCAAGTAATGCAACTGTGATTTAAGTTTGCAATTATTTTTTAAATGGGTACCTACTAAGAACAGAAAAAGGAGGGGAGAGAAGGGACTGCAGCATATCCTCAACTCCATTTTCTGTTTAGGCCAGTGGCCTGAAAGACTTCTGGAAGAGGATGAATTGTTGTTGTACTGCTTAATATTTTCCAAACAGCTTACCAAATTCCTCAGAATTCCCCATTCTTGAGGAGCAGTTAGAATTGTGCAAAACACAACCATTTCAAAAGTGGCTACACTTTATCATTTCAGGTTTCCAGGTCAGGTGTTTGAGGCCTTGTTTTGACAGATTTTAGTCTTCAGGTTGGCTTTAGCAAGTATATGTCACAGTGGGCAGTAGTACACAATGACAGAGATAGGAACTAACCAAAAAAAATTCTAGCATGTTATTGCTGGGATTTTTGTTTGGGAACTCATTCCAGCTTATGGGGGAACATGAGTGATAATTAAGCACATATTTGCACTTTAACTATCCAGTAGGGCTGTTTCAGACTGGGAAAAGCTCTCATCTCTTCAGTATTTTGTAAAAGAGCACAGAATTAGAAGCTAATGTAGCAGTTTTCTTCCTGGTGAACATGTTCTAGAACACTGTCAAAAGAAGGAATTTTGATGCAAATTGTTGTTTTTCAACTTCTGATGGAGAGCTGAAAGAGCAGGAAAATCTTCAAAATAAACTGTAAGCCATTCAAGATGTAAGCTTGTGTTACAGTGGATTTTTTCATCCATTTCACAGCTGGGCTTTACATAGACTTCTCAAAATTATGCAAGTTGCTGCTGAACTTGTTGTTGACCTGTAGTTGCATAAGTTTTACTTCTAATTTCTTCTGGAAAGGCAAGACCCATGTATCAGCTAAGGAAGTCTAGCAGAGCAATGTTTGTGTCCCATAATCAGATCTGTTTCAAATGCCTCTCTGACTGAAACAGGTTCTTCTAAATCTACCAGGGAAGGAAAGTGTGGGATTAATTAATGACAGTGACAGTATCACTGGAACTTGTTGGGCTCTTAACAGCCATCACCTGCATGCTGCTTGCACCTCCCATTCTGAATCATGTCATAGGCATCCTGTAGGCATGAATTTATCAGCCATGAAGGTTGATTTTCAAATGAGATGTGAAGTCTTCTCTCTTTTGAAAAGGAAAGCTGGCACAATTTTTCTAAAGTTCTTGCAAACCAGCTCACAATAGCCAGGAAACAATATCAGAAGAGTCAAAAGATCCAGAAAAAAAAAAGTACCAGAAACATTGCTGTGTAAATCAGTAATGTGCATCTTAGCAGGTGTATTTTGGTCCATATTTCACTGCAATAAGCACTGCAGTAAAATTATTTAAATATAATGGCAACTTTTGATTAAATTAGTGGTGATTTCCTCACCCTGTTAAGGATCATGTTTTCTGTGTAATTTTATATTCTTGTCTAGTTTTATATTCATTAGGGTAGGGGAATAAAGTCAACTCTGAATCTCTGTTAACAGAGTAATATATTACTGTTTTATATTATTACCTCTCTGTAATCTGACTTTTTCTTGGAAGTAGTATTAGGAATGATTCAGGAAAGAATATTAAGGGCAAATCTTAGGAGGGTTTAGCATTTTATAGGAGAAATCTGAAGACATTCCTTAAGACATTGTCTTCCTGAGGCCATAAATTATGGGATAGTGTGCATCAGTGCCTTTAAAGAGAACTGACTTCACTTGGTCACAGATGGCACTGAGAATCCTGGATTACCTTAGTTTAGCCAAGACTTCTTGTGGCTCTGAGTCTGGCTAAACTGGCAGGTATTGGGGTTTGTGGTTTTTGTTGTATTTTCCATCCAGATTGTAATCACAAGAAAATGAGCTGACTAGGAATGGGTCCAGTTTATATTCGTGCTGGAAACAGATGCAAATGCTTCAGAGAGTAGTCTGTGGAGGAGCTACTAATACCCAAAGTGGTGGGCTGCTAAAGTAAAGCTGTCAGAGATGGTACCGTCCCTCCCTCTCATTTCCTGGGGAGCACTGAAAGGACAGCTATGTGTAATCACAGTAGGAATGGCAGCATGGGAGGAGGAAAAGAAGCAAGAATTTATTCTGAGTGAAGCCAGTAAGGGCTGCTAATTGCAGGGTCTTTCCCTGGATGTGCCCTTCTCTGGCTACTGAGTACTGGCCCTTGGCTTTTAATGATGGTGACAGATTGCAAGATCTCAGTTACATGAAGAGAACTTTAATAGCTGCCTCTATCTAATAAATACTGGTAGCACTGGCACAGAACTGGACCCTTGTGGTCCCTATTATTCTGTGTGGTTTAGGGGCATTTACAGCCTGTGACAAAGCTTTGAGGTTCTGCTCTTTGACGCACTGTGTGTGCACTAAAAATAATCCTTCAAAAGAATCTCAATTCTGGGCTGATTTTTATGGACAGAGTAGAGCTGTTTACTGTATGAGTTAGTTTTGCTGTGCCTTGCCCTCCCATGTATCTCATTTCCTCTTTCCTTCTATTCAATTTCTCTCGCCCTCTTCTCCACCAAAGTTCTGATCTTTGCCACTGATTCCACTCCAGTTTTATGTCCTTTTCTCCTCTCTTCCAAACCATTTTCTTATGCTTTAATTGCTTAATGTTATTGTATTTGAATGTAGAGAATATTTTTAATAACAGAAACTTCTAATTATGCAGTGCCTGCTACAGTAATACACAAGTTATTTCCTATCATAAGACAGATTTAGGATGACTTTAGAGAAGGGTTTTGTTTCTGGCATTTTCAGTCAGCTCTACAGCTGAAAATTTGCCAAGTCTGCCTCTAAGGTTGGAGGAATCAGAAGCAAAGGTAAAAAGCATAATTCTCTGAAAAAAAGCTGAAATGCAGTTTGTTTCTTTTCATTGCAATAAACAGTGAAAAATCCTGAAAGATGATGAATTAAAGCCATGTCTGTGTGGCTGTGCACAAGCATTTTCAGAGCTGTTGGAGGTTCCCAAAGTTTTGAGCCTTTTTTGCCGTCCATGAAGTACGTCATACAACTCCTTAAAGGAATCTATTTGTACAGAAAAATAGGTCAAATTTCCTACTTAACTGCAACTGAAGATATTATAAATGAAGGTAATATAAATATTTAATATGACTTCTCTAAGACTTGCTGTTCAGGCACAACTGATCTGTTTCCTCTTGACAAGTGATAAAAGAAACCATTAGAGGAAACAAGATTGGAAGGAGCTTCCTGGGTCATAAGGTCTGGATTTCTGGTCTTCAAGACTGCAATAGCACACAGACTCATTGGTATATTGATGGCGCTCCTCCTAAAGCCAGATATATTTTGTTGCCACTGTTACTGTAGCAGGGCTTTTCCAGCTTGTATTTCTCCAATGATTTGGAAGAAGATAGTAAGAAAATGTTTATCTTGCATCTGACATGACTGGAGAGCAGTACTCTGCAAATCCCTGTTCGGGGATTTTAACTGTCATTGATGACCAGTGCCTTCTGTAATGGCACAGTAGTGTGCTGTTTCTGTTAGAAGTAGAAATTAAATTGAATTATGTAGGTCAGTAAGTAATCAATTACTTTGTGATAATCTAGAACAGAATTACAGCATCATCTTTATTCAAAAAGGTTAGTCCCTTACATGCCAGGAGTGAGGCTGTGTTCAGTTCTGGGGTTTACAGGGAAATGGAGTGATAGGACAAGAGGGGAATGACTTCAAACTGGAAGAGGGCAGGTTCAAATTAGGTATTAGGAAGAAATTCTTTATTGTGGGGGTGGCAAGGCAGCAGCAAAGGTTGCCCAGAGAAGTTGTGCATGCTCCATCCCTAGAAGCACTCAAGGTCATTTTGTGAATCAATGATAAAAACAGTATTCCCCTGGGGAAGAGCAGCCATCACATTTGGGGAGTGAGGGTGGGTGTTTATTTAATTTTTTTTAAGTGAACAGTACTAGAATGCTAAGTGTAGTTGTTTAGCCCTCCTCAAAGATCAGGGGGTTTATTTCTTGTTCTTTTCAGCTGTCTTCAACAAATTCTTGTTTGTATTCTATTGCAGTTGTCTACCTTGTGGTTTTTCATCTGTCATTTGTCATGTTTGTATGGTCCTATGGGAAGACAATTTTCACATCTCCTGCAACCCCCTCTAATGAGGTAAATATAATGTTAGAAAAATGTCAGTGCCTTTTTTATAAATAGCTGAACTGTTTTCAGTGATGAAATTTGTTTGCAGTACTGCATGATTCACCTTTCTCTTCTCATTGTCTAAAATAGAACAGCATGACAGTGCATCATGAATGAAAATGATCAAGTTACTCTTAAAATACCATATGCTTTGTGTAATGACATTTCCTTATATGAAATGTGTGTTTAAATCATCACAAGTTTGGCAGTTTTGTTCAGTGCTATGCTGAGAAGTAGCTTGCTTGAAACCTAGAATTTTTAAAACTGATAAATTAAATACTGGGACAACATTATTATACTCCCTTTTTAGGCAGTTTTGTCTGTTCTTTGAGTAAGAAAGGGTAGTGATGCAATGTATACATATGACCTGGAGGACTGAATCAAGGGTTCAGGTTTGGGAACACTGAGACATGACTACATAAAGAAGCTTTATATAATAGCAAAAGAATGCATGATGGCTATAAGAAACTTCGTTTTGAAAAAGAGCCATATTAATTCCAATAAGCCTGAGATGGATTACCTTGTTTTCTATTTTCTCTAATGTCTGTGTATGTAAGGATTAAATACTGGCACTGAATGTAAAATATTGCCCTTCCTTGTTTTTACAACACTTTTAAACTGCCTAAACTGTTTGAGGCGTTGGCTGCTCTGTGGGGGTTGAATTTTCATTCTGTTTTCAGCAAGACTGACATTAAGTGCTAAATTCAACCTTAAACATTCTTGAGACAAGTTATTCTCATGCCTTGAAGAGAAAGCAAACACTGCTCTGTAGTGCTTAATTGTGGCTTAGAGATCTGTATGTTAAAGCTGTAGAATATAAAGTGTGAAAAGCTAAACACTATTCTGATGTTTAGCTAAGCAAAAAGTCTAAATGAAGCTGTTGGAGGATTTGGAGCACAAGTGCTGTGAGGAGCAGCTGGGGAACCCAGGGAGGTTTAGCCTGGAGAAAAGGAGGCTCAGGGGGGACCTTATTGTTCTCTGTTACTGCCTGAGAGGGGGCTGTAGCCAAGTGGGGATCAGTCCCTTCTCCCAGGTAACAAGTGACAGGACAAGAGGAAATGGACTCAAGTTGCACCAGTGGAGGACTAGACTGGATATTAGGAAAAATTTCTTCACTGAAAGGCTTGTTGTCACAAGCACTGGAACAGGCTGCCCAGAGAAGTGGTGTATCCCCTTCCCTGGAGGTTTTAAAATATGTATAGATGTGACATTTAGGGATGTGGTTTAGTGATGGACTTGGCAGTGCTGTGTTAACGTCTGGGCTTGATGATCTGAGTTGTATTTTGCAACCTAAATGATTCTATGAACTGATAAACCTAATAATTCAAAGGGGCTTGTCTTCAGGGTAATTTGGTTTTGCTTTTTCTGGGATGGTTTTGCAGGATAATTGTAAAGTTAAGCAGGTTAACTAATTAAAATGTGGTTGAAATGGTGTTATTCTAGGTTTTATAAAGCTATGTGAACTAGAACTGGTCTTAATGCTAATGCCTAGTAACTTTTATTGCCTGCTTGAATTCTTCATTAATAGCAAACTTATTCTGACAGTACTTTTCCTGTAGTTACAGTGATGATGTAGCAGGCTTTTTGTATTCAGCAAGTGAAAGGGATGGCTTGGGATACAGCATGTAATGATTTTTTTGTATATTAACTGTGGAAATAGATCAGATTTAATAAAATTTTCTTCTATAGCTAGCTTTAAACGGGAAAAAAAGGACAAAAACCTCTCCCACCATGACAACAAAAAAACACGCTAAAAATTTTTAAAAGGCAAAAAACCAACTAAATTAAAAACTCAGCACCACTTTTTCTGTTTGTGGGCAAATCCCTTCTGTTCATGTATGTACTAGTCAGTAATTTATTCTGGTAAAACTTAAAAACAAACATGACTTCAGAATCTCTCCATTGTGTGAGAGTATCAACGTATATATTTTTAGTCATTCAAATTGGCCATTCTTGCAAAACAAATAGCATCCTGTGATCTTACTATTGAACTAAAAAAAAGATTCTGCAGCTGCTGTTGTCTTAGTGTAATCCCTGTACATTTGTCCTAAGAAAGAACAATCAGTATTATACAAGATCCAGAAAGAGGAAGGAAACAAAGGGATTCTTTCTGTTTTCAATAAGAACTGCTGGAACCTCATTGGGAATTCTGTTTGCTGTGTGGTAACAGACAACTTTTGATGTCTTTGAACATATCCTGCTATTGTCCTGGAAGACTGTGGTCTCATAGCCCTATTAAGTTCTGAAATTAGAACAGAAATGTGGCCTTTCGGAAAACCAAAATCCCATCCAGGATTTTTGGAGTAACACAATGATGTTATGTGGTCAAATTTAAAAAGTTTTAAATCTTGTTATTGGGTTCATTTTCTGTGCACTAATGGTTTGCCTTGAAATGTCATGTGGAGGGAGTACTCATGTCTCTTGCAACATCTGCTTGATTGCAGGTGACAGAGACCTGTGTCACCCAGCAGACTCACAGGAGTGGTAGGGATTAAGGGGTATTGCACCACTGTTTGCTGGAATGATGCTTCACATCTGTCTTAAACTTCTGATGTGAGCATCTCCAGTTTTTATACTTAAATAAATATCTTAGTGGTTAAATTTAAATAATGAGGTCAAACTCTTGGTGATGGCTGAAACGTTAAACTTAGTTTTATCCTTCGCATAGATTAATTCTAGTGTCTGGTTATTTAAAAGTGTATTATTTAAACATGTTTCACCCTTGGAGGGTGGGTAGGCTCAATAACTGGGATGATACTATATGTGACAGGAGGCTTAACTAGATTCTGTGAGCTGTGAGGCATCTTGCTTGGATTCTGGGTTAGGAAATTGCACAGAGAAATTGCTGCAATGTCTTACTGCTTCCTCCTTTCTATGAGTGGAGTCTTCATGCTTGCCAACTGACTGTAATCCAAAGGAGGAAAAAGTACAGGATGAGAGGAAAATCCATGTGAACTAATCATGCACATGTTTTTGGTAGGAAAATACGGTCATATTAAACCACACTAAGCCAGTTTTTGTTCCAGCTGCACACACAGCATTTTCCACTCTCTACCATGAATGCTTTGTCTATATGTGCTCATAAAGGGGGCTCTTGTAGTACATGCAGGAAGCTCAGAGTTTAGAAGTGCTTCAGAACAGAAAAATACCAAAGAAAATTGTCATTTTGGCCTCCACTGCACAGGGCCTTGTCAGCACACTGGGTTTTGTGGGGCTCACTGGTAAATAATGTTTCAGCAGATACCAAACTATGTGTTTCACAAATGAGTAAAAGCTCTCCAGGTTTTTCTGGTAAAGGCTTACATTTCAGTGAGGTGTCAACAGGAATGCTCGTTACTCAGAGTTGTAAAACACTCTCAAACTGTACAGGCTTTGGGGAAGTTGCTTTCAATGCAGCTTAAGAATTTTGAGACTAGTGTTGACTACTCCTAAGTTGAAATTCCAGTTAAACTCTTTCAGCTTCTGTGCTGGAACTGTGAAGCCCACCCACCTGCCTTTTTCTCCCCCCATCTGGTTTGTACCCCTCTCTGTATTAGAGAGGAAGTGGGATAAGAGAACTTCAGTGCCTTGTAGCAGCAAAGGACTGTTGCACCTTCCTCTTGTTCACAGATTACTTAATTTATGCTTTTCAGGAATTAAGGGAAAATTTGCACCTTAGAGCTCACCCTGAGTCTCTGTGTTCCCTTGTGTTGAAGAGAAAATGTTATACATAATGGAACAGAGATAAAGATTATTTTCTTAATAATACATCCAGAAATGTGGAGTTTTAAGGATCTCCTGTAATTCCTGTAGCATTCTTTTTTTTTTTTTTTAAACGTGCAACTTTGGGTCAGTGCATGGGGACACCCAAAGGGTCTTTTCTTGGAAGAGTATTAATTAATCTCTTCCCTCCTATCCATTTTCTCCATCCCTCCTAGTTCTGCTTGTCTAAAGCTGATAAAGAACAATATGAAAAAGAAGACAGACCAGAATCCCAGCAGGAGATTTTAAGAAGAGCTGCTAAAGACTTGCCTATCTATACGACAACAGCATCGAGAGGTGAAATATAAAGATAATTCTATGCTCCTGATGTTTGCTGGTTTATTGATTTGTTGCCATTGAATGAACAATCTATTAAGCACATACTGCAAATACCATGATATTTTGTTATTTGTTTGCCCTAGTGTTTAGTTCCCCTGAGAGAAACAGCAGTCCTTTTTCTGGGGAACTCAACATAAAGCTACTACTTGAAATTTAAAAAAAAATATATCATCTAGCAAGAAAAGAGATGTCAGCAGTTATCCCAGCTGTGGCAATTAAAAATAAAGAGCATTGAAAGATAGCTCGAAATAGGTCAATTCAAATGTGTTGCTCAAATTTATAATCACTTTTATCCCCACTTAAACTTTTATTTTTGAGCTGTTTTGGTTCACTGTGAGGAGGAACGTACTTAAGATCTTAACACAGTTTTGCAATTTAAAAACAAACAAATGTTATTTCATTCCCATCTGCCATTCAGTACAAATCTAGTTATAGACTATTTCTGGATTTGCTTTTAATATATGTAGGCATTTTATTCCAATTTATAGATGAATGATCTGTGAAAGTGCTGTTTTATGCATATGTATATTCCTTAAAAACCTGTAGCTTTTTTATGTGTATATATCTTCTTCTCTTTCTTGAAACTAGCAACCTTGTAGTTTCCAAAAACATAAACTTCTCAGAATAACCATTGCCAAAGTTTACTGTGACTTTTCCAAAGTCTAAGGACACCTGGCTCTTTTGAATACAAGACTCCCCTTTAAGAGAATCCCAGTCTTAAGTTCCTGGAGTTGTCTGGGAAGCTTTTATCAATTCTGTTTAGCTGTAGGTGTTGGCTTTCCCCTGCTTTCCAACTGCCTGTGCTGGTGTCTTATTTCCATTGAAAAAAACCTGAAGGTCTGTTTAAAAATACCCAGGAAAGATGAGAAAGAGCTGATTTGCTGAGCAGTCTGCTAGGTCATTGTTTGGTGAAGTGGACAGAGAAAGCCAATGCAGAAGGCTGACTTGCTGAAAGAATGTAGTTTCACAATGAGATGCCTTAGTACCTCATGCACAGGTGAAAGGGGGATCAGTGCAGAGGATGAACGATGGGAAGACTTGTTAGTCAAAGAGTAAATGAAAATGGACTCAGTAGAGTAGCAAAAGATTCTTTTGAATACTTTCATATGTTACATTTCTTTAAAAAATCAAAATTACATATCATGTGGGATTAGGCATGTGGCAGTCTGTGAGAACAGGTGTGATAGGGGAAGGCAGGAAGCTCTTTTAAGATTCAGTTCATGTTAAGGGGGAAAGCTTTCATAAAATCAAGATAGTTCTACTGACCTGACCCTTGCACTTAAATACAGCAATCAGATACTGTGATCGATGCCAGCTGATCAAACCTGACCGCTGCCACCACTGTTCTGCATGTGACGTGTAAGTCTCTGAATCTGGAATTACACATTTTCTCTTTCCTGCAATCAATCACTTCTGTGTGTTCATGTCTTCAGTGGGTCAGTTCCTTCCTCCAGTGCAATATTATGGTGCACCCTATTGTCTAAAGTGGCAGAACCTTTTAGGAAACCTGCTTGTAGCTTTGTAAAACAAAGCTTATATTAAAAAATAAATTGATTAAAAAGTAAAAAGTCATAGATTGAAAGTAAAGAAAGGTAGGTCTGAGATACCAGCACCAGCAAATTCTTTTTATTGAACTGTTTCGTTGTATCTCGTTTCTGTAGCTTTGGAACAGATGTGTTCTACCAATAATGCTAAAAATGTGTATCTCAAAAATTGACAGTAGAATCACATGCCTTTCATATTTCAAAGACATAACTGCTATTCCCTGTTTTCATTGTGAATCATCAGAAGAGTCTGCACAGGCACTGAAGGCTGAGGCTATGCGTGAGACTTCAGTAGGCTGAGCTTGAGGAAATCTCATTAACCAAAAAACCTAATACACATCTTTTGGCTAAAATCAAATTTGTTAGCAAATACAATGAATGTCTCTGTATCTGAAATGTTAGTATCTGTCTTTCCGTTAAAACTGGATTAAAATGGCATGTGAACTATTCCAAATTGCCCTTTGTGCTGCTCTTTTCCTCAATTAGCTTTAAAAAAAAAAAGGCAAGCAGCAAACAAAATGGTAGCAAAAATAGCCCTAAGCTAGACTTACTGAAAGTGAATGCCAGGCTAGCATGCCTTATCCTCACAACCCTGAAAGATCCTTTGCATTTGTTTTCTCTGCATGCACATAAAACTAGTGTGGCTTAATGAACTGGTACGTGGTGTTGCTCAGTAATGCTCCCCATGCTAATTTAAGAAACTCTCCTCATAACTCTTCTGATTCTCAATTGGTCCTTTTGGGTGAAAGAACAGCTGCTCTAATATGGAGAATTGCTATGATTGAGAAGGGCTTGAAAAAGATACAGTAGGGCAAAAAACCTTAAAAACTCAATAAACAAAAAACAACACCTAAAACCGTAGAAGCTAAAGTTAAGTATTAAGAAAGAAAATTTATTTTTTGTCTTAACTTCCTGGAAATTCTCTCTTTCAGGTGCGTATTAAAAATGGACCACCACTGTCCATGGTAAGTTTATTTAAAAAAAACCCTAGTATAAGAGCAATTCATTAGATGCTGCTTCAAAAGTGTACTTCTGAAGTAAACCTTGATTTACACAGAAGTTCTTTAATATGTGGAAATAAATCTTGTTCCTTACGTGTGTTGCAGTGAAGAGTTGTAAGCACATTAGTCCAAGTTGTGCAGTTTCTCCTTGTACAGAGAAACCTTGGCATTGAGGAGACCTCTGAGAAAAGGCCTTTTCTTTTGTTTACTCTGCTGGTGTTAGCAGGAGAGGAGATACCCACTGCAGTGGGAGAGTAATTTCTTGATTCTAGATCATATGTATGACCCACTCAGACAGTTACTCTTCTGCAGTTTGTACTCACTGGTAGTCAGTAAAAATATTATCTGCTATCACTATGAAAAACTCTGCTACCAGTAGTTGCCTTTGAGGTGGTTTTGTAACCAAGCAGCATCCATTGAAATCGATGGAGAGGTTCACATTACTTTCTGTGGTGCTGCAGTTAGTTTGTAGCAGGAGATGCTCCCTGTAGGGACTGTCTGTATCACAAGGCTTTGCCAGCTCATGTCCTGTCCTACAGAATAATTGGGGAAGGGGGGAGACAAAATTTATGTGAGAGGCCCAGATCATGCAGCCTGATGAAAGACATTTCCTTCAAAATACTGGCTTAAAATGCTTCTGAAGCACTAGTGCCAGAATATTTTGGACATACCACTGACATCATACACATTTTGCTCTGCAAAAGTTCAATGTATTGTGGGGTTTTTGTTTGTTTTATTTTTTGTATATCTTAGTAACCTTTTTCTTTTTCCCCTCCTTCTAGGGTGAATAATTGTGTGGGATTTTCTAACTACAAATTCTTCCTCCTGTTTTTAATGTATTCCTTACTGTACTGTTTGTTTGTTGCTGCTACAGTCTTGCAGTACTTCATAAAGTTTTGGACAGTAAGTTCTAAGGCTTTTTTTTGGTTGTTGTTCATTTGTTTAATCCTGCATGTGTTATTGGAGCATCAGCATGTTGTCACTCACCATTTACTCTGTTCTGTGGTTCACTATCATTAATGGCATCAATCAAAATGACTGAAGCAGGAGAACCTTATGAATTTTGATGAGTTAAATGTATTACACTGCCCGGGATGAGTAACTGGGGGAGGGAGTTTTGATGAGGACACTGTGAAATTCCTCTGCTCCATCAAAATTGAGTGGCACAGCTCAGATTTTTATGAGACTATGGGATACAGATATGTAGATAAAGAAAGAACAGGCCATATCAAACAATTACATATATGTATGAGTGTATATATTTGTATATCTAAAAATACCAACAAATGGGAAATATAAATAACAGTTTTGTATCTTCCCTATGGATAATCTGCTGCCAGATAAAGCAGATTAATTTGTTGGAAATTGACTGAGCTCCGTTTTGGAGTCCCTACATAGGCATGTTTGAAGTTCCTATTAGTGGCTTTTGTTGATCTGATATGAGTAGGATGTCAAGATATGTACAGTGTGGATGCTATGCATCTTCCTTACAACTATTTCCAGTTATCAAATGGTTAATGCACATAACAGCATCTTAGGAGGTTTAATAACATTTATATGAAGGCAACCATCCTTGTATGTCAGTTTTATATTGCTCCTATCAGTTTTGTTCCAGTCACATTCCAGGCTGAACCTGGAGTGTCTTCTGTAGCTGTCCCCTTTCATCTACAAAAACTTGTAGTGTGCCTCTCTATCTCTAGGCTGAAGTATTGGTGGCAGAATTCCCTTAATCCATTTTCATTAACGAGCATGTGAAAAATTACTGCAAGTGGAAGGGTCTCAATGTTTGAGTATATAACACCACCTATCTCGTGGATGCTGCTGCTGTCAGAGAACTGGGAAAAGCAGTCATTATCTGCAGCAGTAGAAATAATCTTTGTTGGAGCTAAAGGTTGCAAGAGAAGCTTGATTCAAAATAGGTGTACTTTGAGACAGTTAGCATTAGGTAAGATAAATGGTGCAAAAAAGTTTGTGTTCACCTAAACCTGTGGGCCTGATCTGTCCAAGTACTGTGTTTCTCTTAACCTGTCAGTCCTGTATAGCAGCCTGTCACTGGAGAGCAAGGAACCATGTGGGAATTGAGCTGTCACTACTGTGAGATGAAAGCCATAAACATGTTTGTCAGTCATAGCTGGGTCTCAAAAGTTATTTCAAATTAAATGGTCTGATTCTGCTGTTCAGTCTTGCTTGACTGTAAATAGTTAAATTTTCAATCTGTGAATGTGCCATTTCCAAACATCTGCCTGGCTGCTTTCCCGTGCTTTGTACACAATTTCTAAGGAAACTGTAGATGTGCTCTTACATATTTACCAGTCAGTGCTTGAGCAAAAAAAAAAAAGAAAAAGAAGAATTTGCTTCATTACTTTATAGTTGTTAGTGCAACAGAAAAGGCCACAGGACAACTGACTACAGTGAAGGAACATTTAATACTAGCATTTGCAGCAGGACTCTTCCAAAGCTCATCGGACACAATGTTGAAGTGGACTCTTGAGCAAAGGAAGTAAACTTAAGAGGGGTCATTTTTTTATTATTGATTTAGTTGTTAAAAATGCTTCCTGCAAGGATGAGCTGCTTCTGAAATGTAACAATAGACAGTGTAGCTGTGTGCTTGCTTTCAATTCCGGATGCTTCCAAGACAGAATTTGGCAATTCCCTGATCTTATCAGTAGAGTAGATCTCTGACTCACTTTATTCATATTAAGTCACCCACTCCACAAAGCTGAGACTCCTCTGACCTTATAACTGACTTACTAAAGTACATTTCCAGAAAAAGGTAGCAGCTCCATAATCATGTAGGCATGCAAAATTTTGCACATCTCTCGGACATGAGCTTTTAGGCAGGTGCTGTTGACTGGAAGATTCTCTCTACATCTGTATGCAGACCAGATCAGAATGCTGCTGACACATGCTGTCTGTAGATTGCTTCAGTATATTGTTAGTGCTCAGCTTTGTCTGCTATAGCATCAGACAGATTGCTGTCTGGACATTTTCTGTTGAGGCTGTCTAGATGCACAGAACCACAGAATATTTTGAGTTGGAAGGGACCCACAAGGATCATCGAGTCCAACTCTTCAGTAAACAGCCCATATGTGGATTAAAAACCCACAAGTTTGGTGTTGTTAGCACCGAACTGAACGAATCAATGTTGTATTTTTCCCCCAGAACTTATAGGAAAGTCCCCTCCAGACTATAGGAAATGTTACAGTATACCTTCAGAAGGTAGTGCTTACTTTTTGCTTCCTCATAGATGTTTTCCAGATATTATGCAACAAACTGCTGGATATATCCAGTGTTGGAAAGAAGTATGGACTGCTTCTTGGGGAATGAAGGCTGGGGGAAGGACTTGAAATGAGGTTGTGGTGGTGTATGTGCAAACTAACAAATGCAGCAATCAATTGTTTTGCACTGTTGATAATACTTGCATAGAGGCACGATGCTCCTATGCAGACACTTGCAAACATTGTGACACACACACACCTACCAAATTCTTCTGTTGAAGAAAGCCTTTGTGTTTCTCACTTGCACGTGCAAGACTTTTACATAACACATCTCATGCTCTACACAGAAGTGCTGAAGAAAGGTCTTGATTCTGTGCACAACAGAGGGGCAGCTACACTGGCTGGAAGTGTTTACCACAGGCTTGCACCCTGATGCTGATGTTAAAAATCTGTTTTTTGGATCAAGGGAACGTGACTGATTTCTGTGTTTATACTCATAACTGCTTTTTCAATAGTCATCACATTTTTATTTCTACCTCAGAGGTTGTTAAAGATAAAATGTCAGTTTAACCAAATGTATTTGACACAAACACCAGCACTGGCTGGACGCCCAGTGCTTGATGCCTTGTTTATACAGTGCATGGTGGTGCTTCCCAGCTTATATTTGTGTCTACTCTTATTCTTGCTGCACTGCTGCCTCCTGGAAACCATTATGTTTTCCAGTCATTTTCAGTGTCTTTCACTGTCCTTCAAATTAATTTTCAATGCTGAGTATAGCTAATTAAAGGATGTGATACATGTCCTGGGTGGACAGCACGTGCTCCTGCAAAACTTTGGTTGTATTAACAATAGGAGGGTACAAAAAAAGGAGCCATTCCACATCATTAGTTAGAACTCCTTCCTCTTGCCTATACACTAAGGATGTAGACCAGGTCCAAGGTTTTTTTTTCCAAGATTAGGCTAGAGTTATCTACTAAAAAATGAGGAACAAATGAAGCTCAGACAGTACTTTTTTGTTTGAGGCATTTTATGACCTGATACTCAATCAAATGACTCTGTTTGGGAAGGAGTTTGCAGGGGACTCTTGAATAGTGACTGGCTTCAGCCTATTGTGTGCTAAGTAGTTCAGACTGTGTTGTGCAAATTGCTTCCTTTTGTAGACTCTACAGCTCTCTCACCTGCAAGTCTCTGCTTCTGTGCTGCCGCTGAGTATAATGGTCTTAAATTACCAATGTCTGAAGTTTCACTCTCTTTTCACATGCGGGGGGCATGTGGGCTGCTGCTAGAACCCCACTGTGAATAAGCTTGTTATACACACTCAAAGACTGCATGATTCTCTCCAGTAAAGAATTGGCCTTTTTTGAAAGATGCTTCACTTCTGCAGCTGTCATTCAGGAAGTTACAACCAGTGGCTGAAACTGGGTAGTCAGAAGAGGTAAATGCTCCCTGGGCATCATGCAGATTAATCATGCATAGTTCAAAAAATCCTGCAGGTTACAGAGCTGCTAGTTTAGGAAGATGCAAGTGAAATAAACTTAGATTTTCTGACTCACAGAAAACACAAATACTAAGCTGCTGCTGCTCTTTCAGCATCAAAATATACTCCTGAAATTCTTTGTAGAGAATTTTTTTTTTTTAAATATGTAATTTCAAAAGAGTTGCAGGAATTCAAATTACAAAAATCAGTTGGGCAGCTGGGGAACACTGCAGTGTGCTCTGAGATAGAAAGAGTTATTATTGCTTCAACATGAAGCCTAGGAATAAGCAGCAACTGGAGTATTTTCCTAGGCTGGATTCCAGGGGATCACAAAACACAGCATATCCCTGCTGCAGGTGGAAGAGGGACTGTTGCATGAATTGTCAGTAAATAAAATGGGCAGTAAAGAGGAAACTGAACTTAAATGGCAGTTTAGACCTGGACTCTGGTTGTTGTTTGCTTGCTGTAGAATTATCTGATGGCAGTCAGCACTTTTGAAAATGCTATGCATAGCTGCCTGACTCTAATGTAGATGCTTGGGCTCTCCCTAAGCTTTTTGCACAGATTAATGTAATTTAAAAGCCATACAGCTAGCCTACAACAGAATAGTTAAGTGCTAGCATCTTAGCTAAGATACCACTCTTTAGGTATAAAGTTTGGAATTTAAAAGCTAATTTGGACTCAGCTTTCCTGTTTCTTCCTTTGTTTTCTCAAGTACTGGTTTAATTTCAGATGTTATACTAAAGATACATTTTACAAACTCCTGTGCATTGAAGGAAATTAGGAAGAAGAAAAGCTGTACTGATTTGTTATCTGATCTTTTTTAAATTAAGAAAATTGTGCAAAGAATGGCAATTTATTTTTTATTGTTTTGGCTGAAACTACATCAAATGGTGATTGATATCTTGTGAAGTCAGAAATATTTTGTAATTGATAAACCATTACTTTATACCTCAGGAGTATTCTGAGCTTTTCAGACCTTTGTGAATGGTTTCATCATACAGAATATTCACATAAACATTACTTGTGATGGAAACAACTAGCAAAGAAGGAAATGGGTATAGTCATGCTGTCCAAGCTGAGAAGCCACTTGAAAGTGATCCACTCACAATCTGAATTTCAGAATTTCTATGCTTCCATAGAAAATGTCATACCTTGGAAGTTAATAGTGGGCTCTTGGGTACTTCTCCGTTTTCTTGGAGAGCAGGGGCTAAAGCTGCTGATGTGCTTTGGGAATCGGCACATCAAGAGCACATTTGCACACCAATCATTTTGTTCTTAACAAAGCCTGTGCTGTTTTCAAACACTCTGTCTTACCATAATACTGGTGTTTAATAAATTGTCTTTCTTTGCGCAAAGCTTTGCCGCAGGAAAGCTGCAGAGAATTGTCCAAAGGTAAAATCCAATATTGCTGTCATTATCTAAATATTGTTCCTACTACAATTTTTCTAGTCCAGTCATTCATGGCAGGTATTTACATCATCACACAAGGAAGGAGACATGTAATCTGTTGCCTGTGAATATAAGCCGTGTACAGGGAAATGGATATACCTGTGTGCACTTGATCTTAATTGAAATGTGTTTTAGCTTAAAAAAAGAAAGTCAGCCGTAGATAAATGAGTGTACTGAATGCGCTAATGGAAAAAGTAATGGCAGTAATGCTAAGTAAATAGCTGAGTAAAAATAGCCTCTCTGCTTTCATAATGTTGTTAAAGGTCAACTGCTTATAAGTGCTGTGATTTTGAGGATGTAGAACTGGAATAGTATTCTTACAAATCCCGTTGGCCTTTTAAAAGTGGAAGTCTGAAAATAGTTCAGGATGGAATCGACAATCTGATATGAGTGGGAGTTGGTTTCTTTATCGTGGTTATACTGAAATTGTTATTTTTCACATAGATTTCTGGTGAATCACTTCAGACGTGGCAAATTGGTTTCATAGGTACATGCTGCTGGTCACTTAAACATTAGAGGTCATCAAAAATTGAATATCTATCCCATGCCTTGTCCAGGACTTGTTCATGACAACCATTTCCCTTCATTATACCAGTTCAGAATTAGGTTCAGTATTACTGCCTTGTGCCAGGAATTGCACTTTTTTTCCCCCTTCAGAGGAAGTGACTTTGGATATATTTTCCCCATGTCTCTTTGGCTGTGGCTGCACAATTAACATTTTCTGATATAGAAAATGTTTTGCCTCGCCCCCTCCTGTGCATTTGAAAAGCATGGATGAACACATGTGTTCACAGTACTAAACGTAGAGAAAAGGGCACCCAGGAGATTTAAATGCTGTTGTATTCCAGTTTAACATGACATGAAAGGAAAGCTGGGCTGGTGCTTTTCTTTCTTGGTGAAAACTGAGGTGAAAGACCTGTAGCAGACTGGGTGTGGCAGGAAATGTCCAGCAACAATACTGCCTTAGTCACTAGGAAGTGTTAACATATTAATCTCTTTCTCTCTTTCTCCCCAGAATGAATTGCCAGATACCCATGCAAAGTTCCACGTACTATTCCTTTTCTTTGTGGCAGCCATGTTCTTCATCAGCATACTGTCACTCTTCAGCTACCACTGCTGGCTAGTTGGCAAAAACAGATCAACTATAGGTCAGTTCATTGGGATGTGGAACTTTTCCTTGTCCAGAAAAATGACAATTCAGTGAGAATGTAGGCCTACATGATAAGCCATCACATATGAATTGAATTTTTAAATGCTGTGCAATAAAAAGCGTATTTAGTGGACGTAATAAAGGTGAGATCAATGGAGAAATGAAGCTTGTAGGGGGGTCCTCTGCTGGAGCCAAGCATTCAGATTCATGATAACTGTTAATTTCTTTTGTTTGTATTTTTGAGACCTCTGAGGCACCATGCATTTTTGGTTTTATGGCATGAAGTATGTAACCCAATTTTTACTTGCCTCTCTGTTGTTCTAATACTTTGATTAGCTGGGTAGCCCTTACCAAGTATATGAATGTGTACTACATTTTGAAGTGGATACAGAAGAGTATTCTTAAATCCTGTGAAAGAAAACAAAAATTATTAGGTAGTAGCTTGTAAAAGTGCGATAAAAATGCAAACACCATTGCACATTTCCTAGATAATAAGAGATTCCCATAATTTTGTCCTAAATATTTTAAATTTAATTGATCAGCATAATCAAGCTATGTGCATGTAATTAAAATATTTGAAGTTCTTGCTAGGAAACATTTGAGAGTGTTTTTTTGCAGTGTGGGAGGGGACAGGGACTGATGAGTATTTCCACAACTGAGTAAGTCGAAATCTTATATCTTTCATTGGAATTTAGATTTCTAACCCCAAGAATAAGTGGGTTGATTAAAAGTAAAATAATTTTCAGCTAGAACTTTTTTGCTAGAATATTTTTTCCTAGTTGACAGGAGAGTTATTTGAATTCTTTTTCTTTCAACATATCTACAGGTAAGGAATATTCACAGTTTCTTTTTAGCTTTGAAGAAAACTTCAACATATTCCTTACCCAGAAGTCAGTGGTCATAATTGGCAACACAGTACTTTATCTGCTTTGTGGATCGTGATCATAAAAAGCTTGATATGGAGGGAGAGCAATGAGTCCTCTCAAATCTTGGCCAGGGGTGTAACTGGCCTGAGTAGGAAAATGGTGGTGGTCTGCTATAGTTCATGGTGTATCTGTTTCTAATATAATAGATTTCATCTTCCTCTGATAGCACAGGATGCTCTTAACATAAAACTTCCTAACTTGGCAGATGTGGAAAAGCCTCTTCTGTATGGGCTTAGGTCCAGCAGTGCTTATGGTAAATTATTCCTAAAAGGGAAAGTCTTCTGCTCAAAGGCTGAAGAGAGTGCAAGTCACCAAGGAATAAGGGGTGTATGTGGTTATCTTTGGCATGCTGATGGTGCTTAGCTTTGTCTCAGACTTTGCTAAATGTAAAGAAGGAAAGTTGACAAGGTAACTGTTCTGCTGACCTGATTTTATTATTTTTCACTAATTCTGTGATTTTTTTTCTCTGATTACTTGATATTATTTTTTCTTCCCCCTGACCCTGCCCCTCCCTTCCTGTAATATACATTGCCCAAAACTGGTTCCACAGCAGATAAGTTTGAATTTTTTTCTTCATGTTCTCTGACTCCTTACTGGCTTAAGGAATTGCATGTTTTTATTTTTCAGAAACGTTCCGTGCACCCACATTTCGAAACGGTCCTGATAAAAATGGCTTTTCTCTTGGATGCAGCAAAAATTTAAAGGAAGTTTTTGGAGATGAAAAGAAATATTGGCTACTCCCTATCTTTACCAGGTATTCAGTTTGATCAGTAATGAGTTAGGGAATAAAGTGATTCCATGCCTTCAGCCTTGCTTCCCTTTCTGCTAAAAAATAAAGCACAGCTGAAAAGCCACCTTGCATATCCGGTACAATAATTACTGGTGCAGGGAAAATGTGCAAGAGAAAACTATCAAACTCCACACAGGGAGCTTGTTGACAAGAGTTTTTTAAATGCAGAAGTTTAGACAGCTTTGAGAAGCTTATTGCAAAAATTGTACACCTTTTGGTGGTAGTCTTAGTGATTATAGAGCAGAAATCAGCTACTCAGAGGAGATCAAACAGCTGCATCACAACAACATCAGTTATAAAACACCCCTGAAAAAACTTGACAGCTTTCCTTTTGCTGTAGATGACACTTTAGGAATTGAAAGCCATCTAAGAAAGTGCATGCAAATAAGCAACAGAGGGGGAAAAAATATGATACCATGGAAAATGCTGGATTTAAAATGTCAGCTGAGCCAGCAGTAGGGAGTTGCAGACAAGCTTGATGAAGCAAGACTGATGTGCTGCCCACTCCCACCACTACCAGATTTCAGCAGAATGAACTAGCAACTGTGTTTCAACACTGCTTTTGGGGGGCTGTATGTCAGGTAAAAATGTTGCTGAACCTGATTGTGAAGCCCAGGTCTGGTACCAAACTGCAGAGGTAATACCAGCAGCTTAAGTTGACTCAGCTGTTTGCTCAGCTACCATGTGATTAAAGACAGAAGCTCCACTGTAGATGGCTCAGTCTGTTTTGCTACCACATTTTATCCTGATAAATTTTAAAAGAAGGCTTGGTTAATTTCAAAATTATGGGTGAAGGGGAAAGCACGGCCACCAGAATGTAATTTATGGTACAGCTTCTGGGGTTGTAAATACCAGAGAGTGTCACCCATGTGTGCATGCTGGTTTGGGGGAAGATTAGGGCTACAGTCTACAGAAATACATCTGTGTTTCTGAAACCCACAGACTTGTTCTGTGCACAGCAATCCATACTCGGTGATAGAGTGGGAACCAATTGAGCTCCAAGATTTAATTAACTGATCATCTGATTCAGTGGCAGAACTGCCTTGCTAAAGGCTGGAGTTGCTCAGATAATTGATTTGAGCTTGCAGCCTTTGCCTGTTGCATGGGTCCTTGTTCAGCTCATGTAAGTCAACCACCAGCAGTGATTTGAGTCTTTGTTTCTCATTTAGCTTGGGTGATGGTTGTAATTTCCCAACTCGTTTGGTGGTTATGGATCCAGAACAACTTGCTGTTTCAAGCCAAAATGAACCTGCCAAAAGGTAATTGTAGCACTTAAGATATGAATTTTGTACTGTTTAGTACTTACTGAGAGGAAAAGAAAATTGTCTCTAAGTTAGTTTTTGAATTCTTTGTGCTTCTTGTCATCTTCAGAGTAAATTTGTAAGTCTTCAGTGAAGGACAGAATGGATTAAGACTAAAAACTTGACTGTGTCTTAGTTTTGTTGCAACAGAGGACAAAGCTCTAAGGAAGCAGTAATACAGAAAGTAAGAGAGTTTACTGGCACTTAACAGCAATCAAAAAAGTCCTAGGGAAGACTGAAAATTGTCCACAGGAAAAAAAATGTTTTATTTGTTTGCTTTGGGTTTTTTTTGGGGAAAGGCAAGGTATTATTTATATTTCATCTCCTCAAGCATGCTTAAACAAGTAATGCTGAGACAGTTTGCAAGAGAAGTACATATCTCATACTGGGGTTTTTAGCTCATTGCTTTCTATCCTTCCCAAATTTGCATGTTTTTTATCTTCAGTGTATTTTCAAAGACTCAAGAGTCTCTGTGCAGTTTCTGGGGGTGTTTACATTTCCCATTTTAGAAGTCTTCTGTATAGTTTGGTGAATTTGTAAGCTGCAAGTTGTTGCCAACAGCAGTCACCTGAGTTACCAGATGTTAGAGGATTGAAAGGCAATACGGAGAAGAAGTTACTTCCAGTGCAACATAACTGGTGGAATTTACAGAAGAACAGGACCTTTGTGCAAACAGCAAAGTATCCTTTTACATTCAGAAGATTGTTCAGAAGAAGGCCCTGGCATTTGCATGGGATAAGATGGCATTTGGTTGCTCTTCCAGATGGTGCTGTGTAGGTTTTCTTTTTAGCTATGTGGCAGTGTTATTGTCAGGGTGCCATTTCTTGTGTATCAGTCCGTGGGTTTTTTCCCTTAGAAGTGAGCAGCCTGTGTCAGGTAGGGGTTTATTTTAGACTGATGGCTGGAACAAGCCTACAGAGGAATTAGGGTTAGGGCAGGTGGCCATTTCCAGTTGGCACTGTAGGGTATTACAGAATTCCTGTTGGCTTTGCTTACTTTTCAGCTCTGTAGCAAATCAGTCCTTTCCTACTCGACCACTCAGTGAATCACAAAATCGGTTGCTCTCCGGTGATTGTCAGTGGGTGGAAACTGGCCCTGAAGAGGAAAATGTGAAATCAGGTAGTGGTTTTGTTTGTGGTTTGGTTTTCCTTTTTTTTTTTTTTCTTTCCTTTTTTTTTTTTTTTTGGGCACCTAGAAAGTCCTTACGAATTGGCTGGAGTGGTGTAGGCAAAAATGTGTTTCATGGAATCAAGTCAGCATGTTAAGAACTAAGGGCTAACTTGTATCTCTGCTCCAAAATTAGTTCTGTTAACATAGTGGATGATAGAGGGATAGATAATTCTCACTTTTGCACTTCGGTTCTGAGATGTGGGATCTTTTACGTTTGATTAAGGGGAGGAAGATATTTTTGGAAAATAGATGCAACAGGGTCAATGTGCTTTCTGGTTTGAAATCTTTGGTATTTGTTATGCAAGTCTGCAAAAACACATAATTGAGATTCTCTCACATTCTAGGTGCAAAAAAGCATATTATAGTTTCATTGGAAAGCTGATCTCAGCTAATTACTAACCAACCATCTCAATGAGAAACAGGTAAGACTAACAATTGATTGCTGTTTCTTACATGTATGGATAAAATTGACAACTCGAAGTCAAAAATCAACTAGTCATGGAATGCAGAGGAATCCTCTGATGCTGGATGAGTAACAGAAAAGTGTAAACAAACTTCAGAACTAGTTTTGAGAAGACAAGAATGGGAGTAATGCTGTAGTGCAGGAAACGTGGGCTGACTAGGTCTGGGATGAGTCAATTTAATCCTGTAATTTAGATTGACGTGGATGCTGCTGGATTGAGCAGGGGAAAGAATCTGATGCTAAATGCAATTCCGAGATGAAACGCTGTCTTGAGGAAGAGCTGTTCTTAAGGAAGAGCTCCTTCTATGTCTTTTTCTTAATCATATATTGGTGAGCCATGTTCTGCTCTTTAGGAAGGTCAGTAAGTGAATACAGGTGTCTGCATACAGACTGCTCTGTCACATTTGGAACTGACAGGGACCTTCTGGAATGTTTGCATTAGAGTGCCCTGTGTGCACTTTGCATTTAGGAAATACAGTGAGTGCTGGTGCATATATGAAACTTCTTTTGGTGTTTTTCCAATGACTAAATTAGACTTCTTTTATGTTGACTTTCTACTGTGGTGAGCTTATAAGCTCCCATTGTTTTTTTCTCTCTGGAAGAGAAACAAATCTTATTTGGTGAACTAACAGCTGTAGAAGCTAGACTTGATAGAGCTGAGTCATTACCCCCTGCCTCTTTGTTTTTTGGTTTGGTTTGTTGTTTTGTTGTTGTTGAGGCGTTTTGAGGGGGGATGTTTTTGCAAGTAATTCCCATTTTTATCAGATATAAAACACTACTTTTGAATTTGGTAAGCTCAGTAATTTTAGGATTACTTTTTCCCTTTCCTTTTTTCTTTAAGGAGCCTTCTGACCTAAAATTACAGATTTGGAAGAGGGTTGGTTTGTTTTCAAGGAAAAAAAAAATCTTTCTAAAAGGTCTTTGTGGGTGATGGTGTGGTGCTTGGGCTGATGGTGGTCAGACTGCTCAGTGTAACTCATACAAAACCAAAATTAGACTAGTTAGTGGGGCTTCTGAAAAACCTAGGGAACCATGAGAACTCACCAGTGGTAAGTTTCCCCTTTCCAACCTTTTTTAATGCTGTATAAATGTGCTAAAGAATGTCCCAAGCAAGGGGTTCCTTTCAGCCTCTAGCTATATAAAATCTAATCTGACCTAAATAGGTTACAAGGCTTTTCTGTTCTACATCGAACCAAACAGAAGTTTCTGAGAGCAGCTCATCCCAGCAGCCTTTGATAGGGTATTATAGGAAGGTCTTAATCTTTTTTTCCACTGACCTAGAGAGGGAGCATAAATGACTGTCTTAAGCTTGACAATTAATTGGTAATAGTTCAAGATGAATTTCCTTTCTCTCTTCCTAAAGTGAGGCCAGATTTAATAAAAGAAAAATTTGTACTTTGTGTCACACTTGCCCAAACTACACTAGTTTTAAATGTTGTATAAATAAAAGTGCATAATTGAACCCAATGCAAAAGCATGTGAGTATGTGTTACCTTAAATTAACTCAGTAACACAATGTTTGAACTATTCTGAGTTCAGTTGCATTTGATCACAGTTTCTGTGGGCTAAGATGGTTCATTCCAGTCCTGCATTTCTAAGCATTTTCTATGCAGTAGCTGTGAGATCCAGCATCTGTTCAATGCACTTTCATAATACCCTGTAACAAGCCAATAGTTGTATTTTTAAATTTTGGGCCCATAACACACAGCAGAAGCAAAGTCATGGCTTATTGTAGTGTACAGAGCTTGATTTGCAAAGGAAGGCCAATTCCCCAGCCCCACCTAGACAAATACCATTTGTATCCTCACATCTATCAGTTTAATTCAAAAATTAAATTGCTGGTCAGGGATACAGGATACTCTAGACACAGATCAGAGGGTTGATATTCTTAGAACTGAAAATCTTCTAAAGTATAAGAGGTGTGAAACAAAAACCCACACCTCCCAGAAGGCTGAGTTGAAGTTGCTTAACTACTTACCTTAATCAGAAGTCTGTATATCACCTTACTCAGGTGCATTTGTGTAATGCACTGTGATGTGTTTTTTCAAAGCTAATTGGATAATTCCATTAATTACTTTTTTTTGTTTCACTAGGTTTCTGCAACACATTTTGAGCTTGAATATTACTTAATTTTGTTTGGAAGAACTTGAGCAGGAAAAATGGAACATGAACATTTTAGGAAGAGACAAGAAATTCAAGTTTCTGCACAGTACAATGGATTCTTGTAAGCACTATTGCAGAGCAGGGAAGTTAAGACAGATGCCTTAAGATTCTTAATGTGCATTTATGCAACTCTGAATTATATACTGCTACCAAAGGGCCAGATCCAGAAGTGCCCTGCTTGGATGCACAAGGTCCAGAGTGGGAACTATGCATTTCTTTTATGCTGCAGTGGTGGGGGTAGATGGCAGAGACTCCTACCTCCTCACGGGCAAACTTCATACCTTAGGCACTGCAGAAGTCACTTCCATAGCAGGTCTCCAGAGTACAGAAGGAAAGAAAAAAAGGAAAAGGAAGGAAAAAGAAAAGCATAAGCATGGTCAGCAAGTCTGAAGTGGGAGTATTCATTGTTCAGATACCAGGTGATGGGGAAGGGACTGGATGATACCTTCTCCTCTTTTCCTATTAACCAGTCTACCCCATGATCACAGCTCTCCAAGTCTCTTGGGACTGAGGGTTCCTTCTACTAGCTGTGCTTTGGAGCAAGGCAATGCCAACAACATAAAAGCCTTTAACCTGGGTGTTGCTTTTTTGCCATAGGGTTGAGCTTCCTCATCATTTTAACTTGATTTATTTAACCATACCAAGGACAGAGCTCAAAGAAGAAGACTTGGGTTTTAGTTGAAAAAAACATGGATTACTGCTTTCCAACAATTGTCGATCAGCATACAAGGAAAAGGCAGTCCAAAAAGGAATTAACAGTTCTTATATTTTCTGTTCCTGATTGCTGTGTTCTGTTAAAGTACCCCTGAGAAAAATCATATTGCAGTAGTGTGTTGCTAGAAAACGGAACCAGCAGAGTACTGCTTTTTCCATGGGACTCTTGATGGTTTATAAATACTGTTTTATACTTTTGTTTTATCTTTTTAATAAAGGCACAAGGTTTTATTGGTTCTGAAATACAAACATCAGGTACTTATGAGAAGATTAGTGTTGGATCATAGATCTGTGTTAGCACACTGAAAAATTGCATCCTTTAGTCTCCCACTTTCAAGTCCAGTTTAAGTGTTGCTGAAATGGCTAAAGACTGATGGCTTTGTGCAACAGTGTACCTGTTCACAAAAGGTAAAATGTGTTTCCTGCTGAGGAATCAAATCCATCCCATCCTCAGCTCAAGACCTACAGCAAAGAACATGGGGGTTATTTTTCCCTCGCTCCTCTACAGAGAAGACAGCTAACTCCTCTTTGGGTGGTATTGGAATCTTGCACCTGGAAAAAGTGAAAAATACTGTTTTTCTGTCTGTAACTTTTCTGATGTTCAGCTGATGGATTGCAAATAGACATGAGCCCTTCTTTTACAGACTGAAAGCAGTAGTCAAATTGATGATCTAGTCCAAAAAGAACCTGTTTAGTTTGTCTCCCAGACTGATTGCTACTTGAGTTAAATATGTTTATGATGGAAATACTAAGGTATCAAGTATACTGTAAGAGTTAAGTAATTTTTGTCTTTGGATATAATAAATTTTTCTTAAATAATAATCTTCTGGAACAAGAACTCTTTGAGAACCTCTGAACGTGATTTCACTGTTGGATGTTCTTGAGACAGAAGTAATGGTCCAAACTTGCATGTTTTATAAAAGTTGCAGAATGTTTCTTCAAACTTTGTACAAGAAATTTTGCATTTGCTAATTCCAAAATTTACAAAATCATTTGCTACATTGATCTAAAAGGTTTAGCTTTTTCTTCTTAAAAGTTAAGTGAGAAGTGGCCATCTTAATATAAGCTCTCAGCAGGATCACACCAGCAAAATTTCTTGGGGAAGATAACGAGAAGGAAGACTACAAGTTCAAATGGCTTGTTCTGAATACCACAATTTGCAGCCCCAAAGACTGGTGGAATTATCATGGAGGGCCTGGGATATCATCTGGCTTTTACTGCATCCATGTATTATAGCTGAAATAACACGTCCATGCACAGACATCATCTAGCAGAACTATAAGCAAAATGTTTGTCAGAATCCTAAGTATCACTGATTCAGCAGTATGGTCTCTGCTCCCCCCATCTGCTCCCCAAAGAGCTTCATATAACCCCCCATGAATGTAGGTATCCTATAGGCAAACATCAGGAGAATTTTTTTAATTTCTTAAGTCAGGATAGCGAATCTACAGGAAATACTGCAAGTAAACAGGCTGGGCTAACTCCATGTGCATTTTCTAGCAAGTGCTGCTCTTCTGAAACCACTTCTTTGTATATCTGAGGGACGGTTTTGTGGCTTTTCATGAAGAACTGACGTTTCTGACATGTCTATGCAGATCACAGGAATATTTGTCCTAGATTTTTCCTCATATTTGAGGTGATAAAAGGAGAGCAGTGGTTTTAGGATAATCCTGAGGCCAGAGTTAGTGGTTTTAGGATAATCCTGAGGCCAGAGTTACTGTTGGTAGAAAAGCAGGTATTAATGAACGTCACTTTGACAAATAGGAAACAGCAAAATGATTGAAAAATTATTCCTCCTCACGCACCACCCCCAACCCCTTTTATTTTTTCCCCTCGGGGAACTGGGGACTAAGAGAAACCCCAGGCTGATTTAAAGGAAGTTCTCTGAGGGAATTGTGCTGCTGAACTCTGAGGGCATGCCAGCGAGTGGGATGGAGGGGTTAGGCTTTCCTGGCAGGCCTGGGCTTTGGGGGAAGTGCCATGGCTAAGAAAGCAGGATGACATCCTGTGTCTTTGAGTTCTTGCCTGAGCATTTCCTAAGCAGTCCATGAGGGAGTGGGATGGACACGTGCCAGAGGTGTCCCTGTGCCAGGGGCAGGGGCTGCAGGAAGGGTACTTTTGACCCATGCACAGGAGAGCTGGAACCTTCCAGTGAATGCAGTGGGAAGGACAGCTCTGCATGTTCAGGAGATCAGAAGGGGTTTGGATCCTGAGAAAACAGCTGTGTAGGGTGTGGGGCTGTGTTGTACATGCAGGTTTTGTGCTTTAACCTACTCTGTATCAGGGAGTCTTGAAAATAGCTAGATTGTCATTAAAAATAGCAGCCCTTAAGCTTTTAGATCCATCAATGTAATGACTACTGCAAGCCATACATAGTAGTTATTGTAGGATAGTTGACACTGGCTGCAATTAGAAACTGCTTTTGTGTTTCTTACTGCTTTTCTCTTTTAAAAAAAAACTACACACACTCAAAAAATTTTAAAAAATGGCTTTAAATTCCCAGTGTGAGGACAGAAGTCTGATGCAGGCCAGGATTCCAGTGTGATTTATCCTCCATGTTTCTGAAACGTCTTGAAATAAACCTGTCGCTGTGAATATGAGGCAGGGAAATGCATACATAGAAATTACTTAAAACTACACAATACTGGTTTTCTTACTGTTATTTACTCACAGAGTGTACAACACACATTGTGCCTACCTAAGGCGTATTATGGGAGGATGGCAGGAAGAGGAGTAGGCTTCTGTCATTAATTGACTTCCTACAGTATTATTTTGAGACTGTATTGATACAAGTCAGATGTGATTAAAAACCTCCATTTAAAATATTCAGAGGGTTGTTTTAGAGGAAGTTTGGGCACTTCTGGTTTTAGTTGTTTGAGTACAAATTACGGTAACATTTTTGTTCAAGCTGCCTCTTGAGTGTGGAATTTGCAAGTACCAAGTTACTTTTGGTATGCTGTTCTTACAAACTGGTCCTGTTCTCCAGAGAGCTGAATACTTACAGTTTTCAGGTACAGTTTCTTTCCTTTGATCTTGTGTGGTTCTTCTTCATTAATTATAAATCATCCTTTGGGTTGGGAAGAATTTCAGTGCCACTGGGTATGCACACAAAGACTTCATGACCCAACTGCAGTATGGTCCAGTTGTAGCTAAGCAGAGCCCCAAGAGGAGGGAAACTGCAGCGTTTACAGCAGCATTAATGTCTGGCAGATTTACCAAGACGTGCTGATCCCGACATAGACTGACCAAATCTGCCTGGATCTGGAGCTCTGACTGAGCAGATTTCTATTAAAAGTTAAATAACAACAAAACCATGACAGCTTTGAGCTTTGTAGTGTATGTTCTGCAAGGACATCCTCTAAAATGGTGTCTACCTGGGGGATTTGGGTGTGCATTTAGAGAGGCTCCAAACAGCAGCTACTTTTAGCTCAAGAACACCTCTTTTTGCAGTACATAAAAGCCATGAGGTGTGCAACGTCAGAGGCTCTTCTATCCCTAAATGGCACCAAAGAGAGCAGCTGCACATAAAGTGATTTAGTACTGAACACATTTGTTACACTCATTTCTATAATTTTATTTTGTATATAGAGCTTTTTATACACATTTTTCTTAATTATGTAACTGTCATGAAACGTCATGAAGCTACGAGTCATAGTTTGTTTTAATGCTGATTAAAACTGGTGTTTGGCCATTTGTTTTCTGAAGCAATTACTTGAATTTGTTTCCATTAGGTAGTGAAGTCTGATAATGTTTACAGGATCACTTTCTTTGGTTTTGGGAGGTTTCCCCATCTTTCTTCCCACCCCTGCCCCAAGAAACAGAGAGCTCATGCTCAGCAGTCAAGCAGATGTGTCAGAGATGAAGTATTAGGATAATTTCTACTGTCACCAAAGCAGTGGGGGTGACATGCTGATTCCTTTCTGTTTACACTGCTTAGCTGACAACTTAGACACTTAGCATGGTCCTCTTTGATTTCTCCTGTCCCTTATCCAGTTATCAGCTTTATTGTGGGAAACTTAAATCTTCCTGAATGATGATTTACAATCACGAAGCTATGCCAGAAAGAGGCAGCATTGCTGCTAAGTCTGTCCCCTTTTTATCTTAGATTAATGAAACATCTCTGGGTTATCTCTGCAATTCCTTTTGTATTTGCCAGCAAGGGTCATCAACATTTGCACTAATCACAATGTCCCAGCTGTTCTACTTCCACAAAGTTATTTTTAATTGTGCTGCCTAAACTTGTAATGAGCTGTATTTAAGTTTGGGATGATGTGTGAAAGATACCTGTAATAATGACGCACTTATTGTATTTTTTTGTATGTTACAGATAGGACTCATCCTATGCACAGAGAAAATGTTGCCATTTATAGTTTAATACTTGAAGTAACTTTTTGAAACGGGCTTTTATAAATGAATTAAACAGAAAATCATGTTGCTTTGCCTGGAAGTTCCTTCATGTTTTAATTGTATTTGCAATTTCCTCGTACGTATACTTTTCCATAAAGTTCTCTTAAGCCATTTATAACCAATGAAAGTGCATTCAAGATTTTGTACATCAGTGTTCAGACCTGTTCATACTTCTCTGAAGTATAATTCATGTTTAATAAAAAAGTACCATTTTAAGCCTCTTTTCCAAAGCTATATGAATGGATTTGTCACTTGAATACATCAGAGAATGCAACATCAACTTAATAAAAGTCTGTGAAAGAATCTGAAAAGTGCTCAGCTGTACCATCTGTGTTTTAGATCAGCGAGGAAATCTGCCTGGGAAACACCACATCATTGCTCCAGTTTTTACACTCCAGCTGCAACAAACCTAAGATTACATTCCCTCTTGACACATCTTCCAGGTCACTGGGTCTTGTGGAGATTTAAAAAGCCTGATTTGTGGCTAACTCCTATTCCTTCAGGACACTTAAGCCTGACTTAGAAATGAGCTGCTCAAACAGAAATTAGCCATGTTCCTTTCAGATCAGGAACGATCTGTGTACGAGGCCTGAAGCACCCAAGCTGACACTGACATGAAAATGACACTGACATGAAAATGACACTGGCATTTAAAAATCAACAACTCTTTCCAGAAAGTTTATTAAAAAATGGAACATTTTATAATATACCATGAATTCCAGCTTCATCCCCCTGTCTCTGCAGTTCTAGTTCCCCTTGTTGCATGCCTGACAGGCAGCATCACAGTTGTGTCTCAAGCACTGGTGTACACAGAACAATCCCTGAGCAAGGGAGAGTGACCAGCCCCAGCCACCTGGCCAGCACCAGCAGATGAGCCACACCAGGCTTTCAGAAGGCAATCACCAAAACTATAAACCAGGTTTTCTATAAATCCCCACCACTGCACCTGATAACTTGCCATTTAAGCCCTGAAGAACAGAGGGGGGGGTCGATGGTAGAGTGCCACCTCTACCTCTAGAATTTCTCTAACAAAACAACAATAAGAAAACAGAGTGTTCCAGAGGACTACTTTTAATGTAGTATTTTCTCTTGTCATCCACCCACATCACAGTGAATCACCATTACAGGTACGAGAGCACATCCCAGAGAAGTGCCCAACATGTGCCAAATATAAATATGCTGATTATTCAACAGTCCACTTCTTCGACACATTTAAGTGGTTTAAATGATCGCTGATGTATCTGTGCTCAGGAAACTTGGCTCGTTTCAGGCTTTTGAAAGCTTCCCACTTTGCACGTCTCTCTTCTGTGTTGTGTTTGAATTCCTGCTCCTGTGTCAGGTAAGGTCGGCTGAGCCAATATTCGTTCTCTGCTTCAATTTCCAGCCTTCGGACCATGGCTTGCTTCATTGCAGTGGTAACCTGTCTCGGCTGTCTGTACTTCCCAATCCATTGTTTCCCAGGAATTCTCTTCCGCAGTAATACTGTTGTTAGAAACATCTTGCCTTAAAACATAAACAGAAATATAAAATACTCATTATCTTAGGGACGAAATTAAAACTTGGACAAGAAAAATGAAAAGCTCTGCACTCACTCCACTGCCTTTTAGCTGGGCGGTCTGAAGGTGCAAGCTCAGAATCTGGTACTCCCAAACCATCACACACAGCAGGCAGCACAAGGCCAGATATACTGGACACTTAAGAATCAGGAAAGGGGAATCTATGAAATCTATGCAGCTTAAGAATTTATTCAGTTGTCCTTATACTGGGATTAACATATCCTCCATAAATTATTGAAAAAAAATCCATTCACAGATACTCAAGAATGAAGGGTTCACTTTGCTCATGCCTTCTTCAAATAGCTGTGCTGTCAAAACAGAATATTTCCAGCTCTGTCTTTTCGATCCAAATCTGGCCTTCCCTCACGATTAGGTTTTGAACAACAGACTCTCGGTAAGCTTATCAGCATGCAATTACCTAGTCTTGTATCCTGACCGAGGGAAATCTGGTCGGTTGAGAAAAACAATATCCTGAATTAAACCAAGGGCATAAGCGGAAAGCACCGAGAGACTCCCACACAACACTGGGTGTAATGGGCAGAAAGGCCGCAAGACGTGTAGGAGCACACATGTGCTCCTGGTTAAGCTGTTCACTGCTCCCAAACCCGCTGAGGCCCAGCTTTCTCACTACGCTGGGTTTCACCAGCTTTACAGAATCACAGAACACGGGAAGATGGAAGGGCCCCACAAGGATCCCGGAGTCCGGCTGGCCCCGCACCCGCCATCCCCTGGTCCCCCATGTGCCCGGGAGAGCTGTCCAGGCGCTTCACCAACCCCGTCGGCCTTGCTGCCGTGACCGATTAAATCACCCAAGCGCTCCTACCGCGGCACAACCAGCACTAAGCGACGCCAGCCCAGCCCGCCCGCACGGTGCAGCCGCACGCCGGCATCCCCTCTCCGGCCCGATTTCCAGCGGAGGCGCCGCTCCCTCCCGGCCCC